>CM068383.1:64770764-65370764 GCA_034770075.1 Aralia elata | reverse complement strand
GTTGATTTTATAATAGCTTGCTTGTAAGAATGAACAAAAAGTACAATTGATTTTGATAATCTATCACCAAGTTGTCAAAATAAACCCACTTGCTCATCATGATAAAATGTATAGATATAACTTATATATCTATTGCTATTGCAAGTAATTAATCCTTTTAGTTAACATTGTTCATCTTCATTTTCTTAGTTTAGAGAGAGAAAATAGAAATTAAAAATCTATTTCTTCTCTTTCATCCATTCTTCTTTCCAAATAATATTTTGAGAGAGAAGAAGGGGAGGCTCACGGCAAGAGGAAGATTATCTTGTTCAAGCTTCAAAGTTTCATAGCCAACTTAGGAAGAAGGAAAAAGAAAATAAAGCAAAGGTATAATTTTTCTAACCTTGGTCTAGTTTATTTCTTTTTGTTTTGATTTGATTTTTGATGGTATGAAGTTATGATCTTAGGGTATAAAACCCTTAATCTATATGTTAGATGATGTTTATACTTAGTTGTGCTCAACTTGTGTATTGATGTGCTTGGATGATTATGAAAAGAAAAAAAAACAAAACTATGTTTGGAAAAATAATTAAAAAACCCTAGCTTTTCATCACTTTGTAAGCTTATAACTTGAGATCCATAAACTCTTTTTGCGATCTATTAAAGAGAAGTGCTAGATATATAAGTTAACTACTAAATTCAAGTGGTAAAACTCAAAAATAATTAGTAAAAAAGTTATAATAACTATTTTGATACAAACAGTCCGGGTAGTGAACAAAAAGAGCTATAAAGCATGCTGACTATTCACATCCAGGGGCATTTTCGTCATAATTTTGTACTCTAAAAATTTGGAAAAACTTGAGGGTGATAATATGGAAAGTATGTGAGTCCTGTAAAAATTTGAGGATTTTTTTGACCATGTAAAATGAAAGTTATGGATTTTATCGTGATGGACCACTGTCAAAAGTATTCTTGAATAACTTTTTATGGTTAACTCAAACAATTATGAAATAATTAGTGGGAGTATATGTATATAGCAGAAACATACCCTATAAATATCAGAATTTGCTAACAAAGTTTCGATTTATGAAAAATGTAGCAATATTTGGTTATTTTAGACTATTTAAATATAGTAAATGGATTTTAAAATTTTCAAAAAATATATATTTTCATAAGGGGACTATATATAGTCTATTTGCAGAAAAGAAGTGATTTTAAAAATTGTTTACTATTTTTCATGTAAATGATGAAGTTATGAATAAATGAATTTAATTAACTATGTGAAGTTGAAAATTTAGAAAATGGATTTTTATGGCTTGAGAATCCTAAATATGGTTTATACAGATTTTTGATAAGGATTTTTATTCATTTGTAAGGAAGTATAATATTTATGACATTTTAGAATGATTAAATGAATTATTTAATAAAGGGGGAAAACTGTTTTAATCCAGCTTGCTGAATTGAATAGTGTGCATCCAGGTTGCTGGATTATAAGTTAGTTCGAATCTAGTTTACTATATTATAAGTTAGTTCGAATCCAGGTTGCTGGATTGACAAAAATAGTTGGCTGAATTGAATAATTTGAATCCAGGTTACTGGATTGTAATCCAGGTTGGAATCCAGTTTGCTAGATTGGAATCTAGTTTGCTGGATTGCCATCTAGTTTGTTGAATTTGGAATCCAATTTACTGGATTGGGTATATAACCTATGGGGTCATAAAAAATACCTATATAATGAAAGACTTAGTGTTAATTCATAAGATATATGGTAAAGTAGTGGTACAGTCGTACTCTTTAATAGTCGATGTATAGTATCTGGGCTAAACAATTTCTTCAGGGAGCAGAGGTATATACGTACTGGCAATCGATCTAACTCACTGTGAAAACAGTGTAGACGAGACGAAAACTAGTTTGTTGGTTGTTTGTGGGAAACCACTTAGCATATTATATTGAACACTGTTAAAAACTCGATATGTGCTAGCTTTAAAAATTAAATGCGTATGGTGTTAATGTGTTATCTAATATTTGATTATGTGGTTGAAAGTTAGATAATTTACTTATAAAGAAGTGATATTATTAGGTATAATATGATTGGCTGACTGAAAGATCAATTTTATAACTGATAGTTCTTTCAAAAGAAGTCATATTAAATTGCGTAGCAGTAGTTGTAACGATTGAGAATTTGTACTTAGCCATTTTGAATATATTTAAATAAAATAAATTTTTATGAATATATTATGTGTTATGTGTTTAAAGGTCGTATTATGATCTAAATTGTGTTTACGTGTTAGAAATTTCGAATTTGGATTTCGTAGAAGAAAATAAATTTTTTTCTGAAAAAAAACTATTCACCCAAAAACGCTTTTGCGTCTTTTTGATTTTTCAAAGAATACGCGAATATTAATATTACGAGAAAAGATGGAATATCCAATAAAATTTGAAAACGAAAAACGTAGTTTTTCGACTGTGGAATGAATTTCGTTAGAATACGAGTATAATACGAAATATTATATGAAAGAATGAAAGAATAAATACGAGTATAATATAAAATATTATACAGTAGAATACGAGATTAATACGAGGTATAATACGAGTAGAATACGAATATTATACGTAGTATATACGAATATGTAACTAGGAATCCAAGTGAATTGTTTTCGACCAATCAGATGCAAGCATGATGTAACCATGACATCATCTTCAAAGAAGCACAAATATGATGTCATCATGATGTCATAATGATGTCACATTGAACAATGATGCAAACGATGATGTCACGTTGGAAGATGATGTCATCATGATGTCATGGATGCGAAAAGACTATTTTGCCCTAACTCTACCTAGCCTATAAATATGAAGCTTTGCAAGCTTAAAACAACTTGCTAATTCACAAAATCAAAGAGCAAAGTTACTCTCTAGATATATATTTCATGTATTGAAGTTGCAAAGAAATAGTTAAGCTTGCAACTACAAGAGGTAGAATTCCTAGTCGTTGTTATATTCAATTTTCTTTCATTTTATAGTTGAAAAGCTCAAGAACATAAGTGGTTACCATGTACGATCTTTTTCGACTAAGTGTTTCTTCATGTGTTCTTGAGCAAAAGTCATAAAACTCTATATAAGTATGTTTATGATTTTCTTATTTGATGTTATAAGTGGTAGAACATGATGGCCTAGCTAATTAATGCTTGTGTCATCAAGTTTTAAGTAATCGAAATGAAGAATGATGGAACTTAGTTTTCATATGTTCTTCGTGTTCTTCGTGTTCTTCATGTTCTTGAGAAAAGTCATAAAACTCTATATAAGTAGGTTTATAATTTAGTTATTTTTATGTTATTGAAGTTAATTGAGTGTTAGAACATGATAACATAACATTTTGATGTTTGTGGTATCATATTTTATCAAATGAAATGAAGACGTTATGAACAAATCACACTTCTGACCTTTCTGTCCATTTTTCGAAACTGTAAAGTCTGAATATGCTTCTGATTTATAAAAGAAAGTTATAGAGGGGAAAATTCTAATGAGAATAGGCTCAAGAATCACCTAAAAATGTTTTCGTATGAAAGAGTTATGGTTGTTTTAGTGCTGCTGGGTCTAGCTGTCAATATTTCCGCGGGAGCAGTTTTTAATATACTTTTATAAGCTTCATAACTCTTAATGTATAAAGAGTTAACATGTGATTTTTATATCAAAAGAAAGCTCTGGAAGTACGCTAAACACAGAATCAAGAATCACCCAAAAATGTTTTGAAACGAAGAAGTTATGGTCGTTTAAGTGAGTCGGGGTCCTGCAGTCTACAAACTGCAAGGCATTCGGGAATTGGACCTTAAAAATAAGGTTTTGTGTATGTAAATTTTTTTGTTCATGCCACCTATGGGAGTAGTTAGGCCATGTTATAAATAGTTCACGGTCCAAAGTTGAGACCATTCCGAGGTTGGTTGAACGTAATTATGGATTAAATAAGTTTTGAAATCGATTATTGAAAAAGTTAAAAATATGAAGTTAGGTTCATGTTTAAAAGCTAGTTAAGATGAACTATAATAAGAGTCATGTGATGATTAATTGGTGTGTCTATGTGATTGATTTTGTGTAGGACAATTGAAGAGCAATTTAGTGTAATCCTTAAAAAACGCATAAGGCAAGTTTCTAACTCTCATTCGATTTATGTATTGAATGTAAGTTTCCTAAACTTTCTCAATATTTATATTTGAGTAAGTATCCCAACTTCATTTGATTTCTATATTGAATGCAAGTACTCCTAAACTTTTCACAAGTATTCAAGCTATGCTATGCATAATCTGTTAAAGCTTTCAAGTTCTATTATTCACGGACTACTTATGAATGATTGTCGATGCTATTTGACTCAGCTAAACAAATGTTTAAATATTCTATCGATTGAATTATAAATCTTTGAAATATTATTGATGTTAAGTAGAGTTATCCAACTGAATTGTTTTGGTTAGGATTCTAATGCATGTATGAGATGAACAACCCTAATATTAGGGGCAGTTTTAATCGGTTAAATCCGACAAGGCCGTGAGGGTGCCTAAACCAAACGCATATAGTCGTTTAAAATAGAGTGTTTGATCAACATAGAGTACTATAGGCTGATCACCTAGAAGTGCTCGTAAGCATATCGGTTTTGCGGTTTAAATACGGTGATGAAACCTTTTTATGAATAAAAATAAAAGTTCAAGGTCTTATGACCGCTCAGTATGTCGTTTCGAAAATCAATTCAAACAAAAGTAAATTGTTATTCCAGTTTATTCAGAATATTTCTCAACTATTGTTCAGTTGTTGAATAATGATGATATGATTCTTGAATTTGTTGTTATTAAACTGTTATACTTGCTGAGCAATTAAATGCTCATTCTTGCTTTAAATCAAATATTTTCAGTTAAAACCGAGACTGCCTAAGGTTCCCGAAGGGACAAAGGCAAAGGAAAAGTTAACGAATAGGATTATATTATCTTAATATGTAATAGTTTATATTATGAAGGATTTATTCTTAAGAATGATGTAATATTTATTATTATTATGACGATGAATGATGTAATGGTTATAGAACCTGGGATTTGAGTGAGACATATTGTAATAATATAGTAATTGCATTTATGTCAATATTATTGTGACAAATGGGTAGTACTGTGATGCACTGGACCCAGGTTTAAAGGTAGACCTGGAATTGGGGGCGTTCCAGGTTGGTATCAAAGTTTTAGGTTATAAACCTTAGGTGGCGGAAATACCTTAGGAATATGACCTTAGAGAAGTTAGTCAAGAGATAAACTCAAATAGAGTTTTTAAGGGATGAATTGAGAAAATTCATCAAAAGATAATAAAAGTAAAAGCAAAACTTAAAATAAATTATATTTGTTATGTGATATTAATAAATATATTTTGTTACTATAGCTTATGTATAAGGTTATCTTTTATGAATCCCATCATTATGATAGTAATAAGGGGATAGTATGTGAAAAGCTTCAGCTTTATTAAATACGTTGTATGAATTAAGAAGCATATTATATAAAAATATTTATTAAATGTGCTTTGTAATGTGTATGTGCTAGTATTAATGAGAATGTGTAAAAAAAACGAATAGTGAGTTAATAATAACATAATTTTATTATAATTTAACAAAAAAATGCCGCCAAGAGGAAGACCTAGAGGGTACAGGACCCAACAGAGAGAACCTGAAAACGAGAATAGGGAGCAAGCTAATCCTATGCAATAGTTCATAGACCTCTTACTAGGGGCCTTTAATAGAGAGCGTACTGAGGTACTTGTAAATCCTCTTGCTGTGCAAGTAGCCAGTTTTAAGGATTTCAAAAATGTGGGACCGCCAGAGTTTAGGGGGACCACCGAGCCTATAGAAGCTCAATCATGGATTAAAGAAATAGAGAAGGCATTTGAAATCGCTAGAGTCGGAGAGGAGCAAAAGACTGCTTTTGCTACATATTTGTTAAAAGGTGAGGCCAACTTTTGGTGGGAAGCCAATCAAAATAGGGTCGGAGAGGGAGTTATCGTGTGGGATCGGTTCAAAGAGTTATACTTTGAGAACTACTTCCCTATGAGTATGCAGAGCCGTATGGAAATGTGGTTTTTAGAATTGAAGCAGGAAGAAATGTCAGTTCCCCAATACGCTGCCAAGTTCAATGAACTGGCTAGGTTTGCGCCACATCAAATGGACACCGAACAAAGGAAGGCACGAAGGTTTGAGCAGGGCTTAAAACCTTGGCTCTATAATAAAATTTCTGTGTTGCAGATTGGTTCTTTCGGATCAATCTTGGAGAAGGCTATTATAGCCGAAGGGGGAAGCGAGGCGTTGAGCTTATTCAACCGAGAGAAGAAAAATAAGAATAAGAATGAAGGAGGAGGTAGAGCTGATGGACCTAGTGGTAGTGGAGGAAGCCACAAGAGGAAGTGGAACAACTTCGAGAATACCGGAACCAAACAAGGGGACCCAAAGAAGAAGGGAGAACCGTGCAAGATATGTGGGAAGAATCATTTCGGGGTCTGCCTGAAGGGAAAGTCAGTGTGCTATAATTGTGGGCAGGAGGGACATATCTCTCCTAACTGCCCCAACTCGAAGAAGAACACCGGATGTTTCATCTGCGGAGCGGCAGACCATATGGCAAGAAATTGCCCAAAGAAGGGAGCAGACGAGGGTAACGGCAACAAAGGGAACAACAGTGGTAAGCTGACCATAACTGGTCCAGCCCCACCGAGTAGACCAACCGCCCGGACCTTCAACATGACGGTCCGAGATGCCGTGGCATCTGAAGATGTAGTCTCAGGTATCATCCCAATAAATAATATTAATGCATATGTATTGTTTGATTCGGGTGCGACCTGTTGTTTCATATCCTGTGATTTTTCTATACGTTTAGGTTTACCTCTAGAGAAACTAGAGTTACCCTTGAACATAGAAGTTGCGAATAAGGAAGTAATCCCTGTTAAACACGTTCATAGGAATTGTTGCGTCGAAATTAGAGGACATAAGTTAACGGTAGATTTAATTCCAATTAACTTGGGAGAATTCGACGTAATATTGGGGATGGATTGGTTAGTCAACCACGGGGCGATAATAGATTGTCAGAAGAAGAGCATAAACCTTCAGACTTCCAAACAGTCTAAGGTAGTGTTCTATGGTAGTAAATCGCACCGACATTCTCGTTGTCTAACGATGATGCAAGCGCAGAAGCTGTTAAAAAATGGATGCGTAGGTTATCTGTGCCATATTGTTGATACCCAATAAGTGGGAGAGGAAATTGGACATATACCTATCGTGCAAGAATTCACGGATGTATTTCCAGACGAGTTACCAGGTTTTCCGCCAGACAGAGAGATCGAGTTTGTTATAGACATAGTGCCCGGGACGGCACCAGTTTCGAGGGCACCATATAGGATGGCACCCGTAGAGATGAAGGAATTGATGATACAATTGCAAGAATTATTAGATCGAAAATATATCCAACCAAGTGTTTCTCCATGGGGAGCACCAGTGTTATTTGTGAAAAAGAAGGACGGAACGTTAAGGCTTTGTATTGACTATCGGGAGTTGAACAAAGTAACGATCAAGAATAAGTATCCATTGCCCAGGATCGACGATCTTTTGATCAGTTAAAAGGGGCAAAATACTTTTCTAAGATAGATTTGAGAACGGGGTATCACCAGTTAAAGGTGAGAGGAGAAGATGTACCCAAGACGGCATTCAGGACTCGATATGGCCATTACGAGTTTCTGGTGATGTCGTTTGGTTTGACGAATGCGCCTGCCGCATTTATGGATCTGATGAACAGAGTGTTCAAGCAGTATCTAGACAAGTTTGTAGTAGTGTTCATAGATGATATCCTGATCTATTCAAAGACGCGGAAGGATCATGCGGAACATCTAAGGATAGTGTTGGAAACACTAAGGAGGGAAAAGTTGTATGCGAAATTCAGCAAGTGTGAATTTTTGCTAGACAGGGTACAATTTTTGGGACATGTGATCGACAAGGACGGTATATCCGTAGATCCAGGGAAGGTGGAAGCGGTGATTAATTGGGAGCAGCCGAAGACGCCGACTGAAGTGCGTAGTTTTCTAGGGTTAGCGGGTTACTATCGGAGATTTATTCAACATTTTTTGAAGATAGCTACCCCGTTAACAAATTTGACGAGGAAGACAGTAAAATACGAATGGTCGGAGAAATGCGAGGAAAGTTTTCAGGAGCTCAAGAAAAGATTAAGTGAAGCGCCAGTGTTATCCTTACCAGATGACACAGGTAATTTTGTAGTTTATAGTGATGCGTCGCATAAGGGACTTGGATGCGTGCTTATGCAGCACGGTAAAGTCATTGCATATGCGTCACGACAATTGAAAGAGTATGAGAGGGGATACCCTACTCATGATCTCGAATTGGCAGCAGTGGTGTTTGCCTTGAAAATTTGGAGGCACTATCTCTACGGAGAAAAATGTGAGATATACACGGACCACAAAAGTCTAAAATATATCTTCACACAGAAAGAGTTGAATATGAGGCAGAGGAGATGGTTAGAATTAATCAAGGATTATGATTGTGAGATTCTATATCATCCAGGAAAGGCGAATGTAGTGGCCGACGCCTTAAGTAGGAAGGGTCGGGAGAAGTTGTCTATGTTAACCGCTCGAGATGAGCTAATAGCAGAGATGGCTAAAATGGAGTTGGAGGTAAAATTTCCAATGGAATCGGGGGGAAAATTATTTACAATGGAAACTCGTCAAACACTAGTGGACAGAGTAAAGGAGGCACAACTCAAAGATGAGGAATGCGAAGTTATAAGGAAGAGAATTTCTAAAGGAGAAGAGTTGAAGTATAAACTCGATAGTGAAGGAATGATAAGGTTTGAAGGAAGAATTTGGGTTCCATTAGAACCGAAGCTAAAAGAGGAGATATTACAAGAGGCCCATTGTTCGAGGTTTTCGATTCATCCTGGTAGCATGAAGATGTATCAAGACCTCCGACAAAAATTTTTGGTGGCCGAACATGAAAAGAGAAGTCGCGGAGTGCGTCAGTAGGTGCCTGACTTGTCAAAAAGTTAAGGCCGAACATCAGAGACCCAGTGGGTTGTTACAACCGTTAGATATTCCGTAGTGGAAATGGGAGCATATCACGATGGATTTTGTGGTAGGACTTCCAACGACACAGAAGGGATACGACGCTATATGGGTTATAGTGGATCGTTTGACAAAGTCGGCTCATTTCTTGCCGATAAAGATTAGGTTTAACCTAGAACAGTTAGCTAAACTCTATGTTAAGGAAATTGTTTCGCGACATGGAGTTCCAGTTTCGATTGTGTCGGATCGAGATCCGCGTTTCACGTCGAACTTCTGGAAGAGTTTGCAAGGGCAAATGGGAACGCAGTTGAGGTTGAGCACTGCGTATCATCCTCAAACGGACGGACAGAGCGAACGAACGATTCAGACCCTAGAAGATATGCTACGGGCTTGTGTCATGGACTTTAAGGGGAGTTGGGACGACCACCTACCTTTAGTAGAATTCGCTTATAATAATAGCTATCACGCAAGTATAGGTATGCTGCCTTACGAAGCGTTATACGGAAGAAAGTGCAGAACGCCACTGTGTTGGGATGAGGTAGGGGAACGTCGACTGTTGGGACCAGAATTGGTTCAGCAAACCGCAGAGATTATTAAAGTCATAAGGTCAAGGCTAATCGCAGCTCAAGACCGACAGAAGAAGTATGCAGATCAGCATCGTCAGCCACGAGATTTTGAAGTCGGCAGTTATGTATTTTTGAAAGTGTCTCCTTGGAAAGGGAAGCTACGTTTTGGAAAGAAAGGGAAGCTTAGTCCGAGATTTATAGGACCGTTCGAAGTATTGAGAAGGGTAGGGGAAGTGGCTTACGAAATAGCCTTACCTCCTGAGTTAGAACATATTCATAACGTGTTTCACGTGTCGGTACTACGACCCTATAAACCAGATTATAAACATGTTATTGAATATGAACCTATCCAGGTTGAAAAAGACTTAAAATATGAAGAAATTCCGATTCAGATAATTGATAGGAAAGAGCAAGTCTTACGCAATAAGGTTATACCTTCTGTGAAAGTGTTATGGACGAACCACAATGCCGAAGAAGCAACGTGGGAACTTGAATATAAAATGAGGAATAATTATCCCCATCTTTTTGTGTAGCATTACTTGTATCGTAATTCTGGGGACATAATTCTTATAAGGGGGGAGAATGTAACGATTGAGAATTTGTACTTAGCCATTTTGAATATATTTAAATAAAATAAATTTTTATGAATATATTATGTGTTATGTGTTTAAAGGTCGTATTATGATCTAAATTGTGTTTACGTGTTAGAAATTTCGAATTTGAATTTCGTAGAAGAAAATAAATTTTTTTCTGAAAAAAAGGCGTAAAACAATATTCACCCAAAAACGCTTTTGCGTCTTTTTGATTTTTCAAAGAATACGCGAATATGAATATTACGAGAAAAGATGGAATATCCAATAAAATTTGAAAACGAAAAACGTAGTTTTTCGACTGTGGAATGAATTTCGTTAGAATACGAGTATAATACGAAATATTATATGAAAGAATGAAAGAATAAATACGAGTATAATATAAAATATTATACAGTAGAATACGAGATTAATACGAGGTATAATACGAGTAGAATACGAATATTATACGTAGTATATACGAATATGTAACTAGGAATCCAAGTGAATTGTTTTCGACCAATCAGATGCAAGCATGATGTAACCATGACATCATCTTCAAAGAAGCACAAATATGATGTCACATTGGACAATGATGCGAACGATGATGTCACGTTGGAAGATGATGTCATCATGATGTCATAATGATGTCATGGATGCGAAAAGACTATTTTGCCCTAACTCTACCTAGCCTATAAATATGAAGCTTTGCAAGCTTAAAACAACTTGCTAATTCACAAAATCAAAGAGCAAAGTTACTCTCTAGATATATATTTCATGTATTGAAGTTGCAAAGAAATAGTTAAGCTTGCAACTACAAGAGGTAGAATTCCTAGTCGTTGTTATATTCAATTTTCTTTCATTTTATAGTTGAAAAGCTCAAGAACATAAGTGGTTTACCATGTACGATCTTTTTCGACTAAGTGTTTCTTCATGTGTTCTTGAGCAAAAGTCATAAAACTCTATATAAGTATGTTTATGATTTTCTTATTTGATGTTATAAGTGGTAGAACATGATGGCCTAGCTAATTAATGCTTGTGTCATCAAGTTTTAAGTAATCGAAATGAAGAATGATGGAACTTAGTTTTCATATGTTCTTCGTGTTCTTCGTGTTCTTCATGTTCTTGAGAAAAGTCATAAAACTCTATATAAGTAGGTTTATAATTTAGTTATTTTTATGTTATTGAAGTTAATTGAGTGTTAGAACATGATAACATAACATTTTGATGTTTGTGGTATCATATTTTATCAAATGAAATGAAGACGTTATGAACAAATCACACTTCTGACCTTTCTATCCATTTTTCGAAACTGTAAAGTCTGAATATGCTTCTGATTTATAAAAAAAAGTTATAGAGGGGAAAATTCTAATGAGAATAGGCTCAAGAATCACCTAAAAATGTTTTCGTATGAAAGAGTTATGGCTGTTTTAGTGCTGCTGGGTCTAGCTGTCAATATTTCCACGGGAGCAGTTTTTAATATGCTTTTATAAGCTTCATAACTCTTAATGTATAAAGAGTTAACATGTAATTTTTATATCAAAATAAAGCTCTGGAAGTAAGCTAAACACAGAATCAAGAATCACCCAAAAATGTTTTGAAACGAAGAAGTTATGGTCGTTTAAGCGAGTCGGGGTTCTGCAGTCTACAAACTGCAAGGCATTCGGGAATTGGACCTTAAAAATAAGGTTTTGTGTATGTAAATTTTTTTGTTCATGCCACATATGGGAGTAGTTAGGCCATGTTATAAACAGTTCACGGTCCAAAGTTGAGACCATTCCGAGGTTGGTTGAACGTAATTATGGATTAAATAAGTTTTGAAATCGATTATTGAAAAAGTTAAAAATACGAAGTTAGGTTCATGTTTAAAAGCTAGTTAAGATGAACTATAATAAGAGTCATGTGATGATTAATTGGTGTGTCTATGTGATTGATATTGTGTAGGACAATTGAAGTGCAATTTAGTGTAATCCTTAAAGAATGCATAAGGCAAGTTTCTAACTCTCATTCGATTTATGTATTGAATGTAAGTTTCCTAAACTTTCTCAATATTTATATTTGAGTAAGTATCCCAACTTCATTTGATTTCTATATTGAATGCAAGTACTCCTAAACTTTTCACAAGTATTCAAGCTATGCTATGCATAATCTGTTAAAGCTTTCAAGTTCTATTATTCACGGACTGCTTATGAATGATTGTCGATGCTATTTGACTCAGCTAAACAAATGTTTAAATATTCTATCGATTGAATTATAAATCTTTGAAATATTATTGATGTTAAGTAGAGTTATCCAACTGAATTGTTTTGGTTAGGATTCTAATGCATGTATGAGATGAACAACCCTAATATTAGGGGCAGTTTTAATCGGTTAAATCCGACAAGGCCGTGAGGTGCCTAAACCAAACGCATATAGTCGTTTAAAATAGAGTGTTGATCAACATAGAGTACTATAGGCTGATCACCTAGAAGTGCTCGTAAGCATATCGGTTTGCGGTTTAAATACGGTGAAACCTTTTTTATGAATAAAAATAAAAGTTCAAGGTCTTATGACCGCTCAGTATGTCGTTTCGAAAATCAATTCAAACAAAAGTAAATTGTTATTCCAGTTTATTCAGAATATTTCTCAACTATTGTTCAGTTGTTGAATAATGATGATATGATTCTTGAATTTGTTGTTATTAAACTGTTATACTTGCTGAGCAATTAAATGCTCATTCTTGCTTTAAATCAAATATTTTCAGTTAAAACCGAGACTGCCTAAGGTTCCCGAAGGGACAAAGGCAAAGGAAAAGTTAATGAATAGGATTATATTATCTTAATATGTAATAGTTTATATTATGAAAGATTTATTCTTAAGAATGATGTAATATTTATTATTATTATGACGATGAATGATGTAATGGTTATAGAACTTGGGATTTGAGTGAGACATATTGTAATAATATAGTAATTGCATTTATGTCAATATTATTGTGATAAATGGGTAGTACCGTGATGCACTGGACCCAGGTTTAAAGGTAGACCTGGAATTGGGGGCGTTCCAGGTTGGTATCAAAGTTTTAGGTTATAAACCTTAGGTGGCAGAAATACCTTAGGAATATGACCTTAGAGAAGTTAGTCAAGAGATAAACTCAAATAGAGTTTTTAAGGGATGAATTGAGAAAATTCATCAAAAGATAATAAAAGTAAAAGCAAAACTTAAAATAAATTATATTTGTTATGTGATATTAATAAATATATTTTGTTACTATAGCTTATGTATAAGGTTATCTTTTATGAATCCCATCATTATGATAGTAATAAGGGGATAGTATGTGAAAAGCTTCAGCTTTATTAAATACGTTGTATGAATTAAGAAGCATATTATATAAAAATATTTATTAAATGTGCTTTGTAATGTGTATGTGCTAGTATTAATGAGAATGTGTAAAAAAAACGAATAGTGAGTTAATAATAACATAATTTTATTATAATTTAACAAAAAAATGCCGCCAAGAGGAAGACCTAGAGGGTACAGGACCCAACAGAGAGAACCTGAAAACGAGAATAGGGAGCAAGCTAATCCTATGCAACAGTTCATAGACCTCTTACTAGGGGCCTTTAATAGAGAGCGTACTGAGGTACTTGTAAATCCTCCTGCTGTGCAAGTAGCCAGTTTTAAGGATTTCAAAAATGTGGGACCGCAAGAGTTTAGGGGGACCACCGAGCCTATAGAAGCTCAATCATAGATTAAAGAAATAGAGAAGGCGTTTGAAATCGCTAGAGTCGGAGAGGAGCTAAAGACTACTTTTGTTACATATTTGTTAAAAGGTGAGGCCAACTTTTGGTGGGAAGCCAATCAAAATAGGGTCGGAGAGGGAGTTATCGTGTGGGATCGGTTCAAAGAGTTATACTTTGAGAACTACTTCCCTATGAGTATGCAGAGCCGTATGGAAATGTGGTTTTTAGAATTGAAGCAGGAAGAAATGTCAGTTCCCCAATACGCTGCCAAGTTCAATGAACTGGCTAGGTTTGCGCCACATCAAATGGACACCGAACAAAGGAAGGCACGAAGGTTTGAGCAGGGCTTAAAACCTTGGCTCTATAATAAAATTTCTGTGTTGCAGATTGGTTCTTTCGGATCAATCTTGGAGAAGGCTATTATAGCCGAAGGGGGAAGCGAGGCGTTGAGCTTATTCAACCGAGAGAAGAAAAATAAGAATAAGAATGAAGGAGGAGGTAGAGCTGATGGACCTAGTGGTAGTGGAGGAAGCCACAAGAGGAAGTGGAACAACTTCGAGAATACCGGAAACCAAACAAGGGGACCCAAAGAAGGAAGGGAGAACCGTGCAAGATATGTGGGAAGAATCATTTCGGGGTCTGCCTGAAGGGAAAGTCAGTGTGCTATAATTGTGGGCAGGAGGGACATATCTCTCCTAACTGCCCCAACTCGAAGAAGAACACCGGATGTTTCATCTGCGGAGCGGCAGACCATATGGCAAGAAATTGCCCAAAGAAGGGAGCAGACGAGGGTAACGGCAACAAAGGGAACAACAGTGGTAAGCTGACCATAACTGGTCCAGGCCCCACCGAGTAGACCCAACCGCCCGGACCTTCAAACATGAACGGTCCGAGATGCCGTGGCATCTGAAGATGTAGTCTCAGGTATCATCCCAATAAATAATATTAATGCATATGTATTGTTTGATTCGGGTGCGACCTGTTGTTTCATATCCTGTGATTTTTCTATACGTTTAGGTTTACCTCTAGAGAAACTAGAGTTACCCTTGAACATAGAAGTTGCGAATAAGGAAGTAATCCCTGTTAAACACGTTCATAGGAATTGTTGCGTCGAAATTAGAGGACATAAGTTAACGGTAGATTTAATTCCAATTAACTTGGGAGAATTCGACGTAATATTGGGGATGGATTGGTTAGTCAACCACGGGGCGATAATAGATTGTCAGAAGAAGAGCATAAACCTTCAGACTTCCAAACAGTCTAAGGTAGTGTTCTATGGTAGTAAATCGCACCGACATTCTCGTTGTCTAACGATGATGCAAGCGCAGAAGCTGTTAAAAAATGGATGCGTAAGTTATCTGTGCCATATTGTTAATACCCAACAAGTGGGAGAGGAAATTGTACATATACCTATCGTGCAAGAATTCACGGATGTATTTCCAGACGAGTTACCAGGTTTTCCGCCAGACAGAGAGATCGAGTTTGTTATAGACATAGTGCCCAGGACGGCACCAGTTTCGAGGGCACCATATAGGATGGCACCCGTAGAGATGAAGGAATTGATGATACAATTGCAAGAATTATTAGATCGAAAATATATCCAACCAAGTGTTTCTCCATGGGGAGCACCAGTGTTATTTGTGAAAAAGAAGGACGGAACGTTAAGGCTTTGTATTGACTATCGGGAGTTGAACAAAGTAACGATCAAGAATAAGTATCCATTGCCCAGGATCGACGATCTGTTTGATCAGTTAAAAGGGGCAAAATACTTTTCTAAGATAGATTTGAGAACGGGGTATCACCAGTTAAAGGTGAGAGGAGAAGATATACCCAAGACGGCATTCAGGACTCGATATGGCCATTACGAGTTTCTGGTGATGTCGTTTGGTTTGACGAATGCGCCTGCCGCATTTATGGATCTGATGAACAGAGTGTTCAAGCAGTATCTAGACAAGTTTGTAGTAGTGTTCATAGATGATATCCTGATCTATTCAAAGACGCGGGAGGATCATGCGGAACATCTAAGGATAGTGTTGGAAACACTAAGGAGGGAAAAGTTGTATGCGAAATTCAGCAAGTGTGAATTTTTGCTAGACAGGGTACAATTTTTGGGACATGTGATCGACAAGGACGGTATATCCGTAGATCCAGGGAAGGTGGAAGCGGTGATTAATTGGGAGCAGCCGAAGACGCCGACTGAAGTGCGTAGTTTCCTAGGGTTAGCGGGTTACTATCGGAGATTTATTCAACATTTTTCGAAGATAGCTACCCCGTTAACAAATTTGACGAGGAAGACAGTAAAATACGAATGGTCGGAGAAATGCGAGGAAAGTTTTCAGGAGCTCAAGAAAAGATTAAGTGAAGCGCCAGTGTTATCCTTACCAGATGACACAGGTAATTTTGTAGTTTATAGTGATGCGTCGCATAAGGGACTTGGATGCGTGCTTATGCAGCACGGTAAAGTCATTGCATATGCGTCACGACAATTGAAAGAGTATGAGAGGGGATACCCTACTCATGATCTCGAATTGGCAGCAGTGGTGTTTGCCTTGAAAATTTGGAGGCACTATCTCTACGGAGAAAAATGTGAGATATACACGGACCACAAAAGTCTAAAATATATCTTCACACAGAAAGAGTTGAATATGAGGCAGAGGAGATGGTTAGAATTAATCAAGGACTATGATTGTGAGATTCTATATCATCCAGGAAAGGCGAATGTAGTGGCCGACGCCTTAAGTAGGAAGGGTCGGGAGAAGTTGTCTATGTTAACCGCTCGAGATGAGCTAATAGCAGAGATGGCTAAAATGGAGTTGGAGGTAAAATTTTCAATGGAATCGGGGGGAAAATTATTTACAATGGAAACTCGTCAAACACTAGTGGACAAAGTAAAGGAGGCACAACTCAAAGATGAGGAATGCGAAGTTATAAGGAAGAGAATTTCTAAAGGAGAAGAGTTGAAGTATAAACTCGATAGTGAAGGAATGATAAAGTTTGAAGGAAGAATTTGGGTTCCATTAGAACCGAAGCTAAAAGAGGAGATATTACAAGAGGCCCATTGTTCGAGGTTTTCGATTCATCCTGGTAGCATGAAGATGTATCAAGACCTCCGACAAAAATTTTTGGTGGCCGAACATGAAAAGAGAAGTCGCGGAGTGCGTCAGTAGGTGCCTGACTTGTCAAAAAGTTAAGGCCGAACATCAGAGACCCAGTGGGTTGTTACAACCGTTAGATATTCCGTAGTGGAAATGGGAGCATATCACGATGGATTTTGTGGTAGGACTTCCAACGACACAGAAGGGATACGACGCTATATGGGTTATAGTGGATCGTTTGACAAAGTCGGCTCATTTCTTGCCTATATAGATTAGGTTTAACCTAGAACAGTTAGCTAAACTCTATGTTAAGGAAATTGTTTCGCGACATGGAGTTCCAGTTTCGATTGTGTCGGATCGAGATCCGCGTTTCACGTCGAACTTCTGGAAGAGTTTGCAAGGGCAAATGGGAACGCAGTTGAGGTTGAGCACTGCGTATCATCCTCAAACGGACGGACAGAGCGAACGAACGATTCAGACCCTAGAAGATATGCTACGGGCTTGTGTCATGGACTTGAAAGGAAATTGGGGCGACCACCTACCTCTAGTCAAATTTGCTTATAAAAATAGCTATCACACGAGTATAGGTATGCTGCCTTACAAAGCGTTATACGGAAGAAAGTGCAAAACGCCACAGTGCTAGGATGAGATAGGGGAACGTCGACTGTTGGGACCAGAATTGGTTCAGCAAACCGCAGAGATTATTAAAGTCATAAGGTCAAGGCTAATCGCAGCTCAAGACCGACAGAAGAAGTATGCAGATCAGCATCGTCAGACACGAGATTTTGAAGTCGGCAGTTATGTATTTTTGAAAGTGTCTCCTTGGAAAGGGAAGCTACGTTTTGGAAAGAAAGGGAAGCTTAGTCCGAGATTTATAGGACCGTTCGAAGTATTGAGAAGGGTAGGGGAAGTGGCTTACGAAATAGCCTTACCTCCTGAGTTAGAACATATTCATAACGTGTTTCACGTGTCGGTACTACGACCCTATAAACCAGATTATAAACATGTTATTGAATATGAACCTATCCAGGTTGAAAAAGACTTAAAATATGAAGAAATTCCGATTCAGATAATTGATAGGAAAGAGCAAGTCTTACGCAATAAGGTTATACCTTCTGTGAAAGTGTTATGGACGAACCACAATGCCGAAGAAGCAACGTGGGAACTTGAATATAAAATGAGGAATAATTATCCCCATCTTTTTGTGTAGCATTACTTGTATCGTAATTCTGGGGACATAATTCTTATAAGGGGGGGAGAATGTAACGATTGAGAATTTGTACTTAGCCATTTTGAATATATTTAAATAAAATAAATTTTTATGAATATATTATGTGTTATGTGTTTAAAGGTCGTATTATGATCTAAATTGTGTTTACGTGTTAGAAATTTCGAATTTGAATTTCGTAGAAGAAAATAAATTTTTTTCTGAAAAAAAGGCGTAAAACAATATTCACCCAAAAACGCTTTTGCGTCTTTTTGATTTTTCAAAGAATACGCGAATATGAATATTACGAGAAAAGATGGAATATCCAATAAAATTTGAAAACGAAAAACGTAGTTTTTCGACTGTGGAATGAATTTCGTTAGAATACGAGTATAATACGAAATATTATATGAAAGAATGAAAGAATAAATACGAGTATAATATGAAATATTATACGATAGAATACGAGATTAATACGAGGTATAATACGAGTAGAATACGAATATTATACGTAGTATATACGAATATGTAACTAGGAATCCAAGTGAATTGTTTTCGACCAATCAGATGCAAGCATGATGTAACCATGACATCATCTTCAAAGAAGCACAAATATGATGTCACATTGGACAATGATGCGAACGATGATGTCACGTTGGAAGATGATGTCATCATGATGTCATAATGATGTCATGGATGCGAAAAGACTATTTTGCCCTAACTCTACCTAGCCTATAAATATGAAGCTTTGCAAGCTTAAAACAACTTGCTAATTCACAAAATCAAAGAGCAAAGTTACTCTCTAGATATATATTTCATGTATTGAAGTTGAAAAGAAATAGTTAAGCTTGCAACTACAAGAGGTAGAATTCCTAGTCGTTGTTATATTCAATTTTCTTTCATTTTATAGTTGAAAAGCTCAAGAACATAAGTGGTTACCATGTACGATCTTTTTCGACTAAGTGTTTCTTCATGTGTTCTTGAGCAAAAGTCATAAAACTCTATATAAGTATGTTTATGATTTTCTTATTTGATGTTATAAGTGGTAGAACATGATGGCCTAGCTAATTAATGCTTGTGTCATCAAGTTTTAAGTAATCGAAATGAAGAATGATGGAACTTAGTTTTCATATGTTCTTCGTGTTCTTCGTGTTCTTCATGTTCTTGAGAAAAGTCATAAAACTCTATATAAGTAGGTTTATAATTTAGTTATTTTTATGTTATTGAAGTTAATTGAGTGTTAGAACATGATAACATAACATTTTGATGTTTGTGGTATCATATTTTATCAAATGAAATGAAGACGTTATGAACAAATCACACTTCTGATCTTTCTGTCCATTTTTCGAAACTGTAAAGTCTGAATATGCGTCTGATTTATAAAAGAAAGTTATAGAGGGGAAAATTCTAATGAGAATAGGCTCAATAATCACCTAAAAATGTTTTCGTATGAAAGAGTTATGGCTGTTTTAGTGCTGCTGGGTCTAGCTGTCAATATTTCCGCGGGAGCAGTTTTTAATATGCTTTTATAAGCTTCATAACTCTTAATGTATAAAGAGTTAACATGTAATTTTTATATCAAAAGAAAGCTCTGGAATTAAGCTAAACACAGAATCAAGAATCACCCAAAAATGTTTTGAAACGAAGAAGTTATGGTCGTTTAAGCGAGTCGGGGTTCTGCAGTCTACAAACTGCAAGGCATTCGGGAATTGGACCTTAAAAATAAGGTTTTGTGTATGTAAATTTTTTTGTTCATGCCACCTATGGGAGTAGTTAGGCCATGTTATAAAGAGTTCACGGTCCAAAGTTGAGACCATTCCGAGGTTGGTTGAACGTAATTATGGATTAAATAAGTTTTGAAATCGATTATTGAAAAAGTTAAAAATACGAAGTTAGGTTCATGTTTAAAAGCTAGTAAAGATGAACTATAATAAGAGTCATGTGATGATTAATTGGTGTGTCTATGTGATTGATATTGTGTAGGACAATTGAAGAGCAATTTAGTGTAATCCTTAAAGAACGCATAAGGCAAGTTTCTAACTCTCATTCGATTTATGTATTGAATGTAAGTTTCCTAAACTTTCTCAATATTTATATTTGAGTAAGTATCCCAACTTCATTTGATTTCTATATTGAATGCAAGTACTCCTAAACTTTTCACAAATATTCAAGCTATGCTATGCATAATCTGTTAAAGCTTTCAAGTTCTATTATTCACGGACTGCTTATGAATGATTGTCGATGCTATTTGACTCAGCTAAACAAATGTTTAAATATTCTATCGATTGAATTATAAATCTTTGAAATATTATTGATGTTAAGTAGAGTTATCCAACTGAATTGTTTTGGTTAGGATTCTAATGCATGTATGAGATGAACAACCCTAATATTAGGGGCAGTTTTAATCGGTTAAATCCGACAAGGCCGTGAGGTGCCCTAAAACCAAACGCATATAGTCGTTTAAAATAGAGTGTTGATCAACATAGAGTACTATAGGCTGATCACCTAGAAGTGCTCGTAAGCATATCGGTTTGCGGTTTAAATACGGTGAAACCTTTTTTATGAATAAAAATAAAAGTTCAAGGTCTTATGACCGCTCAGTATGTCGTTTCGAAAATCAATTCAAACAAAAGTAAATTGTTATTCCAGTTTATTCAGAATATTTCTCAATTATTGTTCAGTTGTTGAATAATGATGATATGATTCTTGACTTTGTTGTTATTAAACTGTTATACTTGCTGAGCAATTAAATGCTCATTCTTGCTTTAAATCAAATATTTTCAGTTAAAACCGAGACTGCCGAAGGTTCCCGAAGGGACAAAGACAAAGGAAAAGTTAACGAATAGGATTATATTATCTTAATATGTAATAGTTTATATTATGAAGGATTTATTCTTAAGAATGATGTAATATTTATTATTATTATGACGATGAATGATGTAATGGTTATAGAACCTGGGATTTGAGTGAGACATATTGTAATAATATAGTAATTGCATTTATGTCAATATTATTGTGATAAATGGGTAGTACCGTGATGCACTGGACCCAGGTTTAAAGGTAGATCTGGAATTGGGGGCGTTACAGTAGTCAACATCCAAGGCAAGGATCTGAACCTTATGCACTACTTTTATTTTGTACAAACAGGTATATGTTATACATGGTTCATGTTGTATTCAAATCTTACTGTTATTCTGCTAAGCAAGTTTCATCTTACTCAACTTTCACATTGAGCAAGTATCTCATCCTTTTCATTTACATTATGAATTGGATTTGTATGTTATGCAAGTATATGGACTTTTTCTTTACTGTGCAAGTATCTAAACCTTATGCACTATTTTTATTTCGTGCAAATAGGTATATATTGTGCAAATTCCTGATTATTGCTAAACTTCTTGCATTTATTGCTAGTCCCTAACTCAACATGAGTTATTAATTTCAAAGCATGCTCGTGAATAATTATTGTTAATTATTCATATCCATAATGATCTTTGTTATTCGTTTATGCAATTATCGTAACCCTTGCATTTACTTTATGCAATGGATCCATGTTATGCAAGTATTTTTAAACTTTATTCAAGTTATCTATTGGTTTTAAATATCTCGATATTGTCTCATGTGATGCATTTATAATCAAAATTATTATGTTCTTTGTGCAAGTGTCCTCACTTCTACAAATTATTATGATTATTATAAATTCGAAATTCCTTCGATTCGTTCATTGTTAAAAGTATCTCATTACTGAATTGTTATGACTCATATTGAAAATTTGTATTCTAAGTTTGGTTACGCAAGTGTCCCCACTTGTATGAACTATTGTACATTATCAATTATATGTCTCAGTTAGTTGTATCAGCTAGACCAAATAACTGTTTATGAGCCATGTCTCAGCTAGTTGTGTCAGCTGGACCAAATAACTGTTTATTAGTCATGTCTTAGCTAGTTGTTTCGGCTAGACTAATGTTAAATTGATATCGTATGAAATGTTCTATTATTGGAACTAATTTATTATTAAAGATATATGTCATTTGATTTGGCTAGATCAAAATTGATATAATATGTTGAACTCAAAGTATTTCTTTGAAAGCAATCCAAACCATATTGATGTGGTACGGACTCATGATGTAAGACTGAGATGAGCAACCCTGAAAAATAAATCAGGAGAAATTTTATTGTCGGTAACCCGACCGCGTGCTATATTTGAGAATTATACATAATCTCGGGTACAATAAGGCTGATCACCTTACGTACTTGCTGTGACGCCCCCAAATTCGGGTCTCCAAATACCCGGATCTGGTCATCACGATTCAATACAACATTCACCTTTAACAACATATGATATCTAAAAGTGCGGAATATAATAAACATACATTGTTCATTACAAGGTGTCACTAGTCCCAGAATACGATTAACCTTAAACATTCACACAATCCATACCCTAAATAGCTAGCAGGGTTTAAATTACATCAGTAAATAACTAACACATGAATCTAAGGTCAGCTACAAGAAGTCTATCATTTCATCTTTTCTTTCCCTTTATTCTTCCCTGACGTCTCGGGTTTAGCTGCAATGAAATCATGATATAGCAAGAATGAGCAACGAGTTTGCCCAGCAAGTTTAAAGTGCAACAATAAGGATATATCATGATGAAGGGATATAAAAAGGGATTTCAGCAATAGAATAAATCAGAAGCAAGAACAATAAATGCTTTTAGAACAATTGATAGTCAAATAGACTTTGAACGATAACTTCCAGAGGAGTCAATAGCTGGTTGACCCTCTGGTTACTGGCTACAGAATAACGTACTTGAGGGGATCAGCCTCGCGTACCCTATGTATATGCATAACATTTAATTCTGCTATTTGTACCTTATATACGGTACGTGGGGTACTCCCCTATAAATAAAGGGGTGTTCATACAGTCTAAGAATCCTTACCATTGATTGGTTCGGATAGCTTTTATAAATTCTCACAAAATTGTCTGACCGAACAAGGGTTCAGACTTAACCATGAATGGTTCATAAAACTTCTGAATTTAATTCAATATTCGAATTCAAATGTATGAGAGCGAATGCCAATAAATACACAGATGTGGAATAATTTTAAAAGTAATTAGACCACTTATAGCATGCTTGGAGATAAAATTCAAGCTTAAAGAATACTTGCAATAATATATACCTTTTTGCATGAATTAAAATACTACATAAGGTTTTAGAAGTATTACTCAAGGTAAAAAGTTGAGTAAGGAAGAACTTGCAATAAGGTAAGAAGTTTAGGGTTAGGAACTTGCAGAAATCAAAGTTCGGGATAGAGGACTTGCCTGTTTGCTCAGCTACAGATAAATTCTAGCTTTAATTAATTGATCTCGAGTGACCTATCATTGGATAAAGTCGGCTTATCAATTATTATAACATGATTGTATCTTGGCACACTTTATTATACTATTTACTTAGCCAATAAAGAATTCACAACCTATAATCAATTACCATTTAACATTAGTTAAACGAAAATTTATTAATGACCCTTAGCTATAATAATAGATCATGGTCACTCAATTCATTTCCTTTAATAGTATCTAGGTATGGTTTAACAAACTTTATTTATTATCTATGAAATAAATTTATTTTGGTTTAGAGATGACAGAAACCATTGATCATTTATTCAGTTTACTCTTAATTACCATTACCTTAGGGGTAATTTAGTAATTATTAACCTTGTCTCTTATTCAACATTGATTTAATACTTACTGTATGAATCCTGCCCATACTTAATTATTATTAAGAAATCCTTAAGGGTTATTATCATTATCTATTAAGGGTCGTAGCTAAACTGATAAAATCTCCCTTTATACTTAATCATTATTTCATTAATGATTAAGTAGTTAATTTCCTTCTTATTCAATAACTTTATTTCATACTTAGTTATTATTATTAAATAATAATCAAATACCTAGTACCTTCATTTACTATTTAGTAATAAATAATAAACAATTATTTTATTAACTTTATTCCATATTTAATTATTATTATTATATAATAATTAAATATTTATTATCTTTATTCATATTTAATTATTATTATTATATAATAATTCTTTATTTATTATTTATTAAATAATACATAATTATTCTATTAACTTTATTCATATTTAATTATTTAATATTACTTAATAATTAAATACTCATTTTCTTTACTTATTAGTTATTAGTGAATAATAATTATCTCATTAATATTATTCATATTTAATTATTATTAAGTAATAATTAAATATTTACTAATCTCATTTATTATTAAAGGAATAGATAATAAATACTTAAAATTATTAACTTTATTCATATTTAATTATTATAAATAATAATTAAATATGAATAATATTAATGAGATAATTATTATTCACTAATAACTAATAAGTAAAGAAAATGAGTATTTAATTATTAAGTAATATTAAATAATTAAATATGAATAAAGTTAATAGAATAATTATTTATTATTTAATAAATAATAAATAAAGAATTATTATATAATAATAATAATTAAATATGAATAAAGATAATAAATATTTAATTATTATATAATAATAATAATTATATATGAATAAAGTTAATAAAATAATTGTTTATTATTTATTACTAAATAGTAAATGAAGGTACTAGGTATTTGATTATTATTTAATAATAATAACTAAGTATGAATAAAGTTATTGAATAAGAAGGAAATTAACTACTTAATCATTAATGAAATAATGATTAAGTATAAGGGAGATTTATCAGTTTAGCTACGGCCCTTAATAGATAATGATAATAACCCTTAAGGATTTCTTAATAATAATTAAGTATGGGCAGGATTCATACAGTAAGTATTAAATCAATGTTGAATAAGAGACAAGGTTAATAATTACTAAATTACCCCTAAGGTAATGGTAATTAAGAGTAAACTGAATAAATGATCAATGGTTTCTGTCATCTCTAAAACCAAAATAAATTTATTTCATAGATAATAAATAAAGTTTGTTAAACCATACCTAGATACTATTAAAGGAAATGAATTGAGTGACCATGATCTATTATTATAGCTAAGGGTCATTAATAAATTTTCGTTTAACTAATGTTAAATGGTAATTGATTATAGGTTGTGAATTCTTTATTGGCTAAGTAAATAGTATAATAAAGTGGTGCCAAGATACATCATGTTATGTTATAATAATTGATAAGCCGACTTTATCCAATGATAGGTTCACATCGAGATCAATATAATTAAAGCTAGAATTTATCTGTAGCTGAGCAAAAACAGGCAAGTCCTCTATCCCGAACTTTGATTTCTGCAAGTATCCTAACCCTAAACTTCTTACCTTATTGCAAGTTCTTCCTTACTCAACTTTTTACCTTGAGTAATACTTACTAAAACCTTATGCAGTATTTTAATTCATGCAAAAAAGGTATATATTATTGCAAGTATTCTTTAAGCTTGAATTTTATCTTCCAAGCATGCTATAAGTGGTCTAATTACTTTTAAAAATTATCCCACATCTGTGTATTTATTGGCATTCGCTCTCATACATTTGAATTCGAATATTGAATTAAAATTCAGAAGTTTTATGAACCATTCATGGTTAAGGTCTGAACCCTTGTTCGGTCAGACAATTTTGTGAGAATTTATAAAAGCTATCCGAACCAATCAATGGTAAGGATTCTTAGACTGTATGAAACACCCCTTTATTTTATAGGGGAGTAACCCCACGTACCGTATATAAGGTACAAATAGCAGAATTAAAAATGTTATGCATATACATAGGGTACGCGAGGCTGATCCCCTCAAGTACGTTATTCTGTAGCCAGTAAACCAGAGGGTCAACCAGCTATTGACTCCTCTGGAAGTTATCGTTCAACAGAGTCTATTTGACTATCAATTGTTCTAAAAGCATTTTATTGTTCTTTGCTTCTGATTTATTCTATTGCTGAAATCCCTTTTTATAATCCCTTCATCATGATATATCCTTATTGTTGCACTTTAAACTTGCTGGGCAAACTCGTTGCTCATTCTTTGCTATATCATGATTTCATTGCAGCTAAACCCGAGACGTCAGGGAAGAATAAAGGGAAAGAAAAGATGAAATGATAGACTTCTTGTAGCTGACCTTAGATTCATGTGTTAGTTATTTACTGATGTAATTTAAACCCTGCTAGCTATTTAGGGTATGGATTGTGTGAATGTTTAAGGTTAATCGTATTCTGGGACTAGTGACACCTTGTAATGAACAATGTATGTTTATTATATTCCGCACTTTTAGATATCATATGTTGTTAAAGGTGAATGTTGTATTGAATCGTGATGACCAGATCCGGGTATTTGGAGACCCGAATTTGGGGGCGTCACAGGCTGGTATCAAAGCTGTAGGTTATAAACTTTAGGATTACGAAACCTAGGTTATAACCTTCGTAGTAAACTCGTATTGAGTGTTAGGAGATAAATCGAGGAGATTTATTATATGTGGTTTTGATGAATTGGGGAATTCATCGAGTCAAGTAGTACCCAATGAAATATACTTTCATTTCTTCAATGAATATATTTTATTGTTGTACTAATGCTAGTTTTTGTGTGTTTGTAGGATGGTTGCTGTAGGGGAGACTAGTGGAGCCCGTGAGGAGGAAGTATTTATAGACATACCGGTAGTGGCGGAGCAGCTGGTGGGCTATGCTCCTATTGCCCCGGGACTGTTACAGGAGGAGTCCGAGCCGGAGGAGGACTATCACATGGAGCTACCAGAGCCAGTGATAGGTAGAGTCATGAGGTCGGGTAGTCAGGACCCTGATACCGAGGAGGAGGATCCCGAGACCGAGGGGGAGGAGCCACCTGTTGATATTGACGGCATGGGATCCACTGCTGATGATATTATTGAGGGATTGACGGACAGAAACGAGGAGTTGGAGGCTCGGATTGCTCATCTGGAGGAGCAGAACCAGACCCATCAGTATATGGAGGACCAGTACAGAGACCTGGCCTACCAGCTCGACCATGACTTGGGAGTGGCCAAGGTACAGCTGCAGGGCTAACGAGTCCTCGGCACAGCAGGTCGGAACCACTGCTACATCAGCTAGTGGCCCGAAACGCTGAGTTGAGGGAGAGACTGGAGCAGCGGGATCTGCAGATCGCCCACCTGAGGGCGAAACAGGAGGCCATGAGGTTTGAGGCCGGACTGGAGGTGACTGCGAGGATGCGCGTCAGGGAGGCCTGGGCCAGGGAGGCCAGGAGGGTTGATCAGCTGGAGGACCAGCTAGAGGCCAGGGCAGTGAGGATAGAGACCCTGGGGCATGCCTTGGATGCAGCCTACCGTAGACCCCGGACTGAGATAGGAGAGTTTCAGCCGCTCGGTTCGCCGCAGGATCGGGGACGGAGCAGTCTCTTCTGGCCAGCAGGCTCGGACCCCGTCATGATGTATAGTGATGGGATAGGATGGTTGTTTAGTTGTTAGTACAAGTCAGTCCCACTTTTGTTTATGTTAGGGACATATTCATGTTTGTTTATGAAACTTTATATTTGTTGTTATGATTGGGGGTTAGCAGTTACATTTAAAAACCCCAACTTTTGTGTTTTGAGGGATAGAAGGTTTAGGATTCCCCACTTTTGTCTGGGGGGAAGGGTTATTGATGAATAGGACACAGTGGCGCATTTATAGCAGTATGCCACAGGTTTCGTATTTGTAACAAACGGTGGTATATGAATATAAATGCAGATGTTTCACTTAAATCAAATGTGTTGATAAATATTTTACCTTTAATTGTTTATTTCAATAAACATATGATGGTAAAATGTGAATCTATAGGTAAAAGTCATCAGTTTCCTTATTCTAAACCATGCCAAGGGGAAGGCCACGTAACCGACAGGTCGAAAGAGATCAGAAAGTGAGGTTGGAGAACCAAACCAACCCCATGAGAATGTTCGCGGAAATGCTGGCCGAGGCTATGCAATCCAGACCACCACCTGAGAGAACCCAAGCTGCAGCTGAGCCAACGCATCATCTGGCAAACTTTAAAGATTTCAAATTGGTCGGACCACCTGAGTTCAAGGGAACTCTTAACCCAATCGAGGCGCAGACCTGGATAGAAGAGATAGAGAAGGTATTTGAAGTAGCAAGGGTGGCAGAGGAACAAAAAACAAGTTTTGCCACTTTCATGCTAAAAGGAGAAGCCAACTATTGGTGGAAGGCCAATCGGGGCCGAGTTGAAGAAGGCACTGTCGCTTGGGATCGTTTTAAGGAAATGTTCTTGGAAAATTACTTTCCAGAGAGCATGAAGCAGGAGATGGAGATCAAGTTCCTGGAACTGAAACAAGGAAACATGTCTGTGGCTGAGTACGCGGCTAAGTTTAATGAGTTGGCACGGTTTGCAGCTCACTAAGTCAGCACCGAGGAAAGGAAAGCTCGCAGATTTGAGCAGGGGTTGAAGCCATGGTTATACCGTTCTGTGGCGGTATTAAAAATCAGAACATTCGCAGAATTAATGGAGAGGGCAATCATTGCAGAGGGTGGCAGTGAGGCCCTGGCTAAGTACAATCAGGATAAGAAGAAGAAGGGTCATGAGGGCCAGAAGTCAGGAAGCAGCGGGGGCAGCAACCCCAACAAACGGAAATGGAATGAAAGTCAATCTTTCGGGAGCAATAAACCCGGAGGAAACCTGGCTGGAGGGGAGGCAAGGAAACCAGGCAGGTGCAGGAGTAATTGTGGTAAGAACCACACGGGGGAGTGTATGAAGGGAAAAAGCGTTTGCTACAAATGCGGGCAACCGGGGCACATGGCTCCCCAATGTCAGAACAAACCAAAGGGGGGATGTTATTCATGTGGAGCACCCGACGACCACCAAATCAAGGACTGTCCGAAGAGGAAAGGTGACCTCGGGAGTGGCAAACAGGAACAACAACAGCAATAGCGGGGGAACAAATAACCGGCTGAGCTATGGGGCACCAGCCAGTCAAGCTAACAGGCCAACAGCTCGCACGTTCAACATGACGGTCCAGGATGCAATGGAATCCAAGGACGTGGTGGTCAGGTATCATCCCAATCAATGATATAAATGCATTTGTGCTATTTGATTCGGGTGCTACTTGTTTCTTTTGTTTTCTGAAGAATTTGCTTAGTCAGTTAAATGTACCTTGTGACAGAGTTAGAACACCCTATGAACGTAGAAGTAGCAAACAAAGAAATTGTCCCCGTAGAATAGAATACATTCATAGGAATTGTTGTGCTGAGTTGCGAGGATTTAAGCTCAACGTGGATTTGATACCCATTCGACTGGGAGAGTTTGATGTAATCCTGGGAATGGATTGGTTATCAACCCACGGAGCAGTTATTGATTGTAAGGAAAAGTGTGTACACCTGAAGACTCCTAATAAGTCGAAGGTAGTATTTTACGGCAGTAAGTCACCAAGACAATCTTGCTGTCTTACTATGATGCAAACAAGGAGGTTATTGAAGAAAGGTTGCGAGTGTTATTTGGCCCATGTGATCAATACTCGTCAGGTCGGGGATGAAATGGATCAAATACCAGTCGTGAAAGATTTCACCGATGTCTTTCCCGATGAACTTCCGGGACTACCGCCGGACAGGGAAACCGAGTTCGTTATCGATTTGGCACCGGGAACCGCACCAATATCGAAGCCGCCGTATCGGATGGCACCTGTAGAAATGAAAGAGTTGATGGTGCAACTGCAAGAGCTTCTAGACAAAGGTTACATCAGACCAAGTGTGTCCCCGTGGGGAGCGCCCGTTCTGTTTGTAAAGAAGAAAGACGGTTCAATGAGGCTTTGTATCGACTATCGGGAGTTGAACAAAGTTACTATTAAGAATAGGTATCCACTTCCTAGAATTGACGATCTGTTCGATCAACTCAAGGGAGCGAAGTACTTTTCAAAGATCGATTTAAGAACCGGCTACCATCAGCTGAAGGTGAGACAGGAAGATATCCCGAAGACTGCATTCAGGACTCGTTATGGACACTTCGAGTTCCTGGTGATGTCATTCGGATTGACGAATGCGCCAGCAGCATTCATGGATATGATGAACAGAGTGTTCAAGCAGTACTTGGACAAGTTCGTAGTCGTATTTCATCGATGACATCCTGGTGTATTCGGCGACAGAGGAGGAGCATGCGGAACACTTAAGGATTGTATTAGAAGCTCTCAGGAAGGAGAAGTTGTACGCAAAATTCTCGAAGTGTGAGTTTTGGTTGCAAAGGGTACAATTTCTGGGTCATGTCATAGACAAGAATGGTGTTTCGGTGGATCCAGCAAAGGTAGAAGCAGTTATCAACTGGGAACAGCCGAAGACGCCGACAGAGATCCGGAGTTTCTTGGGATTAGTGGGATACTATCGGAGATTCATCCAGGATTTTTCAAAGATAGCATCGCCGTTGACCAACCTCACCAGGAAAACAGTCAAGTTTGTTTGGTCGGAGAAGTGTGAGGAGAGTTTCATGGAGTTGAAGAAGAGACTCAGCCAAGCACCAGTGTTGACCTTACTAGACAACACTGGAGGTTTTGTAGTGTATAGTGATGCGTCACACAAGGGTCTTGGTTGTGTGTTAATGCAACACGGCAAGGTCGTGGCGTACGCATCACGTCAGCTGAAGGATTATGAGAAGGGTTACCCGACTCATGACTTAGAGTTAGCAGCGGTAGTTTTTGCCTTGAAGATTTGGAGGCACTACCTATACGGGGAGAAGTGCGAGATATATACAGATCACAAAAGTCTGAAATATATCTTCACTCAAAAGGAGCTGAACATGAGGCAGCGCCGATGGTTGGAATTGATCAAAGACTACGACTGTGAAAATTCTGTACCATCCGGGCAAAGCAAATGTAGTGGCTGATGCCTTAAGCAGAAAAGGCAAGGTGAAGCTGATGCAGCTGACAGTTCAGGAGGAGTTAGTAAAGGACTTTGAACGTCTGGAGCTGGAAGTTAGGTATCCAATGGAGGTGGACGAAAAGGTGTTCGCCGTGATGATAGGTCCGACTCTACTAGATAAGATACAGGAGGCTCAAGAATTTGACGAGGAGTGCATTGACATTAAGAAACAGTTATCGGAGGGAAAAGCCTCGAAGTATAAGGTTGACAGCACAGGATTGCTGAGATTCGAGGGAAGGATCTGGATACCCTATGTACCAGACTTAAGGGAAGAAATTTTGCAAGAGGCCCATAATACGAGGTTTTCGGTACATCCAGGTAGCACCAAGATGTATCAGGATCTTCGTCAGCATTATTGGTGGCCGCATTTGAAAGGGGAAGTTGCAGAGTTCGTTAGCCGGTGTTTAACTTGTCAACGGATCAAGGCTGAGCACCAACGGCCGAGCGGATTGTTGCAACCTTTGGACATTCCAGAATGGAAGTGGGAGCACATTACTATGGATTTTGCGGTAGGACTCCCGACAACTCAAAAGGGTCTAGACGCCATCTGGGTGATCGTAGATCGTTTGACCAAGTCTGCCCACTTTCTACCAATCAAGATCAGGTACAAATTGGAACAGCTGGCGAAACTTTATGTGAAAGAGATAGTATCACGACATGGAGTGCCAGTATCTATTGTGTCTGATAGGGATCCGCGCTTCACATCGAATTTTTGGAGAAGTCTGCAGGAAAGACTGGGAACACAGTTAAGAATGAGTACGGCATATCATCCCCAGACTGATGGTCAGAGTGAGCGAACAATTCAAACCCTAGAGGATATGCTCCGAGCAGTTGTGATGGACTTAAGTGGTAGCTGGGACGATCATTTGCCACTAGTAGAGTTCGCCTATAACAATAGTTACCATGCCAGCATTGGTATGCCACCGTACGAGGCGTTGTATGGAAGGAAGTGTCGAACGCCGTTGTGTTGGGATGAAGTCGGTGAACGAAGATTGTTGGGGCCAGAGTTGGTACAACAAACCGTGGAAATTATTAAAGTAATAAGACAACGGTTAGTAGCAGCCCAGGATCGCCAAAAGAAGTACGCAGACTTACATCGCCAGAAACGAGACTTTGAAGTTGGTAGCTTTGTGTTTCTGAAGGTATCTCTCTGGAAAGGGAAGATTCGTTTTGGGAAGAAGGGTAAATTAAGCCCTAGATTCATAGGACCGTTTGAGATTTTGAGGAGAATAGGCGAAGTGGCGTACGAGGTAGCGTTACCTCCTGAACTTGAGCACATCCACAACGTGTTTCATGTATCAGTGTTGCGTCCGTATAAGCCAGATTACAAACATGTTATCTCCTATAAACCAATTCAAGTCGAAAGGGATTTATCGTACGAGGAGATTCCTGTTCAAATACTAGATAGGAAAGAGCAGAGACTGAGGAATAAAATCATTCACTCGGTGAAAGTTCTCTGGAGAAATCACGCGGTGGAAGAAGCCACGTGGGAGCTCGAAGAGAAGATGAGAGCAAATTACCCTCAGTTATTCGAGTAACCTTAGATAGAAATTCCGAGGACGGAATTTCAACTCAATACCATACCAAGAACAATATATTCAGCAGAAATTTATCAATTCCGAAATGGATAACCCAATACAACAGTCACAATTTGAAATCAAAGAAGAGAAACATTTAAGCCTAAAATCATAAAAGAAAGAGAAACTGTTATAGCAGCCTACTGCTATACCTTGGACTCGATCGAATGGCGGCCTTCCTTCTCCTTCCAAAGTACGAAATCAGTTTGGACATCCACAGCGAGCTAAAATCGAAATCCCCAATTGGTTACCCCTGTTTCCCCCTCTCTGAATAAATCCCCTATTTCTAACTTGGAACCCTAACTTCTAATTGGGAACTCAGAAAACAGGGGAAAAATCGGCAGTCTTGAGTTCCAATTTATAGTACCTAGTTTGTCCAATTCGCCGGTCAATACACCGTTGGACAACCCAGTGACCAGTGGGTAGAGGGAGATAGGGGTCGATGTCAACTCCAACCCGTCCGAGCCCAGCTGTCGTCAGTTCTTGAGCCGTGCAGTCCTGTCGGTCACATCGCCGGTCGGTCTAAGCCCCTTGGTCCGATCAAAGTCGCTCGGTCGTCGATACCCTTGCTTATTCCGACCGTTGGTTGCTTCGCTCCGCTGCCGGCGTCTGCACTTGACAGCCTCGACCGGTCTCTTCTTTCCCTCGCGCCGTTCGTTCGACTGATTGACGGAGAACTTGGCTATTGATTCGAGAGGGTTTGGGGTTTTACTCGTTGGATCGACTGATCAAGGGTTTGGGATTTGGTTCCCTTTTTCTTTGGCTCGGTTCTTTGAGTGTTAAGCTAAATTTCCCAAATTGTTTCTCTCAATTAGTTTATCCGTTGCCCCCATTTGAGGTGGATTCAACCGGCTCAAGGAAGTGGGTTGACCCGGCTGGCAAATAAATTGGGCTCATCCTATTGGGTTCGGCCCAATAGTGAATGGAAGGGGATTTTGGGCCATCCAAAATTAAAAGATTGGGCTAATTTATTAATTAGGGTTATTACTCCATATGTTTAGTATTTAATTTAAATGGTCACTTTATTGTTTAATCGCTTGAAATATTTATTTCAATCATAATTCTTTACGCTAATTATAAAATAACTGAAATTATTTATTAATCCTTCCACATTTTTCTTGAAATCAAATTCTTAGGGCTAATTCACTGATTTATTTAACCCATCGGTAGGTCCCTTTAATGCCCTGAAAATTATTGGACCACGTATTAATATAAATAACGATACCACATGGATCCAATTAAATCCGTAAAATTAGATATAATGAATTTATTTATTCAAATAAATTTGGTACAATGTTTAAAAATTCCTGGACCTTACACTTGCAGAAGAGTAAAGATTAGTTTTTATAGCTAACATTTACTCTTGAGGTAGTCAGTAATAATAATAACTGATGATTCCTCTAGCAGTTCACGATCCATTGTGATCACTCAGCATGAAATCTGGGAATATCCCACTTTGTTGAATATTGTTGTAGTATTGAAATCAATTGAATATTATTCAACCTTTGAAAGAATTTTACTTTTTCATCTTTGATATGATCTTAAGAATTGTTCAAATGACTTCACCACTATTAATTCGTGGTAGAAGTAGTCCTCAAAGAAAGCATTTACTTCTTCAGCGTATTATTATAATTGTTATTACTTGTTGAGCAATTGAATGCTCATTCTTGCTTTGACTTAAATGTTTTCAGCTAAGTGTGATCGACCAGAAGGCTCTGACAAGGACAAGGGAAAGGGAAAACTGAAGGAATAAGTTGTACGGTGTTATCTGTAATAATTAGTCTTTTGTATTGTGATCATATATATTATGTAACATGTAAGGAATGTAATTAAAGGGTGTCATACCTGGGGAATAGACAACTCTAATATAAATATTAAGTCGTAATTTATTAAACAGCTCAAAGAAATATTACCGTGAGCACCGAATCTGAGGTTCAAGGGACTCGGATTCGAGGGCGCCACAGTTATTCGGATACTAAAATTATACAAATTTCAGTTTTCGATTATAACCGAATAATCTGCCCTAGTGAAGAAATTCACATTATTATTTATTAATTATTTAATAAAAATGTTTACTTCTGATCAATTATTAAAAAAATAAAATAAGTAATAAAAAAAATTACTACAAATTTAACAATTATTGATAAGACAAACTTTAAATTTTAATATGAAATAATCAATTATTTGTATTTAGAATTTAAAAATATTAAACATGTAAGAAATACAATTCGAACTCGAGCATCGCATGAACTACTCGCGAACCAATCAAACTGAACTGAACCGAACTGTTCGCCAACAAAGTCGAACCGAACCACATGGTTCGCGAACATGTTCAATCGAGCAATCGGACGTGATACCATATGCGAACTCGACTGGACAAGTTAATCAAATCGAACCTTATCGAACCGAACCTGTTTGCGAATAGTTTAGTTCGTTTGCAAACCTAATTTTACCACATGATTGTCCGAGTTAACTCATTCTAATTAACAACTAATTAATGAGTTAACTCGGGTTGTCATGAGTTAACTCAGATAGTTATTATTACATTTAATACAGTAACTAATAACTATAATTAATTTTCCTTGAATCATGTAGGAAGAATATAGAAAGTTTATTCTTGAAATACTAAAAGTTATATGTAATTTCAAAGTTATTTCTTGACAATTAATTTGTAATTTTCAATCACCAAGTATAAAAGTAATTAAATTCTCTTTAATTGTGCTAGAATATGAAGTGCGTTCATGGCTCTTGCTTATCAATTTATGTTTAATGTGCGTTCATGGCTCTTGCTTATCAATTTCTGTTTAATGTATTATACTTCATCCGTTCCAAATTATATAATCATTATTGACTTTTGAAAGGCAATTTGAGACATTTTTAAATTCAAAATTGAGATGACTCATTAAAAATTATGAAACTATAAAACTTACAATGAATAATACTTTTTAGATAGTTTACAATGTTCATCATTATATTGATTAAAGTTAAAAGAATATATATCTCAATTTTGAGTTTAAAAATATCTTAAATTGACTTTAAAAAGTCAACAATTATCAAATAATGTAGAACGGAGAGAGTACAATTGTAAATATGATGTTGATCTAAATTATCTTCAACATTATATATTGTATTATGTCAATGAAAAATGATAAATATATAGCAATACAAAATTATCAAATATTTGTGAAAAAAATAATTTATAATATGTGTGTATGGGGGGGAGAGTATGTGTGTTAGACACACAAATTTGTGTGTGTTCTGCACCTAATACGACATAGTTTTGATTGATAAATTGGTGAAATGTCAAAATACCTATTAATGAAAATGATGAAATATCAAAAATGTCATTTATAAAACCGCTTAAAATAATAAGACACAAAATGTCTTATTTATCCCAAATTTGAAGTCAAAATAATAGAGAATTAACCTTTTCGGGACTCAGACCTCAAAAGGTGTAAATTTAAAGCCAGGATGCAAAACATCATCCAATCTCGGATCTCCTATCTACTATTATATATCGCCGGTTATCGTCGCCGGTCGATCGTCTCGTCGGGGCCGGGTATCGTCGCCGGTCACCCATCTCGTAACCCCCGGTTATCGTCGCCGGTTGGTTATCTGCCGGAGCCGGTTTTCGTCGCCGGACATCCATCTCGTAATCGCCGGTTATCGTCGCCGGTCGATCATCTCGTCGGGGCCGGGTATCGTCGCCGGTCACCCATCTCGTAACCCCCGGTTATCGTCGCCGGTTGGTTATCTTGCCGGAGCCGGTTTTCGTCGCCGGACATCCATCTCGTAATTCGCCGGTTATCGTCGCCGGTCGATCATCTTGTCGGGGCCGGTTATCGTCGCCGGTCACCCATATCGTAATTCATTTTCACTAGACACATCAAACGGCTGCAAGGGAACCAAGGGGACCCACCAGGGCCAGCCGCAGATAGATCTGCGGCCAAGATCGGGTTCTTAGGCGGCTCGCCACTTCCAGATCTGTCACTTTCAACTTCGTACCCCACATAGATTCTTGCGATTTTGCTCGTTTGCAAGGACCTTTTGTCGAGTTTCCCAACTTTTCTGCAAAAACTGCTCCGGTAGGATCGTTCTACGCGCTACAGGTAACACTTTGACCGTTCACTTTTCAATTTCGTCAACATTTTGCTATACATTTGGCTATTTGCATGTTTAGAGATAGAAATGTATGCTTTACAATGCTATGCTATGTACTATCATATATACATGCTATGTAGCAATTGTGTGAGTCCTATTTTATGCTCATGATGTGGTCCCACATGCTGTTATTCCTTTTCTGCAAGAAAATCATGCATTACTGTACTTTACATGCTGTAACTACACATATGCATGCAATTTTGATCTGTTTGAGGCTTAGATTGATTGAAAACACGTTTGGCTTATGCCTGGGAGGTCCATTTTACAAACGGAACTCTGCCGAATTTTTTTTTTTTTTTTTTTTTTTTTTAACAACCATGAACATGCATCATGTTGTATTAATTATATGATATGGGTAGGAATTTAGAATATTCGTGACATAATTCGAAAGGGAACTTACCTTCCTCCTTGCCTGTTATGTTCCAGCTATGGATCCCGATGCTTATAGTAGCTCATCCGTGTCACGAACCTCAGGTGTTCGCCGTCGTAGGGCTGCACCTGCCCCCATTCCTCCTCGGACCCGTCAGGCTCGCCGCTTGGCGAAGGCTGTCATTCGTCCTGCTCATCCGGACGTTGAGGAGGCTGTTCCTCCGGAGGTCGCGGCAGAGGGACCACCCTCCAGCACACCGGCTCCATCTCCTCATAGTGCCCCGTCTGGCGCATCTGTGCAGATCCCCGATCTGTTGGGTCGGGATCTCAGTCGTCATCCCTCGGCATCTCTCGTGGCTAACGAGGTATATTCGGCTCTATTCTGATTTTATTCTCAATTTCCCAATTCTCCTTTTATCCGGACTGACCCATTGGTGATTGCCCCAGGTACCCGAGTTTACTCAGCCGAGGGGCAACTGGTTCAACATCTACTCCCTTTACACGGCTTTGCACAGTGACTACCGGGCGGTGGTGGATTCTTGGGGCTTCCGTCACTTCTTTACCATCATTCCCCGCCAGTGCCCCTGGGGTTACATGAGGGCCTTATCAGAGCGCTGGTTCCACCAGACGCAGTCTCTTCACCTTTTGGACTGCGAGGTTGTGCTGACCCCCTGGGATTGGAGATACATTACGGGCATAGAGTTTGCCGGGTCCCGCGTTCCTCTAGATCTCGACATCACTCCTGTGGAGGTCCGGGCTTTATTGGGCTTCGGTGCTGAGGATCGGGTCTTTAAGGCCCGTAGCATTCGATCCGGCGCTTTGGCTGTCGATGCTGTTGGGGGTCTGTACGCACTGCCCATTCCAGCGGATCAGGGCACCAGGGACATTCTGCTACGACGCCTGTTCCTGACCATCATGAGGGGTTGTTTTCTGGGGAACAACTCCTCCACCATTCATTTCAGCGTCGTAGGAGCGGTCAGAGACGTGGACCGCATCGGTGACTATGACTGGGGGTCATTCACCTTTGCCTATTTCCTCCATGGCATGCGTCTACGCTCGGAGGGCCAGACAGACGCTTGGCTCGGATTCTATCATTTTCTGCTGGTGAGACTTCTTTCTTTTTCCTTAATGTATTTCCCGTCAATTCATTTCTTTTCTTTCTGCGTCTGTCGGTTGCTCATGCTTTTCACTGTTTCTGTTCGCAGTTCTGGGCCTACGAGCGTCTTCCATGCCTGAGGCCTGTCACTACTCTCGGCCTTGATACTTATCCCCGGGGCCGACGGTGGCATCACATCACTCTAGAGGAGGTCTCGATATCAGGCAGCTTTGCACACTGCCGCATCCAGCTGGAGCTGATCACTGCTGTAGATGTCGTCTGGATTCCCTACCTCTCCGAGCATTTGGCTGAGGGGTTTGATGCTGGGAACCCCTCTGGTCCGGAGTTCGAGCTTTCCACCCGTCGCCTCACTTTGCAGAGTATTGGAGGATGGGTGATGTATCTGGGGGAGCGCGCATTCAGATGCGTCACATGAGAGATCCGGATCCCGCATTCCCTTCCTTTCACTACCTCCTGGCCGCTGGACTCTCAGCCTTCAGGGATCATGCTTGCAGGGGAGGAAGGCCGGATGCTTTCTACGGGTCCCAGTACGAGTGATGCTTTCCGTACTTGGTGGGTGCCCCGCACTATCGGTCCTCAGACCCGGGCCACATTCTTCCTCGGGGATATGGTCCCTGGTTCGGTGATGATGACTGACTGGGCAGCCTGTGTTCGGAGCCCTACCCATGCCGAGCAGATTGCCACTCTGACCCGTCAGGTAGACCAGTTGTCTCAATTTCTTCGGGTGTTAGGTCGGACCCCGAAGGAGGCCTATACCTATGATCCTGATGGCACGGGTTATGATGCGGGGCCGAGCTCATCTGATGCCACCGCGCGACCATACATCCCCGACATGAACTTTGGGCCCTCGACTTCGGCGACCCCAAGGGACCAGTTTGAGGATCCCGCCTTTATAGATGAGATTGACTTTATCTAGATCAGGATAGGATAGGGCTTTTGTACCTGTACCTGTTTAGATTTATTTTTCATTTCATGCACTATGTACTGAACTCATTTATTTATTTATGCACAGTTCTTTATCTTTTATCTTTATGAAATTCATTTGCTTTATTATTGTCTGTACGATGCATGCTCTTTATTCATGGATAGAAAATGACCCCTGTATAGTCTTTTTGATACTATATTTTTTTTCTCACAGATGACGTCCTCAGATGTCGTGGTATGCTTGGATTCCATTCCTCTTACAGGGTTGGTCGGCAGCCTCCTCCGTTGGTTGGACAGTTTATCGCCGGCCGACAAGGTCATCGCAGATGGTCTTTTGGGACACTCTCGGTCCTTATTAACCTTTCAGGTGCTAGCGGGCTTTGTGGATGGTATTTTGAGATATTGGGTCCCTGCTCGTCAAGTGTTCAGGCTAGGGACATTAGAGTTGACCCCCACCCTCGAGGAGTATGGTCGCTTCACCGGTTTGCCTTTGGATAGACCTTGTGCCAGGATCACATCTGGTCCCATGCGCCGTCAGTTCTTGACCTTTACTGGGTTGCGGAGGGCGGTTCTGCTATCGGCGATCACATCAGATCACTTGGTTCCTCTTCACTTTTTGATTGACCGATTCAGCTCACCTAACAGTTTTCGCCACTTCTCTGGGGATTTTTCTGTATCGGAGGAGCGCCGGGGCGTTTTGAGGCTAGACGTTTTGATGGCCTGTATCCTCTCAGTTCTGTACTTGCCCGCGGGACCCGATCATTTGGACATGCGGGTGGTCGCGGCCGTTAGGGCTCTTCAGGAGGATCACACCATTCTTCCCATGATATTGGCGGATACTTATATGTCAGCCTCATACTGTCAGTCCTTCCGAGGCAGAGTATTCCGAGGGAGCTCGACTTTGTTGTATGTATGGTTCATGAGTCATCTTAGTCCCATCGGCCACCTCCGCCGCCAAGGGTTTTGCTTCAGTCATGACATAATCACGCAGTTTTCATTTTGTCCTATGAGCTGTACTGATGCGGCCTCCTGGACAGCATTTCTGTCGGTCATCGAGGATCCCTTTCATCTCCTGGTTTATTCGGGTTATTGCTCCTTTATGAGCTTCTTGACTCATGTGCCCGACCTGGACTTCATTCCCATTGCTGGTTTGAGGGGTGTGACGACTTATCATCCCATGGCGGTGATGGGGCAGTTTGATCAGACACAGGATTTCCACCCCTTCACGGGCGCGGCCGACTACCGATTCCCTACATCATCCCAGACAGAGAGAGATCTACTGCGGGTATATGATCTTTGGCCTCGTAGGATCCTGGCCGAGTATAATGATAGTTGCCCCATCCAGACATTCGCTTATGTGCAATGGTTGCGCGGAGATTCGGATGCGGTTGGTGTGAGTCAGACTGGGACTTTTGATGACTCTGGAGTGACTTTCCCAGACGATACCATATATCACTCGATCTCAGCCGACTCTCTCCCTAGTCAGGACACTGAGCATAGCCGGATCCGACTGTCTTTGATGGCTATTGAATCTGAGAGGGATGCCGCCATGGCTGAGAGGGATGCTGCTATTCTAGCCAGAGATGTTGCCATAGCTGATAGAGATGCCATTGCTCTTCAGGCTAGGACAGTCATAGATGCACACTCTGGGACTGTCATCCGGGCCGCTGCCTTGTTGGACCGCATCGACATGATGGGACAGCAGATTTCAGGGGATGCTGATGCCTCAGATCTATCCACCACCCTATCCATTCTGCTTCAGTTAGTTGCAGATTTGTAGATTGTTTTATTTCCTGCATAGACTATGTTAATTTCATCGGTTATTTGAGAAGGAAATCTTGTAACAAAAGACTTATATATGTACACAGGTATTTAAATTTAGTCATTTTCCCTCTTTGTTGTATCGTTGCCCTTCATTGGATCATCATTTTATCCGGCTGATCATGATTTTGACATTTCGCTTTCTTTCTCTTCTCAAATCTTGATGGAGATTTGACAGATATTGCCGTACCCCTGACGATTTCATTGGATTGAGTTTCAGACTTTGGCTAACTGTTTGGTTTGATCAGGGTTATGTCAATTTGGTATGGAAAGGATTGGTTGGCTGGTTTCGGGAAAGTTTTGAGGGTTTAGGCAGGTTTATCTGGTTGTTGGGGATTGGCTTTGTTTTAGGGGAAGGATTATTTTTTTTATGGATCGGACCGCGCCATAATGGCTGCCTACGTACCCCCACAAGTTGGGAGATCAGGTCCTACGTAGTTCGCTCCTCAAAGGAAAAAGGAAATTGATGATTTAAGCGTAGAATCGCTTCACTGAGCCAGAATTTAGGGGTTGTGGAAATGTCTCACCATCCATTTCTTGCAATATGAGGGCTCCTCCGGATAGCACCTTCTTAATTACAAAAGGTCCCTCCCAGTTTGGGGCAAACTTCCCCTTGGCTTCGTCTTGGCAAGGCATGACTCTCTTTAGCACCAGGTCATTCTCCTTGAATTTCCGAGGTCTTATCCTTTTGTCATATGATCGGGAGATCCTTTGTTGATATAACTGACCGTGCCAAACAGCAGCCACCCTCCTTTCATCAATTAGGGCCAACTGGTCGTATCGATCTTGCATCCAATCCTCCTCGCTTATCTGAGCATCGATCATTATTCTGAGGGATGTCATCTCAACCTCAATTGGCAGGACGGCCTCCATTCCATACACCAAAGCGTAAGGGGTTGCCCCTGTAGAAGTACGCGTTGATGTTCGATATGCCAGCAGGGTGAGGGGTAGCAGACCTGGCCATCCCCGATGATTAGCAGACATTTTTGCCATGATCTTCTTGATGTTCTTATTGGCAGCCTCCACTGCCCCATTCATTTTGGGACGGTAAATGACAGAGTTGAGGTGTTTGATCTTAAACTGGTCGCATAATCCCTTCATGAGGGCGTTGTTCAAATTATTAGCATTGTCGGAGACCAAAACCTCAGGTTGCCCGTATCGACAAACGACATTATTCCTGATGAACCCAACGATAACCTCCTGAGTGACTTTGGGGAAAGAGGCTGCCTCTACCCACTTGGTGAAATAATCGATCATGACGAAGATGAATCGGTGCCCGTTGCTTGCTTTGGGCTCTATTGGCCCGATTACATCCATTCCCCACATTGAGAATGGCCAAGGGGAGGTCATACAGTGCAGTTCATTGGGGGGCGTATGGATCACATTACCGTGCGCTTGGCATTGATAACACCGTTTGACATGATCATCGCAGTCGGCTTTCAATGTTAACCAGTAATGCCCCGTTCTCAAGATCTTTTTGGCCAGCATCGGTCCACTCATGTGTGGCCCACACACTCCACCATGTATTTCGTTCATAATCCTTTGGGCCTGCGCCTGATCCACGCACTGCAACAGTCCCAAACCGACATCCCTCTTGTAGAGTGAATCCCCACTCAAGTAGAACTTCATCGCCATTTTTTGAATTCTCATCCTTTCAGTTCGACTTGCCTGGTCGGGAATGGATCTATCTCTCAAATATTCCCTGATGTTATGATACCAGGGCTGCCCTTGTCAACCCCACCTCGTCTGATAACACTGCCCACATGCTCCTCATATGCCGGGGCATTTTGTACGGCTATCTCAACCTGCGGAATGTCTTTTCTTTTGATTATGCGGATTAAGGAGGCCAGGGTTGCCAACGCATCTGCAAAATCATTCCGACCCCGGGGGATATGTCGAAAAGCGATATCTTCGAACTCTTGCATCAGCTGGGTAACACAACGATGGTATGGGAGTAACCGAAGCTCTTTAGTGTTGTACACCCCGATTGCCTGTCTGATTACCAATTCTGAATCCCCGAACACTGCTAGCCTCCTCCCTCGTATTCAGCGGTGTTGTTCGAATTGCTGAAATGCAGTTTAGCGGCTACGGGGTATTGTTCTCCGGTGATAGAGACCAGGACTGCTCCGGCTCCTGCCCCTTTAGCATTTATGGCACCATCAAAATACAGCTTCCAGAATTGTCCCTCATCATTGCATTTCGTATCCGATACCCAGAATATATCTTCACCCAGTAGAGGAGTTTCTAATGGTTCCATCCCTCCCGACGGCATCTCGGCCAACTGATCTGCGATTCCTTGCCCCTTCATGGCTTTCTGAGTTACGTATACCATGTCGAACTGCTGTAAGATTAACTGCCATCTTCATAGTCGACAATTCAACATGGGCCTTTCAAAAATATACTTCAGGGGATCCATTCTCGATATCAGGTATGTAGTATGCCCATGGAGGTAATGCTGTAATCTCCCTGCAGCCCAGGCCAGAGCACAACAGGTCTTTTCGATGGGAGTGTAATTCTGTTCACATTGGCTAAATCTTTTGCTGAGGTAATAGATGGCCTGCTCTTTACCTGCCTCATTCTTTTGTCCCAGCATGCATCCCATCGCAATGGCATTGACCGATATGTACATAAACAGGGGGATCCCATCCTTTGGGGGTACCAGCACCGGTGCCTCAGTCAGCTGCTTTTTAATGGTCTGAAAGGCCCTCTGACATTGCTCATTCCATTCTTGGGAAGCACCCTTCCTCAACAACTTAAAAATTGGCTCGCACGTAGTTGTCAAGTGGGATATGAAACGGCTGATGAAGTTTATTCTTCCCAGGAATCCTCTTATCTCCTTCTCTGTATGAGGTGCCGGCATATCCACAATGGCTTTAATCTTTGCTGGATCCAACTCAATGCCCCGATCACTAACCAGGAATCCCAAGAGCTTACCCGATTGTACTCCGAAAGCACACTTGGCTGGATTGAGTTTCAGGTTATACTTCCTGAGTCGATCAAATAGCTTTTTAAGATGGGCTATATGGTCAGATTCTACCCTTGATTTCACAATAATGTCATCCACGTAGACCTCTATCTCCTTATGCATCATATCATGGAACAGGGCCATCATAGCTCTCTGATAGGTAGCCCCTGCGTTTGTGAGACCAAAAGCCAATCGTCTATAGCAGAAAGTGCCCCAAGGGGTGATGAATGCGGTCTTTTCTCGATCTTCCTCCGCCACCATTATCTGATGATATCCTGCGAAGCAATCCATAAAAGAGTACATTTCGTACTGGGCTGTGTTATCCACCAGGATGTGTATGAAAGGCACCGGGAAGTTGTCCTTGAGACTGGCCTTGTTTAGATCTCTGTAGTCCACGCATACCCTCACCTTTCCTCCAGGTTTAGCCACTGGGACTACATTGGATAGCCATTCCGGGTAAGTGGACACCATAATGATTCCGGCCCTGAATTGTTTAATGATCTCCTCTTTCACTTTTAAGCTCCACTCAGGTTTCAACTTCCTTAGCTTCTGCTTGACAGGCCTGAAACCCTCCTTGATGGGCAACCGGTGGACCACGATGTCGGTGGACAATCCGATCATATCCTCGTGCGACCAGGCAAAGACATCCTCATATTGGCTTAGCAAACTCAGCTATTTCTACTTTTTGGCTGGTGGTGAGGTCTATCCCTATCTTGAGTTCTTTTGGCTTGTCTGGGGTTCCAATATCAATGGTGATGGTTTGGTCCAAATTGGGTTTGGGTTTATCCTCGACCCATCCTTTGATCTCGTCAGGCGCATCGTCGTAATCTGTCTCGTCTTGCTCAATGCCCATCAAATCGAAATCCAGCTCAATGTCAAAATCATAATCCTCATTCAAATTTGAAAGATCGTTTGTTAGGCAAGGATTATTCAATTTGGTACACCTGACATGAAACAAAATACTTGTCATATATAAATCATTTTCCACGATGATCGCATTTTCAAATAACACGAAGGAACGACATAATTATGCAGAAATAAAACAACAACAAAAATAGAACTTCTTTATTCCCCCATCCTCTGGGGTCTACCACCCTGACGTCGGGTTTTACCCTTGTTTGGATATTATTGGCCTCACTGTCCAATTGTCGATGGTCAGGTCAGACGATATGTGCTCGATGAGAGGTGGCTTTATACCGGACACTTCCCCGATGACCACGGCCACATCGCGCGAGTCTCCCCTCATACCTTCCTTAGGAATAATCAACCCTGCCCAATCGATGATAGGCACACTTTGTTGGGCTCCTGGTGTGGCAACATTCGTCCCCTCTTCATTGCTTATTAAATGTCTGGGGATATAACACTGGGTTTCGAACTCTTCCGCGATCTCCTGTAGGAAACTTTCCCTTTTGGCTAATTCATCATTTGTGGGGGACAAATATTCACCCCCTGCTCTAGTCACAGGCTCGCTAGTCCCCTGCTTATTGTTGACCGGGGTCACCGGGCTGCCAATCAATCGAATCGGGTCCATGCCCTGACGGCTTCTCCATGTTATACCTCCATGATATCCCAAACCTGCCTTGCCTACCTGATGGGGCAGTTGAATGGGCTTGGTGATTCCTTGACTACTTCTTCCTAACCCTTGTCCAGGCTGGAACTTCATCCTTATCATTTCCCTTGCAACAAAAGTGAGTTCTGGAGAGACCCTTGGCTTCATGGCTGGAGCCCCCAAGCATCTGTATTGGGGAGCGCTAATCTCTAGTGCCTGAAAACTGGCTGGTGCCGCCGACTCATCCACATTGATCACTGGTAGGCCACCCCTGGGAGGAGAATGGTCATCACATTCGGCCGAGATTGTTACCAGATTCCCATTGATGATTAGCTTGATTTGTTGATGGAGCGTAGAAGGCACTGCCCCGGCCATGTGTATCCACGGCCTCCCCAGTAGCAGGTTATAACTGGCGGTGATGTCTAGGACCTGGAAAGATATATCAAAAGTACAGGGACCTATTTCCACTGGTAATTCTATTTCCCCAATTGTATCCCTTCGGGAACCATCGAAAGCTCGCACCACCACGTGACTGGCCCGTAGGCGCTTGGGATTAATGTTCATCTTCTGCAATGTGCTGAGGGGACAAATATTCAATGCCGATCCTCCATCAATTAACACCCCATCCATGATATACCCCGAGGAGATTACCGCAATATGTAGCGGTTTTCGATGTCCCCTTCCTTCCTTGGGTATGTCCTCATCCGTAAAGGATATTACATCGTTCTCCAATAGGTGGCCCACCAGCTGGCCGAAACCTTCCTCACTAATTTCCTTGGGCACGTATGCCTCCTCCAGAACCTTCGTCAAGGTTTTGCAATGCTCATTGGATGACAACACCAGGTCCATGACTGATGTTAAGGTTGACTCCTCATTTAAAATCTGAATCCCCCTCATTTCCGGGTGATCCATCCTTCTCAAGAATTCTATGGCCTTGTCCTCGGAAATCTCTTCATTTTTTTTTCTTTTGGCTTTCAAGGACTCTCCCGGGAAGATATAAGGGGTTCCCCCTTGTCGTCACAGAAGCACAACTGGCCGCTTCCTCTGGCGTTCCCCCATAATTCCAGGGTACCGTCTTTAGACTACTGATAGGGATTTGCGGTCTTGCTGCCAGAATGATGGGTTTCGGTGCCGCCAATTTGACGGGTCCCTCCGGGGTATTTCCACTTACACCCATCAATCGAATGGGCGCTCCCCGTGCATTCCCATGACTGCTTATCACGTTGGTCATTTCATCCATTTTCTGCACATAGTTCAGCCTTGACGGCCCCTCGACTTCACTGTCATCCGTCATATTGACCCCCCCTCCATCATGTCTTGGCAGGGGATTTGCTTTAACATTCGGGGAGTCTGGCTGTTCCACCACAATTTCCCCACTGTCAATCAGGTTTTGGATTCGATGCTTCAACGTCCAACAGTCTTGTGTATCATGGCCAGGGGAACTGGAGTGGTACGCACATCGCTTGCTCGGGTCAAACCTTCTACCCTTTGGGTCACTCGGTGGTGCCAAACCAACTATCTTCTTTTGGGCTACTAATACCGCTAATACTCGTTCAAGCGGTTCCCCGAGCGGGGTGAATACTCGATTTTGCGAGGCCTCATATCTCCTTCGTCCCTCTGCTCTTTGATCTGTGAAGTTGGGCTGCCGGGATGGCCCTACCCCCTGCACCTGTACCGGAAGATGGCTTTCTGCCTTTTTGGACGAGCCCTGAAGGATGAGGGAAACGTCCTCCTCTTTTTTCTTTTGCACCCTTCGGGAAGTGCTGCCATAATTACCGCTTTGGATCTGTTCTGCAGCCGTTTCCAAAGCCGTGAGATCCCGAATTTTGCTGGATTTCAAACCCATGTCCACCATTTCTCCGTGTTTTAACATTTCAGCGAAAGGCCTACCAATCCCCGATATGATTCGTTCATAATACGGTGCCTCCTGAATGTCTACAAAAGTCATCACCATCTCCGACTCGCTCATCGGGGGGTTCAGTTGCGCGGCCATGCCCCTCCATCGTTGCGCATATTCCCTGAAGGATTCCCTAGGCTGCTTCTTAACTTTTGTCATTTGGTACCTGTCAGGGGCCATCTGGGCCTGAAAGCTGTATTGGGTTAAGAAAGTATGGGCCAATTCCTCCCAGTTGTGGATTCGGGCGTTGTCAAGGCGGGCATACCAGATTCTTGCCTCCCCTGTTAAGCTTTTCTGGAATAGCTGCATCCTCAACCCCTCGTCCTCGGCATAAGACCCGAGTTCTCCAATGTATATTTTCAAATGCGTGTAGGGGTCTCCCTTTCCATTGTATTTTTCAAACTCGGGGACTTTGAACTTTTCTGGATATCTGGTTCCGGGGAAAACACACAGATCCGAGTAATTGACCCTTCCTAGGGAGCCTATGCCTCGTAGAGATTGGATGGTCTCCTCCATGTGTCTCATTTTTTTCCGAAGGTCGTCAGTGTCCCCCTCCTCTGGGATAGTAATCACTGTCTTGTTCGGTATGGGAACGACCCTTGGAATGACTGGCTCGTCCTTGAGTTGGGGTTGGTCATCCTTACCCAGGTTTGCAATATTTTTAGGAGGATTCTGGTCACCCCTTGGTGGTGGAATATTATGTGGTCCTTGGCTTGGCGGATCCTGTCTGAGTAGGAACTGCTCTTTTAGCATCGTGGCCATTTCCATCATCTGTTTTTTGAAGTCATCAAACTCTTCCCGAGATATGGAACCATGATTAGGAAGATCAGTCATTTCAGATGTAGAATTTTGGGCCTTCTTAGACTGCGAACGGGTTTGAGGAGCAATCCTACAAAACAACGGTTCGAAGTTTAGTCCGGGGAAATCAAAGGATATGGATGCATGCAAAAGCTGTAACTTTTTGTGCTTTGGGTTTTTTAATCTTTCCCTGTAAAACAGAAAGTTAGTAGTCCTTTAATGCAATAACAAACGTTAAACATGTTTTATTATGCTTCCCCAGCTGTTCCCTGCAATTCACAGAGGTTAGTAACTTTTTTTGACACAGGAGAGGCATATATGAATATTGAATGGGATCATGACATTTAGACGTATAAACGTAAAAAGGCATGAAGAGACTTTTCCTGCGTTGGGTTAATCTGAGGATGACCTATCCTAGGGTTACTCTCACGGGCTTTTCGGCATGAAGGTCCCCAAATCTTCGCAATCTACTCGTTTGAGCCCTTTCGATTGGAGCGGATTTGGGTGGTGCGTTTCCTGAGCCATCTCCGGGGAGCAGCCCCTTCGAGTCCAGTAATAAGCAACCGACAGGTTCGCCTCAGGAGGAGGTACTCTCTCAACATACATTCACATTCATCGTCCTCACCGTATGCAAATGATTACTTAAAAGTAAAGCAATTCTAGTCAATCATTCATCCATTTGGATAAAACACAGAATCACACAACAAAAGAAAAAAAAATCAAAATATCGCATGCACACACATTTTTATGAATTTTAAAGGATAGGATAACATCAAGATTTAAACGCGGCTTAAGCCTTCTAATATCCCCAGCAGAGTCGCCAGCTGTCGACGCCGGGTTTTTCTCGTCTCTTTTCCTTTTCCTTTTTTTTTGCCTTTTACCTTTTCGGTTTTAGGTGATTTGGAAAAGAAAGTCGGCACTTAATGTCGACGGGGTTTTGAAAGATCGTTTTTTTATGATGAGCCAATTAACCAGAGTCGCCAGTTGGTATATTTGAAATGGATGTACTAACTCATCCGAGTTTTCGTTTTTTTTATAAATCGCTGGCTCATGTGTGACTCCGAATTAAATGGTCTGCGAATCGAGATTCATAGAGTTCGGGGGCTTGCTTAAGCGAGGGGAAGGTGTTAGGCACCCCCCGACTTCCGTGAAATACGGTTACCGCAATCTTGATGCTTTTCCTATCCTTTAATTCATGAAACGTATATGCGTGCGTGTGTGTGTGTGTGTACCTAAATGAAAGTTGTGGTGAGTTTGTATGAAAGAATCATTTGGATTTTTTAGGGAAAATCGTGCTTTAGTTTTGAGAGTGCTTAAAAATGTCTTTTCGGTATTTACGAGAAAGCCTTATTTTCTTATTGAGAAAGATTTGATTTTAAATTGACAAAAGCTATGAGATTTTTTATTAAGTGTTTTGTTTTGGTGAAACATGAGTTTGTTAAACCTTAGCCAAAATAGGAATCGAGATTTATACGTTGCTTTCATAAATGATAGGCAATTTCTAGAATCTCTTTCGCCCTATGTATCAAGGTTTAGTAAAACGTTTATTTCTCTTTATAAAACCATTTTTTGTGACATTTGGAAACAACTTCCTTTTGGCTTTCTCGTAAAATAGGAATCGACTTTCATTAGCACTTCCAATTTTTAGCCTCGTGATGCTAATATCCTACTTTGATTAATTTTAGCAAAATCTTGATTGTTTTGGCTTTGAAATCATTTTGTTGGATGATACAAATCGAACTAAATATCAAACGCGTAGGGGGCTATTCATGGGCATGTAAGCCATCAAAATATCCCCTAACGCCAACAATCACATATTTTACTATTACGGGGCCTTAAACCCGATTCTCGCTCTAGCGTCGTTTTAAGGCCCAAACGATTACATATTACAACAAAACGAGTACCTTGCATCTATTACATATGTCAAAACGTCCATCATCGGATTTGGACCACGGGGTCGCATTCCTAGGCTCACACCTAAGATTACTACATACCCGCAAAATGAATACTACGAAACTAAACAACACGGATTTGCCTAATACACCATGATATCCGAAAATGATAATCTAAATAAATTACATCCAATAAATCACCATAAATAAGCTAGAAATTTCACCAATTGGATATCGTCGGGTTATTAGGAAGAATTTTGTTCCGATGGAACCCTCACCAATAATCCCTAATCCGTGATTTCACATCAATATTCAAGAACAACTACATTCAAACTATTTCGGATGACAAAAAGCTTGGCAAAAATGGTATAACAAAATGCTAAAACAAATGATTTTTCACCTTGCAAATAATCCCCACAATATGTATGAATTTGTGTATTGAGTAGAGTAGAAAATATGAGATGTAATCTCACAAGATGGGTACAATTTCTCACTATTTCTCACTCCTTTCTCTCTTAATTTTTGTTGTTTTGTTGCTGTTTTTCTCCTTCTCCCGAGCTGCTGCTGCTGGTTTTTTTCTTCTCTCCTTTTTTTTCTGTTTCTGTATGCGAACTGGCCTGATTGATCTGCGGCTGGCCGCAGATTGATCTGCGGCTGGCCCTTGGTTCTCCCCCCAGCCGCGCTCGAGTCCCGTGCGCTCGAGTCCCGTGCCGTCTCGAGTTCCGTCCTTGGCCGCGGATTGATCTGCGGCTGACTGTGCTGATTTTCTCATTTTCCGCACCTTGTCTCGATTTCCGTGCCATACCGTTGATTTCTGTTGAAGGGCTCGTACTCTGCAGTCCGGGAATCTCCGGGAGACGCATTAGACCTCATTCGGGGATGTCTGTCTCGGATGGCCTTATTGTCACATCAGCTTTGATTGCCAATCCCTGCGGTGGTGTCGGGCGCTCGCCCTTGGGCCCACTCCTTCACTCCCGCAAGTCGGTTCAATTGACGATTTTGCCCTCCTGTCATGGTTAGTACAGGGAACGCAAAATTTGGGTGTCTACAATTGTCTTTCACACCAATTTATTAGGATTGATTGGACTTGAGGTGACTTCCCATTCAAAAGATCTTTTACATAGATGTTTGTTAAAATGTCACAAATGAAGATATATTTGTAAATGTAGTAAATATTTCCCTCTTCACAACCCCTAATTCTTACTTATTAAATCGAATTGCAATCCAACTTTGTATCGATGAATTTTTAATTTATTCTCACTCATTATGTTTGCTAATATTCCTTGAATACACTTTTATGAGTGTCATTTATGAATGCTAATTTAATATTTCCTGTGGAATTGGATGAAAAATAACATATCCATATGTGTTTCTTGGGCTCTAATGCAAATAAAGTTTCCAATTTTTATGTGGGAGTGGTTAAAGTCATATACATGATTTAATTTTGTAATGTAACTTTAGGAATGACGTGTTTACTTTTTCTTTCCTTTTTTCTTCTTATGTTGTTGCTTCATACGTTGAAAGATAAGGTTTGTTCATTTATACAATGGTAATTTATGCTCTGTATTTCTTTCTTTAGGATTGTAGTTGTGCACCTGTAGAATTTGAAACAATTGGATGTGTGGCAGTTAATTTAATATCAAACTTGAGGGGATGTTCAAGCTATGACTCTCTCTTCAATTGTTTTCTTAAATATTTGACTGAATTCATTACTTAATATGAAATTGTGAGCTACAAATATAAATGATATGTCATGCAAAAATGAATTAAAAAGTTTAAATGAAAATAACTTATTACAAAAAAAAATCTCATCGTAATTTTAATAAATTATACAATCCGTTATTCCAACTAGTTATGCATTGCACGGCCTACTGACTAGTAAGTCATTAATGGAGACCTATAAAAAGTTGTGCATCACAGTAGAATCTATGTATTGCATATTAATATGTAAAAAATTATGCATCACAGTAAAATCTATGTATTGCATATTAATGAACTTGTGTAAATCATCCAATGGTTAGTCCTACTATCTATTTTCTCTCTTTTTAAAACTGTTTGTAGAGCAGACAATAGAGCGTTTTGGTCCAATGTACTCTTCCCCATACCCGCCCCCACCAGTAAGTACATTATCCTAAATTCGACCGGACCCAAAAAACAAGTACCCATACCTGACTAACTCACCTCGCCAATGAGTAATCAGACCCCAAAAACAAGTACCCATACTGTCCCACCCGTCCCGTTTACCCAAATAACTATTTTGAATTCAGAATCAAATAAAATGTGATATTTTTAGTATAACAACACCTTGTATTACAAATGTTATGAATTTTTAATTAAATAACCTAAATAATTACATATATATAATGTTAAATTTAAAAATAGTTATATATATATATATATTTACATATGCGACCCTAACCCTATAAAAGTTATAAGTATGGGTCTTTTTAGGGTTGAGATCGAGTCGATCCCATCAAAAAACGGAAAGAATTGCTCAATCTAATTATTTGTGCACAAAGTTTTATACATATTTGTGCCTATAACATCCATGGGCGAAACTAGGGGGGTCGAGGGGGGTCATATGACCCCCCAACCCTGAAATCTGAAGCATGCTAATATTAGTTAAACTTGATCTTTGTCATGAGATGGTATTAATTCATTTTCTTCCTCATGTCCTTCCACCTATAATAAATTAACAATATTACTATAAGATAAAATAATGTTAAATAAGTTTGCTGATTAATTAATTAATATTGCACTCATTTGTTTTACTAACTTAATCATACCTTGGTATCAATTTTTTGTAAATGAGAATAACCTAATTCATTTTCTTGCTTTGAGTGGCTCCTCTCAATTGTCTCCAAGGAAGATGACTAGAACCACAATATAAGGTTTTGAATATATAATATTATAATTTGTAATTTATCTATAAAAGAAGCTAATCAGTTGACTAAAAACTTCAAAGTCTGATTAATAGTCCCATAGTTCAGGGGTAATTAATATATATATATATATATATATATATATATTTGTATTTAAAGCTATTAGACTCACAATTCAAAGGTTGACAATGGTTGGAATAGGATGTTGTGAAATACTATAATTGAGCAAAATGAATTTGAAAGAAGCATTTCAAGCATCAATAAATAATTTTTTTTTATTGATGTATTTTGACCCCCCCCCCTCTAAAAATGTTCTGGTTCCGCCACCGATAACATTAGTCCGAGACAAAATTATCCTGTAATTCGATAATTGTTCTAAATTGATGATACATGTAGCAAAAATATATTCTCCTACAACCGGTCTAGACGGTAATCTTATACTACACTTTGGAGTCAAACGACAGACTTTGGGAAATTTAAAAATACTTACTTTATTCTTTTTCTTCTATAGTTGACTTTGGAGTCCAGCGGTTGGACTTTAGGAGAAAAAGGAGAGAAAGACTGACTTAGGGGCTGTTTGTTTGTAACTTAATGGGTCTGAATGAATCCTTATCTGACCGAATAAGCCATTAAGGCTATTTGTTTATAAATTTTAAAATCTGAATTGAGCTGAATAGATCTAAGCGATTCTTTTAAACAAAATTGGCTGAATCGGCTAAATAGCATTTTTTACCCAAATAGCCATCGCGCTCTCGTCTCCATCTCTATCCCTAGTGCTGCTCTAGTCTCCGTCTCCATCTCCATCTCCATCTGCATCTGCATCTGCATCGCTTCTCTGTATCGCCGCTCCTTCGCGACAGGTAACCCTCATCGCTACTTCATCGCCCTAATTTGATCTTTGTTTCTTCCTGTACATGGTGGGTATGTGATTCAGATTAATAGTTATAAAGATGTTATTAGTTTTCACCTGTTTCTTCCTTTATTTTGAATTTTAAGATTGGGAACAAGGGTTACTGAATGTTAGCAATTTATTTTTTTTAATTTTTTTTTTTTGCAAAAGCCAAAGAATTTTTTTCTTTTTGAACTCCTCTGTTTCTTTCTCAATTACTGTAATTCTACACCTTTATTATATGGCGATTGTCTGATTGCATAGCTCATTCATATTTACATTGTCTTCAGTTGACGGAATCCAATACGCACACCATGTGTTTGATAATAGGCCTCATAAAGATGGTACTTTTCTTTACAACATCATATTCTTGATACTGGGACACTTTATTCTACTTTATTTTGTTTTGAATTGAGCGGCCACCTTGAATTTAATTTTTTTAGATGATATATAAACAAGTTACTTAGGATGATGGATTGATAATAGAAAGTTTTTATAAAGAACAATGTAGTTTCTTTATTTAATAAAAGTTGTTTTAGTTGTTTGATTTGCATATGCAGTCTATCATGGAAACAATTTCTTATTTAATCTGCTAGTTCTTACAATTTTTGAATTTGTATTTCGGATTGGATAGTCTTCAAAACACCTTGATTTGTCTAGGTGGCCGCCTGGGTGCGCAAGATTTTCATAAGCAATCATGAACTTTTGTTCTAAATAATTTGTGATGATGTGCTTAGGATTGGATTCCTCTGCATAATTGCCTGCAATTGCAATTTCATGGCCTTAATGTTCCCATATCTTGTTATTACTATGATATTCTGCTCATATCTCATGAAGGCTGCATTGCTTAAATTTTGAAATGAAATATTATTTGCGATGTTCTGGACTCAATCCCAATTGACTTCTCAAATTTCCCAATTCTTGACATGTTTTAATTAAGTTGAAATTTATATGGTTAATTACTCATTGCATGTTAAAAAGGCGTTAAAACATGTGGAGGGATTTTCTACAATTGTTTGGTAATTTAATAGTTATGCAATTTCTTGAAATGGAACGGCATCATGTTCATGCAGTTTGGTAATACTATTGTCTACCACATTTGAGTTTAAAGATAAGAAGTTTGATATGTTTTAGTTCCTTATATAGCACATTCTTGCAGTGTTTGTATAACTGTATGAGATATGTTCCTCATACAGGCCACTAGAAGTGTTTTGTCCTGTCACTTCCATGCTAAACTAAAATCTGCTATTCTTCAAGTTGCATGGGATTCCATTCCTTTCCATGCCAAACTAAAATCTGCCATGCTAAACTAAGAGTTTTCCTAAATTCTTTTTTTGAGATGTTGTAGACTACTTCATACTACATAAGCAATCTACATAACAAATTAGAATCTCTAAATTCATCCTTTTATTTGTTTTATTTGTGTTAGGCATGGAACAATCGGGTGAAACTCAGAATCGAAGGAAATTGAGAGTGAGTTGGAGAAATGATAATGTAATGAAGACTTTTCTAGAAGCATGTATTCACGAGGTTACGGAAAATGGTAGGCAAGGCGGTAGTCTTAAGCCATATTCATGGCCAAAAGTGGGAGAAATACTAAAAAGCACCCACAATTTTATTGTAGATTATAAGCAAATGAAAAATCGTTATGATTATATAAAGGGGAAATATACCGCATGGTGTCAACTCAAAAGAAAGACCGAAAATCATTATGATCCCACAACTAACACGTTCAACTTCACGGATGAGCAATGGGAGCTAGAGTCAAAGGTTACGTAACTACTTTTTTAAGTTAACCATAAAAGCTTGTTGAATTATTAAACATGTGAATAACATGTTGGGTATGATTTTTGGATACAGGCAAATAAACATGTTGACTCCTTGAGGACTTCACCTTTGATTTTTCCTGAGCTTTGCACTCAACTCTATGATGGAGCTACTGCTACAGGGATTGATAGTTGGGGACCTAGCTCTAAAAGGGATAGGACCGTTGAACCTGATAATGATTTGGAAATTCTTAGTATCGAGGATATCCCTTTTAGTACTCAAGCTCAAGAGTCCTCGAACCCACCTCCTAATCCATCAACTTCGGGTGCCCAATCACATGCTTCCACTCCCAACTTTGAAGAACAAAGGCCAAAGAAAAAAGCGAAGAATTCAACAAAGAAATCTAATAACTCCGAATTAGAGGAAGAGATGTGCAAAGCCTTAAAGCTCATTGTGAATAACAATAGTGGGCCTTCCTTGAAGGAGTGCAAAGATAAATTAAATCACCTTGGGTGGGGATCACAAAATCCATTGCACAAAATGGCACTTGGGATATTTTGTGAGAGTGCAAGTTATAGGGAACAATGGATGCTCCTAGAAGACGATGAGAATGAAGCTTGGGTTGAAATTGTTTCACGCAAATTAGGATTTATAGTCTAGTTAAATATTTGGATGATTTTAGCTAAAACTTTTATATTTTGAATGGATCGATGGCCAAAACTTATTATTTTGGGTGCAAAGGGTTAATTTTTTGATATTTGGCCATACCTTTTGTATGAACTTGTTACTTCTGGTGGTTTTGTGTTATTAATGGTCTTTTTATCCTACCTGTTGAACAATTGGGACTTGGTAAATGAAGAAGTATTTTTTTATTATTATTACTATTGCTTTATATCATTATAGTTGTTATTTGCTATAATTTAACTCTGCGTTATACAAATATAACTTATTGTTATACTTTATAGAAGTGATCATGTATCATCTTTATTTAGTGATATTCACTGTTTTTGGAAATAGGTCAAGCATGACTATTGAAGATCAACTTTTATGCTTAATCATTATGTGTTGTTACTTGAAACGAATTCGTTCAACAAACATACCAAGAATTAGAGATAACACTTTTTTCTTGAGTGGACATGCTTATACATTGGAGTTATTACATGGATCAAGTACGCAATGTCAAGAATTGATGCGACTTTCACGTGTTGCATATGTGCATTTATGCAATCATTTTAGGCAAAAACAATGGGTACAAGATAGTAAGTGCGTAACTATTGAGGAAAAGATTGTTATGTTCTTGACTATAATAGGTCACAACGAAAGATTTAGAGTAGTGAAACGAAGGTCCCAATATTGAAGCAGATGGCTCCTTATCCTTTTTCGGTGCAAAGAGATGTAGTTATTGCTTGCTTTGCTATTCACAATTTTATAAGAAAGAAGAATATTGAGGATGAGTTATTTACTCAGTATGATCAAGTTACCACAATTGATGAAGATGATGAACAATATGAAGAAAATCACAAAGGAGAGCAAGATGTAGTGCAATGGGGCCCTCAAGGCGTACAATATATGAACAATCTACGTGACCAAATTGCTCGTAAACTATAAAGCGACTAATTGAAATTAATGTAATTTTAGTAATTTTATTATTATGTTGACATATTTGTTTAACTCGTTACATTTTTTATTTTTTATGAAACTTGAGGTTAAAATTGTTTGAATTATTCAAACTTTTATTTGATAATTTGTTTGAATTATTTATTTTTATTTGGTGTACAATGAATATTGTATTTCATTTTTTTTAATACGTCCAGACAAAATTATATACTTGTTCAGCATAGTTTAGAGAGGTAAAATAATAAAAGACTGTCATTCAGATGTTTCAGACATGTCAATTATCAAACAACTTTTTTCATTCAGATTCAGATTCAGATTCAGATTCAGCTCATTCAGATTCAAATTCAGATTTATTCAGTTTTTATCAAACACCCCCTTAATACAGAGAATCTGAATCTGACTTGCCAACTAATATAGTTTCAATTGTTTTACTATAATATTCTAAAAAAATTAATATTCCTTCCACTCTTAAAAAAAACAGAGAGAGATAGAGAGAGAAAGATCGTTGTTTGGCCTAATAATAATTAATTTACAAAATTCTAAAATTTGAATTCAGATATAAATTTATTTTAATGTTCTAAATCTTATTTTTTGTACTCTTTCTGTTCCAAATTATATGATTATTATTAACTTTTGAAAGTTAAATTGTGATATTTTTAAACTAAAAATTGAGATGACTCATTAAAAGTTGTGAAACAATAGAACTTACAATGAGTAATACTTTTTAGATAGTTTAGAATATTCATCGTTGTATTGATTAAAATTAAAAGAATCTATGTCAATTTTAAGTTTAAAAATCTCTTATATTGACTTTAAAAGGTCGACAATGATAAGAAAATATGGAACGGAAAGAATACTTTATAATGTTTTTTAAATAGTTTATAATATTAGCTATTGCGTTAGTTAATCCTAATTTTGTATTTTATAATATTTTTATAATAATTTATAATATTAGCTATTGAGTTGACCGAAAACAAAATATACACACATCAGCTTTGAGTTATGAAATTTTACAAACTGATTGAGAAAAAAAATGTGGAACCTTTTTTGTGGGACGGAGGAAGTATACCAATAATAATTCATGGGTCTCATTCGGGTTTCATTCGGATCGAAATCGGACAGGTTTCACCAAAATGAGAAAAACTACAAAAAACAAATTGTTTGTGCACAATATTTATGTGTAAATTTGTGTTCGTTACGTATTGATGATACGATGTAACAAAAATATTTTCTCCTACCACCAGTTTACACTATAATCTTATTCTTTGGAGTCAAGCGGCTGGACTTGGGAAATTTAAAAATATTTACTTTTTTCTCCTACCACCAGTTTCCACGGTAATCTTATTCTTTGGAGTCAAGCGGCTGGACTTGGGAAATTTAAAAATATTTTCCTTTTTCTCCTACCACCAGTTTACACGGCAATCTTATTCTTTGGAGTCAAGCGGCTGGAATTGGGAAATTTAAAAATATTTTCTTCTTTATCCTACCACCAGTTTACACGGCAATCTTATTCTTTGGAGTCAAGCGGCTGGACTTGGGAAATATAAAAATATTTACTTCATTCTTTTTCTTGTATAATTTGGAACTTGGTGTCAAGCGGTTAGACTTTTCTAATCCAGATTTAAATTTTATGCTACCATCAGTAGGGGTGGGCAAAAGTTTCGGTTTTTTCGGGTTTTAGGGTAAACCGGACCATACCGAACCGGTCGGTTCGGTACAAAAAAAACCGGTTCGGTACCGGTTCGGTAATTTACTTTTATACCGGTTTTCGGTTCCGGTTTCGGTTACCTCTTTTTTATGTCTGGTATGTACCGGACCGAACCGGTTGTACCGGTTAGCTTAAAAAAGGCCTAATATTAAGAAGAACTAAGCTTTACTTTAGACCTTCATGTCTAGCCTTAGAAAATACCTCAAGTCTACTCTATTTATAAAGTAGAGGAAAGACTTAAGGCTTATTAGACAATGTGGGACTTGTTGTAATATGTAATGGTCTCCTTTATTTATAAAACAAAGGTGAGACAAGAGAAAACATATTAGACAATGTGGGACTTGTTGTAATATGCAATGGTCTCCTTATTTATAAAACAAATGTAAGACAAAAGAAGACATATTAGACAATGTGGGACTTCATGGAAATTTGAAATTCAATAGCTCCCTCCCTTACCTTACATGCACCATCATGTGTAAGTCCCACATTGATTAGATAATAAAAGTCTAAGGAAGTTTTTCTTATAAAATGGCTATCAAATGAAGCTAAGGTCTTCAAGTCCCACATTAGTTATTTGGTTAAAGTCTAAGGAAGTTTTCCTTATAAAATGACTACCAAATGAAGCTAAGGTCTTCAAGACCCACATTAGTTATTAGTTATTTGGTAAAAGTCTAAATGACTACCAAATGAAACTAAGGTCTTCAAGTCCCACATTAGTTATTTGGTAAAAGTCTAAGGAAGTTTTCCTTATAAAATGACTATACCAAATGAAGCTAAGGTCTTGAAGTCCCACATTAGTTATTTGGTAAAAGTCTAAGGAAATTTTCCTTATAAAATGACTACCAAATAAAGTTTTCTAAGTCCCACATTTGTTATTTGGTAAAAGTCCAAGGAAATTTTCCTTATAAAATGACTACCAAGTGAAGTTAAGGGCTTCAAGTCCCACATTAGTTATTTGGTAAAAGTCTTAAGGAAGTGTTCCTTATAAAATGATTACCAAATTAATTAATTAATTAAGGGGTTAATATTTTAAAAAAAATTATTTGGCAGTCGGTACAACTTGGTATATACCGGTACCGAACCGGTTTCGAACCGGGTAATCGGTTCGGTATACCGGCCTAACCGGTTTCGGTTTCGGTATGCTAGTTTGACCACTTTCGGTTTTCGGTTCGGTACGGTTCGGACCGGTTCGGTTCGGTATTATACCGATGCACAGCCCTAACCATCAGTTTACACAATAATCTTATACTTTGAATACAATATTAGCAACACTTTGTATTACAAGTAGTATGGATTTTTAATTAAAAAATCTAAATAGTTACATATATATATATATATATATATATATATATATATATATGAGTCTCCATTCGTAGCAACCGGTTGCCATGAGCACTATTTCAGCAACCATAATCTACCCCGTTGATCTCGAGATTGAATGACTCGAATTAAAATTAATTTTTCGCATGCCGCTAGAGCTTAGAGCAGCAGGAATATCCCTTGTAGCGGCAACCTAATTTACCAAAATGTCCCAAAATTGGTTTACCTGCCGCTACAAGCTATAGTGGCAGGGATTTGATTTTTTTTTTTTGTGATAATTAGAGTTGGCTTACAACGTAATCAAGCATATCAGTTTTTTGGTCCCCTTATGGACTTTCATACCCGACTGTCATTATCATAAAGTATATTATAAAAGCATACAAAATTTTAGTATCCTCCAATATATCAAAAACTTATACATATATTTTATTTGCAAGGGCTTGCATACTAGTCTTCCTTATTTGATTATTTATTTTAATAAAAAATTATCATATATAATACGTAAAATTAATTAATAATTTATAATATCGTGATATTTTATTATTAAAAATTTTAAAAATTATATATATATATATATATATTTGCACAAACCTTTATCAATATTGTATATAATGCACTCCCCGTTCCAAAATATCAGATTATTATTGATTTTAAAAAAATTAAATTGAGACATTTCAAATTTAAAATTGATATGATATTACAATATATAAATCTAGACAAAAAAAATAAAAGAAATTATCTTGTTGGAGGAGATAATATAAGTTTTTAATATGACAAGTATACTTTAGTTTTTAGATAAAAATTTTAGAGTTTATTTTCATAAATAATTATAAAAAAATATCCATTTCTTGATTCAATTCATGATCAACCAAAAAAACTTAATTAAGTCATCTAATTTTTTGGTTGTTCTCCTTATTAAGTATGGTAAGTATAGATTTGTATTCGTACTCTATAGCATTATTCGAGATAAAATTAACCTATAATAAGAGAACTGTTGGCAGCACCGACCTGCGCTAAAGCCGAAGGTGCTCGGGCTTTAGGCCCACTAAAATTGACAAATTTTTAGGGCCCCCAAGAGGTATATATACCCAAACAAAAGAGGTCAACCCACGTCAGTTTAAATTTAAAGGCCCACAAAAAATTTACCCGATTAAATAAGCCCAAATCTTAATAGCAATTCGCAAAAGCCCCATTTTTTTTGTTATCACTTTACGTCCTTAAAAACTCAGGGCCAACCCTGACCGTTGGTTCCGTATTGATGATACATGTAACAAAAATATTTTCTCCTAAACTCTTTATCACCAGTTTACTCGGTAATCTTATACTCTGAAGTATGTTTTGGATTGCTTAAACTCAAGCGGCAGGACTTGGCAAATTTAAAAATATTTACTTTTTGCCCTTTTCTTTCTATACTTTGGACTTTGGAGGCAAGCGTTGGACTTGGGAAAATTCTAATCCAGATTTAAATTTTCTCCTACCACCAGTTTACACGGTAATCTTATTCTTTGGAGTGATTCATTTTTTCCAAATTAAATACCATCAATTTTTTTACTTATATTAGTTTCGTACAATTATTTTTTATTCAAAATCGAACATTCTGCAATAACCTAAATAGTTATATAATTATATACAAGATGTTAAATTTGAGAATATATATATATATATATATATATATATATATATATATCGGGTCGGAAAGGTATATCCCATATGTGACCCAAACCCTACAAAATTTATAAATATGAGTCTAAGTTGAGATCGAGCAGGTCCCATCAAAAGTAGAAAGAATTGTCCGGTTTAATTATTTGTGCACAAATTTTTATATATGGTTTGTGTGGTTGGATCAGGATCCCCTCCATTACTTTATCTTTTAATTTCTCCCGGTACACTTTTAGAGACACAAACATTATATTTAGCTGCAAAATAAAATTTGTCTACTAACAATTAGCGACAAATAAAATTTTCACATACAATTGTGTCGTGAAAAGTGTCGCTAAATATTATATTAGTGTCCTTAAATATGTATTGATAGAAATTAAAGGATAAATATAATGGAGGAATCCTAATCCGTTTGTATCTGTATAAAAGTACATGAAACAAAATTATCCTATAATGAGATAAGCTTTCCGTATCGACGATACATGTAATAAAAACAATTTCTCCTTCCACCAGTTTACACGGTAATCTTATACGCTGGAGTCAAGCGGCGGACTTTTTGAAATTTAAAAGTATTTACTTTACTCTTTTTCTTCTGTACTTTGGACTTCGGACAGTTCGGAGTCAAGAGGTGGGACTAGGGAGAAAGGAAAAAATGAAAAATAAAGAAAGAAAGACCGACTTAATACAGAGAATCTGAATCTGACTTATCAACTTATATAGACTATATGATTTATATTTTTATTCTGATACTTATTCCGTTTTAAAATTAAAAATACATTTATAAAATAATGACTTTTACACCATATTCATAAGTTTTATTTTGAAAGGAAGGAAAGGGAAAAGAAAAAAGTTAAAATCCCTCCAAATCTCATTTTTGTGAGTTTTTTTTAGGAGGAAATGAAAGACATTTGGAGGTAAAATCGATTTATTTTTGGTTCAAAAAAGTTGGAGGATTTGGATGGATGGAAAAGGATTAAAAAAATAGATATTTTATTATCTAAAACAATCTTTCAAAATAAATAATATTATTTATTACATTTATATGTAAGGATAATTTAGTAATAATGTAGTTTGAAAGTATAAATAATTTCTCTTCCCTACTTCTAAATTCACAGCCAAGGAAAGATGAGATTATTTGCTTACCATTTTTATTTGCTATAAAATGATATATTCATATGAATAATTTTATGCGGTCCATTTTACACAGTCACATAAATATTTTGATTAAATATTATTATTAATAAATAAAGTATGTGTTTCGCACGGACTATTACATTAGTATAACTAAAACAATAATACTATAGTGACTAAAGATTTTTTACAAAAAGAAGATACAAAATGATGTATATAACTTTGGTTGGTTACAATCACTAGACTCACCCAAGTATGTTGAATCTTCTACTAATTAAACTTTGACTCATCATTTTGTAAACTAATTTTTGTAAGAATTCTTTGTAAATGTAGCAGTACTCTAATTAAAATCTCTTCCTTTTTAAAACTCACAAATATGACAAACAAAAATTATAATCTTTTCCCCTCTCTTCTCATCCCTTCCTCTCCTATATTTAATTTCCCTTCACATCCTATCCCTCAAAACTCATAAACGTTGTATTAAGGATAATTTTATGTTTTTCAAATATGCTTTAGTATTTGTTAGAAATTCAGTTGTGGTACTGGTGTGAATTGAAAATGATAGTAAAAAAGTAATGATAAATTAAGAATATCATGTGACTTTATAGTTCTAGAATAGAAATGTATCTCTAATTTTAGAACGGACTAAAAAGAAAATTATATCTCTAATTTTGGAACAGAGTGAGTATTCTATAGGAAAATTAATACTCCTTCCACTCTTTAAGAGAGAGAGAGAGAAAAAAAAACTCTCGTTTGGTTTTGATCATAATTAATTTGCAAAATACTAAAATTTGAATTAAGATGTAAATTTATTTTAATGTTCTAAATCCTAATTTTGTACTATTTTATAATTTTTTAAATAATTTATAATATTAGCTATTGAGTTAGTCAATCCTAATTGTGTACTTTATTTATAATATTTCTCAAATAGTTTATAATATTAGCTATTGAGTTGATTAAAAACAAAATAAATTTACATCATTTTTGAATTATGAAATTTTACAAACTGATTGAGAAAAAAATTATATGGAACCCTTTTTGTGTGGGACGGAGGAAGTATACCCATAATAATCCATCTGTTCCATAGGAACAATCCAATTTGTCAATATTTTTGTTCAAATAAAGAAAAGCCTAATTTACACTGATGATAGTACAGAATGATTATTTAATATTTTTTAACTTTTCAAAATCACTGTTCCATTTGCTTTAATCAATTGCTTAGAAATTCAGTCAATTTACTATATCCACATTTGCCTCAACTAGGTTTGTCAACATCTATATCCACAGAACTGTATGTTGCAGAGAAATGTTGAGCTTTGGAAATTAATATTAATGTTAGGCCATAAATAATTTTGCAGGGTCGATCGAGCATCCTCGAGTCAATTTTTTTTAATAACGTTGCATTTTCCGATAAAATATGTATTTAATTTGAAATATTAAGTTATTAACATAATAAATAGTACTTCATATGTCCTTAAAATACAAATTTCACACATATTAAAAAAGCAAAAATAGAGAGTAAATAATAAATAGTACCAATATATATATATTGATATTATAACAAAATTATCATTACGGTGGCTATATTGAGTTGTATTTCGATGTTAGCAAGATAAAAATATTATACTATCATGTGATAATGAGATAACTGTGCCATATTGATACAAGAAACAAAAATTTCATGGTAAGTTTTGGATTCGTTTGGTAATTGTTTTTGTTTTTAAATTTTTATTTTTATTTATACTTTTTGAAATCAATAGCAAAATGTTTTACTTTGAAAATGTGAAAGAAAAACTCATTATGAAAATTCGGAGTTGGATTAATTCTTTTCACGTTGTTTAGTATCTTACGTCTCTTCAGGATGATAATTCGGAGTTGGATCTTATAATTGGAGATTGCATCCAACTAAGAAGTCGTTTTGATCTTTTTTTTAAGAGTAAAGTTAATTTTATGAATATCACAGATTTTGTTATAAAATTAATCTAATGTTTTTATTATTATATATATTAATTAATTATAATAATAATAATATATTAATATCGTATACGATGATTTTTAGATAAAAAAATATTTTCTTCTAAAATATATTATTTAACTAATAATGTGTAATTGATTATTGATAAAAAAAATTAAATAAGTTTAAAAATCTAAAATTATAGTTCATTTATTTATATAATAGAACTCATAATATCTATCTTTAAATTAATGATTCATTTGTGTTAGGTTCTACTTTTTGTGTGATTTTGATAATAACAAATAAACTTAAGAAAATAAAATGGAAAAAAAAACACTAGATTCCTCTCCATAGGATTTTTCTTATTTTTTTTTCTTCCTTATCTCAATAATTGGTCCAAAAATTATTTTTTAAAATATTGAGTACATTTCTATTAACCTTGACAATTTATGTTAAGTGTTAAGAAAATAAGCTCATAGAATAACATTTTCAAAGGCAAGAGATTTTATTAAAATTAATTTTCATAATCATCTCATCATTTTATAAAAACGACTAAAAAACATAAAAGTTTTGATTCATTTGAGTCATTTTTATAAATAACACTTTTTGAGTCACTTCAAGCCTAATCTATATCGAGGCTCACATGGGAAGGAAATTGGCTACACAAATGGGAGTACTCCCACCTTATTACCCCAGCCAAACGAAAGAAAAATAATTCTATTATTACTAGATTGATAACCGTGCAAGGCACGAGTTAGTTTTAATAATATAATTTAAAATTGTGATATGTGTCATCAGGTGTTATAATCTAAGTAATAATAGTATAATATGAATGGTAATAAAACATTGAACATGAAATTGAATAGTTGTATGTATATCAAAATCATTGCATATATATTTCTAATACATGCATATATACTCTTTGTCGACGCCGGTTCTCGTCTTTTCCGATTTTTTAGCCTTTGATTAAATGTTTTTTGGAAAAGGTCGGCATTAATGTCGACGGAATTTTGAAAGATCGTTTTTTATGATGACCCAATTAACCAGAGTCGCCAGTTGGTCTATTTGAAATGGATGTACCAACTCATCCGAGTTTTCGTTTTTTATAAATCGATGGCTCATATGTGACTCCGAATTAATTGGTCTGTGAACCGAGATTCATAGAGTTCGGGGGCTTGCTTAAGCGAGGGGAAGGTGTTAGGCACCCACCGATTTCCGTGAAACACGGTTACCGCAATCTTGATACTTTCATATCCTTTGATTCATAAAATGTGTATATGTGCATGTGTGTGTGTGTGTGCTTATGTGAATGTTGTGGTGAGTTTTTTTTTCATGAGAGATGAAACATTTGGCCTTTTATTGAGAAATCGTGTTTTATTTTGAGAATGTTTTAGAACGTCGTTTCCGTTAGTACGAGAGAGCTCCTTTATTCAAGCGAAAGGTTTGATTTTACTTGTCAAAAACTATGAGATCTTTATTAGGCGTCGTTTTTGGCAAAACAAGAATCTTTTAAACCTTCGTCAAAATAGGAATCGAAATCTATACATTGCTTTCATAAAATGATGGGCAATTTCTAGGATATCTTTAACCCTATGCACAAAGGTTTAATAAAACGTTTCGTTCATTCATAAAAGCCATTTTTTGGTGATGTTTGAAAATGATTTTCTTTGACCTTCTCGTTTAATGGGAATCGACATTTATTAACACTTCCAATTTTTAGCCTCGTGATTCTAATAACCTAGTTTGTTTGATTTTAATAAAAAAAAAACCTTCATCGTTTAATCTTTGAAATCATTTTTCGTGTCACAAAATCTAATCAAGCATAAACACGCGTCGGGGCTATTCATGGGCATGTAAGCCATCAAAATATCCCCGAACGCCAACAATCACACATTTCACTACTACGGGGCCTTAAACCCGATTCTCGCCTTAGTGTCGTTTTAAGGCCCGACGATTACATGTTACAAAAAAACGAGCACCTTGAATCTATTGCATACATCAAAAAAACGTCCATCATCGGAGTTGGACCACGGGGTCGCGTTCCTAGGCTCACACCCGAGATTACTACATGCCCACAAAATGAATACTACGAAACTAACCAACATGGATTTCCCTAATACACCATGATATCCAAAAATGATAATCTAAATAAATTACACCCAATAAATCACCATAAACAAGCTAGAAATTTCACCAATTGGATATCCTCGGGTTATTAGGAAAAATTTTGTTCCGATGGAACCCTCACTAATAATCCCTAATCCATGATTGTTCAACAATATACATAAAAATTACATTTAATTTAATCAAATGATATGATAGAAATTGCAAAAATAAGGAGATTTTCACCTTGCAAATGAAATCAAGGTGGATGTAAACTTGTGTAGTTTGAATAGAAGAAAGAGTATATGTGATACAAACAAATCAAAAGAATATTATTCCTCTCTTTTTTTCTCTCTTTCTCTCCTATTTTGTTGCAAAATCTAGCTATTTTTCTCTCAATTTCCGTGTTGCTGCTGTGCTGAATTCTCTTCCTTTCTCCGCCTGATCAACCTTCTGTATGCTGAAGAGGGAATGAGCTGAAATAGGCTGGCTGGCCGCCTGCCTTCCACTCACCTGGTTTCGAGTTCCGTGTTTTCAAAAGGCGCACTTATTGGCCGCAGATCAATCCGCGGCTGGACGGTTTGACTTTCTCGATTTTCGTGCCACGCCTCGATTTTCGTGTCGTAGCGTCGGTTTTCGCTGACAGGCTTGTATTTTGCAGTCCGGGGATTTCCGGGAGACGTGCCACCTTATTCGGGAATGCCCGTTTCGGACGGCCTTATTGTCACGTCAGCTATGGTCGCCAATCATCGCGGTGGTGTTGAACGTTCGCACTTGTGCCCATTCCTTCGCTCCCGCAAGCCGGTTCAATTGACGATTTTGCCCTCCTGTCATGGTTAGTATAGGGAACGCAAAATTTGGGTGTCTACAGCTGCCCCTCTTTATCATGTTTATGCAATGTTTAAATGAAATGAACAGGATAAAGAATAGACACTCGATGCATGAATGACAGTGCACAAGGATGACAATACATACGTGATGCAACACATATGACTTATGATGCAACGTAAGATGCAATGGATGCAAAATATTCGTAAAAGGGTGTCAATGCGGATGATCGTCTCGTCGGGGCTGGGTTTCGTCACCGATCACCCATCTCGTAATCGCCGGTTATCGTCGCCGGTCGATCGTCTCGTCGGGGCCGAGTTTCGTCGCCGGTCACCCATCTCGTAATCGCCGGTTATCGTCGCCGGTCGATCGTCTCGTTGGGACCGGGGTTCGCCAGTCACTCATCTCGTAATCGCCGGTTATCGTCGTTGGCCGATCGTCTCATCGGGGCCGGGTTTCGTCGTCGGTCACCCATCTCGTAATCGCCGGTTATCGTCGCCGGTCGATCGTCTCGTCGGGGCCGGGTTTCGTCGCCGGTCACCCATCTCGTAATCGCCGGTTATCGTCGCCGGTCACCCATCTCGTAATCGCCGGTTATCGTCGCCGGTCGATCGTCTTGCGAGTGCCGACTCTCGTATCCGGTCACTCGGTCGAATTGAGAAGCCATATTCGACACCTGATTCATCAAAATCTCATATTTTATTATCCCATTATGAGTCAAATGGGCTTTAGAATCGATTAAGCTTGCAATGGACCAAGGGGGGAGCACTGGGCCCAGCCGCAGATTGATCTGCGGCCAAGATCGGGGCTTTAAGCGGCCATCTGCTTCCCAGATCTGTCACTTTCATTCGTACCCCCACGCGATTTTCAGACCTTTGTACGCCCTCTTGCCGAGTTTTCCAACCTTTTCGCAAAAACCGCTCCGGCCAGATCGATCTACGCGTTACAGGTAACACTTTGACCGATCGCTTTTCAATTTCGTCAATGTTTTGCTATACATTTGGCTATTTGCATGCTAGAGATAGAAATGTATGCTTTACAATGCTATGCTATGTATTATCGTATATACATGCTATGTATCAACTGTGTGAGTCCTATTTTATGCTCATGATGCGGTCCCACATACTTGTAGTTTCTTTTTCGAAGAAAATCATGCATTAGGGTCTTTTCATGCTGCAATTATCCATATAAATGCAATTTTGATCTGTTGTGGATTGGGTTTTTTGAAAAAAACATGCTTGCTATGCATGGGATGTCCATTTTACAGACGGAACTCTGCCGAAATTTTTATTTTATTTTATTTTATTTTATTTTTTTTAAATGCACATATAATAAACATGCATCATGTTGCATTAATTCTACGATGAGTATTGGAATATTTGTGACATAATTAAAAAAGGGAGCTTACCTTCCTCCTTGCCTGTTTTATTCCAGCTATGGATCCCGATGCTCCTAGTAGCTCTTCTGCGTCTCGGACCTTGGGTGTTCGCCGTCGTAGGGCTGCACCTGCCCCTGCTCTTCCTCGGACCCGTCAGGCTCGCCGATTGGCGGAGGCTGTCATCCGTCCCGATCTCCCGGACGTCGAGGAGGCTGCTCCTCCGGACGTTGTGGTAGAGGGGCTATCCTCTAGCACACCAGCTCCATCTCTTCATCGAGCCCTGTCTGGCGCATCTGTGCAGATACCCGATCTATTGGGTCGGGATCTCAGTCGTCACCCTTCAGCATCTCTCGTGGCTAATGAGGTATATTCAATTCTATTCTTATTTCATTCTCAATTTATCAATTCCCGTTCTATCTGGACTGACCCATTGGTGATTGCCACAGGTGCCGGAGTTTACTCAACCGAGGGGTAACTGGTTCAACAGAGATGCCATTGTATTTCAGACCAGGGCAGTTATAGATGCTCATTCTGGGACTGTCAGCCGAGCCACTGCTTTATTGGATCGCATTGACATGATGGGGCAGCAGATTGCAGGGGATGCTGATGCTTCAGATCTATCTACCACTTTATCCATCCTGCTTCAGCTAGTTTCAGATTTGTAGATTGTTTTATTTTCTGCATAGACTATGTCAGTTTCATCGGTTATCGAAAGAGAAATCTTGTAATAAAATGACTTATATATATAGACAGACATTTAAATTTAGTCATTTTCCCTTTTTGTCGCATCGTTGCCTTTCATTGGATCCTCATTTTATCCAGTTGACCACGATTTTGACATTTCGCTTTCTTTCTCTTCTCAAGTCTTGATGGAGATCTGACAGATATTGTCGTACCCCTGTCGATTTCATCAGATTGGGTCTTAGATTTTGGGATAACTGTTTGGTTGGATCAGGGTTATGTCATTTGGGATGAAACTGGTTAGGCGGCTGGCTTCGGGACGGTTTTAAGGGTGTAGAAAGGTTTATCTGGCTGTCGGGAAATGATTCTGTTTAAGAAAATGATTATTTTTAATGGATCGGACCGCGCCATGATGGCTGCCTACGTACCCCCACAAGTTGGGAGATCAGGTCCTACGTAGTTCGTTCCTCAAAGAAAAGGAAGAATTGATGATTCAAGCGTAGAACCGCTTCACCGAGTCAGAATTGAGGGGTTGTGGAAATACCTCACCATCCATTTCTTGCAACACGAGGGCTCCTTCGGACAACACTTTCTTAATCACAAATGGTCCTTCCAAGTTCGGGGCAAACTTCCCCTTAGCTTCGTCCTGACAAGGTATGACTCTTTTTAACACCAAATCATTTTCCTTGAACTTCCGAGGTCTTATCTTTTTGTCGTATGATCGAGAGATCCTTTGTTGATATAACTGACCATGCCAAATAGCAGCCACCCTCCTTTCGTCAATTAGGGCCAATTGGTCGTATCGACTTTGCATCCAATCCTCCTCGCTTATCTGAGCATCGATCACTATTCTGAGGGATGCCATCTCAACCTCAACTGGCAGAACGACCTCCATTTCATACACCAAAGCGTAAGGGGTTGCCCCTGTAGAAGTACGCGTTGACATTCGGTATGCTAGTAGGGTGAGGGGTAACAAATCCGGCCATCCCCGATGATTAGCAGACATTTTCGCCATGATCTTCTTGATGTTCTTGTTTGCAGCCTCCACTGCCCCATTCATCTTAGGACGCTAAATGACAGAATTGAGGTGTTTGATCTTAAATTGGTCGCACAATCCCTTCATGAGGGCGTTGTTCAAATTCTTGGCATTGTCGGAGACCAAAACCTCAGGTTGCCCATATCGACAAATGACATTATTCCTGATAAAATCGACGATGACCTCCTGAGTTACTTTGGGGAATGAAGCCACTTCTACCCATTTGGTGAAGTAATCGATCATGACGAAAATGAATCGGTGTCCGTTGCTTGCTTTGGGCTCTATTAGTCCGATTACATCCATTCCCCACATTGAAAATGGCCACGGGGAGGTCATACAGTGCAATTCATTGGGAGGTGTATGGATCACATTACCGTGCGCCTGGCATTGATAACAGCGTTTAACATGATCATCGCAGTCGGCTTTCATTGTTAACCAATAATGCCCTGTCCTCAAGATCTTTTTGGCCAGCATCGGTCCACTCATGTGTGGCCCACACACTCCACCATGTATTTCGCTCATAATCCTTTGGGCCTGCATTTCAACTACGCATTGCAACAGTCCCAACCCAGCATCCCTCTTGTAGAGTGAATCCCCACTTAGATAAAATTTCAGTGCCATCCTTTGAATTCTCATCCTCTCAGTTCGGCTCGCTTGGTCGGGAATGGATCTATCCCTCAAGTACTCCCTTATATTGTGATACCAAGGCTGCCTTGGCATAACCACCTCGTCTGATAATACTGTGACATGTTCCTCGTATGCCGGGGTATTCTGTACTGCTATCTCAATCTGTGGAACATCTTTTCTTTTGATTATATGGATCAAGGAGGCCAGAGTTGCCAATGCATCAGCAAAATCATTCCGTCCCCGGGGAATATGTCGGAAAGCGATATCTTCGAACTCTCGCATCAATTGGACAACACATCGGTGGTATGGAAGCAACCGGAGCTCCTTCGTGCTATACTCCCCGATCGCCTGTTTGATTACCAGCTCTGAATCCCCAAACACCGCTAACCTCTTCACTCCCATATCGCGGGCAAAGCGGAGTCCCAATATACATCCCTCGTATTCAGCTGTGTTGTTCGAATTACTGAACTGCAATTTAGTGGCCACCAGGACCGCTCCGGCTCCTGCCCCCTCAGCATTCATGGCACCATCAAAATACAGCTTCCAAAATTGCCCCTCGTCATCACATTTCGTGTGTGATACCCAAAATATATCTTCGCCCGGCAGAGGAGTTTCTAACGGCTCCATCCCTCCTGACGGGGTTTCCGCCAACTGATCTACAATTCCTTGCCCTTTCATGGCTTTCTGAGTTACGTATACCATGTCGAACTGTTGTAAGATTAACTGCCATCTTGACGGTCGACAGTTCAGCATGGGCCTCTCAAAGATATATTTCAAGGGATCCATCCTGAATATCAGGTATGTAGTATGCCCATGGAGGTAGTGTTGTAACCTCCCTACAGCCCAGGCCAGAACACAACAGGTCTTCTCGATGGGAGTGTAATTCTATTCACATTGGCTAAATCTCTTGCTGAGGTAATAGATGGCCTACTCTTTACCTGCCTCATTTTTCTGTCCCAGCATACATCCCATCGCGATGGCATTGACCGATATATACATAAACAGAGGGATCCCGTCCTTCGGGGGTACCAGCACTGGTGCCTCTGTCAGTTGCTTTTTAATGGTCTAAAAGCCTTCTGACATTGCTCATTCCATTCTTGGGAAGCACCTTTCCTTAACAGTTTGAAAATTGGCTCGCATGTAGTTGTCAAGTGGGATATAAAACGGCTGATGAAGTTTATTCTCCCCAGGAATCCTCTTATCTCCTTCTTTGTGTGAGGTGCCGGCATATCCACAATGGCTTTAATCTTTGCTGGATCCAATTCAATGCCTCGGTCACTAACCAGGAATCCCAAGAGCTTACCCGACTGCACTCCGAAAGCACACTTTGCTGGATTGAGCTTCAAATTATACTTTCTGAGCCGATCGAATAGCTTTTTAAGATGGGTTATATGGTCAGATTCTACCCTTGACTTTACGATAATGTCATCCACGTAGACCTCTATCTCCTTATGCATCATGTCGTGGAACAGGGCCATCATGGCTCTCTGATAAGTAGCCCCTGCGTTTGTGAGACCAAAAGCCAATCGTCTATAGCAGAAAGTGCCCCAAGGGGTGATGAAAGCGGTCTTTTCCCGATCTTCTTCCGCCACCATTATCTGATGATACCCGGCAAAGCAATCCACAAAAGAGTACATTTCGTACTGGGCCGTGTTATCCACCAGGATGTGTATGAAAGACATCGAGAAATTATCCTTAAGACTGGCCTTATTTAGATCTCTATAATCTACACATACCCTCACCTTTCCTCCAGGTTTAGCCACTGGGACTACATTGGACAACCATTCTGGGTAAGTGGACACCATAATGATTCCCGCCCTGAACTGCTTGATGATCTCCTCCTTCACTTTTAAGCTCCACTCCGGCTTCAACTTTCTTAATTTTTGCTTGACAGGCCTGAAACCCTCCTTGATGGGCAACCGGTGTACCAAAATGTCGGTGGACAATCCGATCATATCCTCATGAGACCAGGCAAAGACATCCTCATATTGGCTTAGCAACTCAGTTATTTCTGCTTTCTGGCTGGGGGTAAGGTCCGTCCCTATCTTGAGTTCTTTTGGCTTGTCAAGGGTTCCGATATCTATAGTGATGGTTTGGTCCAAGTTGGGTTTGGGTTTATCCTCGACCCATCCTTTGATCTCATCAGGCGCGTCGTCGTAATCTGTCTCGTCTTGCTCAATGCCCATCAAATCGAAATCCAGCTCAATGTCAAAATCATAATCATCATTCAAATTTGAAAGACCGTTTGTTAGGCAAGGATTACTCAAATTGGTACACGTGACATGAAACAAAATACTTGTCATATATAAGTTATTTTCCACAACGATCACATTTTCAGATAACATGAAGAAACGACACAATTATGCAAAATACAAAACAACAAAAATAAACTTCTTCATCCTCCCATCCTCTGGGGTCTACCACCCTGATGTCTGGTTTTACCCTTGTTTGGATATCACTGGTTTCATGGTCCAGTTGTCGACGGTCAGGTCAGATGAAATGCGCTGGATAAAAGGGGGCTTCACATCGGACACTTCCCCGATGACTACGGCCACATCGCCTGAGTCCCTTTTCCTACCTTCTTCAGGAATAAATAGCCCTGCCCAATCGATGACAGACACAACTTGTTGGGCTCCCGGTGGCGTGACAACATCCGTCCCCTCTCTACTGCTTGTTAATTGTCCGGGGATATAGCACTTGGTTTCAAACTCTTTCGCGACCTCCTGTAGGAAACTTTCCCTCTTGGCCGATTCATCACTTGCGGGGGTTAATTCTTCATCCCCTGACTCAATCACAGGCTCGCTAATCCCCTGTTCATTGTTGACCTTGGTCACCAGACTGCCAGCCAGCCGAATCGGAGCTGCACCTTGACGGTGTCTCCGTGCTACGCCTTCACGATATCCCAACCCTGCTTTACCTATCTGATGAGGTAGCTGAATGGGCTCGGTGATTCCTTACCTATCTGATGGGGTAGCTGAATGGGCTCGGTGATTCCTTGGCTACTCTTTCCTAATCCTTGTCCAGGCTGGAATTTCATTTTCATCATTTCTTTTGCAACGAAGGTAAGTTCTGGAGAGACCTTAGGTTTCACGACTGGGGCTCCCAGGCATCTGTAGTGGGGAGTGCTAATTTCCAGCGCCTGAAAACTGGAAGGTGCCGCCGACTCGTCCAGATTAATCACTGGTAGGCCATTCCTGGGAGGAGAAGGGTCATCACATTCTGCCGAGATCGTTACCATATTCCCATCGATGATTAGTTTGATTTGCTGGTGTAGCGTGGAAGGAACTGCCCCGGCCATGTGTATCCACGGTCTTCCCAATAACAGGTTATAACTGGCGGCAATGTCTAGGACTTGGAAAGAGATATCAAAAGTGCAAGGTCCGATTTCCACCGACAATTCTATCTCTCCAATTGTATCCCTCCGGGAACCATCGAAGGCTCGCACCACTACATGACTGGCCCGTAGGTGCTTGGGATTGATGTTCATCTTCTGCAATGTACTGAGAGGACAGATATTCAACGCCGATCCTCCATCAATCAGCACCTCATTCATGATATAACCCGAGGAGATTACCGCAATATGTAGCGGTTTTCGGTGCCCCCTTCCCTCCTTGGGGATGTCCTCATCTGCAAAGGATATTACATCACTCTCCAACAGATGGCCCACCAGATGGCCGAAACCTTCCTCACTAATTTCTTTGGGTACGTATGCCTCCTCCAGGATTTTTGTCAGGGTTTTGCAGTGATCATTGGATGATAACACCAAGTCCATGATTGATGTCAGGGTCGACTTCTCGCTTAATACCTGGATCCCTCTCGCTTCCGGATGATCCATCCTCTTCAAGAATTCTATGGCTTTCTCCTCGGAGATTTCTTCATTTTTCTTCGTTTTGTTCTCAAGGACTCGCCTAGGAAGATATAAGGGATTTCCTTTTGTCGTCACAGAAGCACAACTAGCCGCTTCCTCTGACACCCCCCATAATTCCATGGTACCGTATTTAGACTGCTGACAGGGATTTGCGGTCTCGCTGTAAGGATGAGGGGTTTCGGAGCCACCAACTTGACAGGTCCCTCCGTGGTATTTCTACTTACACCCATTAACCTAATGGGCGCTCCTCGTGCACTCCCGTGATCATTTATCATGTTGATCATGTCATCAATTTTCTTCACATAGTGCAGCCTTGACGCCCCCTCGGCTTCACTGGCCTCTGCCACATTAACTCCCCCTCCATCATGTCTAGGCAGGGGATTGACCTTAACATTTGGGGAGTCTGGCTGTTCCACCACAATTTCCCCACTATCAATCAAGTTCTGGATTCTGTGCTTCAACGTCCAACAGTCCTGCGTATCATGGCCAGGGGAACCTGAGTGGTATGCGCATCGCTTGCTTGGGTCAAACCTTCTTCCCTTCGGGTCACTTGGGGGTGCCAAATCGACTATCTTCTTTTGGGCTATCAATACCGCTAAGACCCGTTCAAGAGGCTCCCCGAGCGGGGTGAATACTCGATTTTGCGAGGCCTCAAATCTCCTTCGCCCCTCCGCCCTCTGATCAGTGAAGTTAGGCTGTCGGGATGGCCCCACTCTCTGCACCTGTACTGGAAGATGGTTTTCTGTCTTTCTAGATGAGCCCTGAAGGATGAGGGAAACATCCTCCTCTTTCTTCTTTTGCACCCTACGAGAAGTGCTGCCATAATTTCCACTCTGTATTTGTTCTGCAGCCGTTTCCAAAGCCGTGAAATCCCGAATCTTACCAGACTTCAAACCCATATCCACCATTTCTCCGTGTTTAATCATCTCGGCAAAAGGCCTACCAATCCCTGATATAACCCGTTCATAATAAGGGGCCTCTTGAATATCCATGAAGGTCATTACCATTTTCGATTCACTCATTGGGGGGTTCACCTGTGCGGCCATACCCCTCCATCGTTGTGCATAATCCCTGAAGGATTCCCTGGGTTGCTTCTTAACTTTTGTCATTTGGTATCTATCAGGGGCCATTTGTGCTTGGAAGCTATACTGTGTTAAGAAGGTGTGGGCCAATTCCTCCCAATTGTGAATCCGGGCATTGTCAAGACGGGCATACCAGATTCTCGCTTCTCCCGTCAAACTCTTTTGGAAAAGTTGTATCCTTAGACCCTTGTCTTCTGCATAAGATCCCAGCTCCCCAATGTAGATTTTCAGATGCGTATAAGGATCCCCCTTACCATTGTATTTCTCAAATTCGGGAATTTTAAATTTCTCCTGGTATTTGGTTCCGGGGAAGACACATAGATCCGAATAATTAACCCTGCCTAGGGACCCTATGCCTTTCATAGATTGGATAGTTTCCTCCATTTGTTTCATTTTCTTTCACAGGTCATCCGTATCTCCCTCTTCCGGGATAGTAATCACTGTTTTGTTAGGTACGGGAATGGCCTTTGGGACGACTGGCTAGCCCTTAGGTTGGGGTGGGTCCTCCTTAGGTGGATCCTGTCGAGATATCAATTGTTCCTTCAGCATTATGGCCATCTCCAACATCTGTTTTTTAAAGTCATCAAATTCCTCCCTAGATATGGGACCAGGATTAGTAGGTGGGAGATCAGCCATTTCAGATGTAGAGTCTTGGGCCCTTTTAGACTGCGAACGGGTTTGAGGAGTAATCCTACAGAGACAATGGTTCGAGTTCGAAGTTTAGTCCTGGGAAAATAAAAAGTGGATGCATGCTAAAGTTGTAACTTTTGTATTTTTGGGTTTTTTAATCTTTCCCTGTAAAACAGAAAGTTAGTAGTCCTTTAATGCAATAACAAATGCTAAACATGACTTTATTATGCTTCCCCAGCTGTTCCCTGCAAAACATAGAGGTTAGTAATTTCTCTTGACAGCAGGGGAGGCATATATGAATTTTGAATGGGATCATGACATTTATATGCACGAATGTAAAAGGGCATGAAGAGACCTTTCCTGCGTTGGGTTAATCTGAGGCTGACCTATCCTAGGGTTACTCTCACGGGCTTTTCGGCATGAAGGTCCCCAAATTCGCAATCTACTCGTCTGAGTCCTTTTGATTGGAGCGGATTTGGGTGGTGCGTTTCCTGAGCCATCTCCGGGGAGCAGCCCCTTCGAGTCCAGTAATAAGCAACCGACATGTTCGCCTCAGGAGGAGGTACTCTCTCAACATACATTCACATTCATTGTCCTTACCGTATGCACATGATTACTTAAAAGTAAATCAATTCCATTCAATTATTCATTTATTGGACAAAACACACATTCACACAACAATAATTAAACAAAAATCGCACGTACATACACATTTATGAATTTTAAAGGATAGGATAACATCAAGATTCGAAAGCGGCTTAAACCCTCTAATGTCCCCAGCAGAGTCGCCAGCTGTCGACGCCGGTTCCCGTCTGTTCTGATTTTTTAGCCTTTGATTAAATGTTTTTTGGAAAAGGTCGGCATTGATGTCGACGAGATTTTGAAAGATCGTTTTTTATGATGAGCCAATTAACCAGAGTCGCCAGTTGGTATATTTGAAATGGATGTACCAACTCATTCGAGTTTTCGTTTTTTATAAATCGATGGCTCATATGTGACTCCGAATTAATTGGTCTGCGAACCGAGATTCATAGAGTTCGGGGGCTTGCTTAAGCGAGGGGAAGGTGTTAGGCACCCCCCGACTTCCGTAAAATACGGTTACCGCAATCTTGATACTTTCCTATCCTTTGATTCATAAAATGTGTATACGTGCATGTGTGTGTGTGTGTGCTTATGTGAATGTTGTGGTGAGTTTTTTTTCATGAGAGATAAAACATTTGGCCTTTTATTGAGAAATCGTGTTTTATTTTGAGAATGTTTTAGAACGTCGTTTCCGTTAGTACGAGAAAACTCCTTTATTCATGCGAAAGGTTTGATTTTACTTGTCAAAAACTATGAGATCTTTATTAGGCGTCGTTTTTGGCAAAACAAGAATCTTTTAAACCTTCGTCAAAATAGGAATCGAAATCTATACATTGCTTTCATAAAATGATGGGCAATTTCTAGGATATCTTTAACCCTATGCACAAAGGTTTAATAAAACGTTTCGTTCATTCATAAAAGCCATTTTTTGGTGATGTTTGAAAATGATTTTCTTTGACCTTCTCGTTTAATGGGAATCGACATTTATTAACACTTCCAATTTTTAGCCTCGTGATTCTAATAACCTAGTTTGTTTGATTTTAATAAAAAAAAAACCTTCATCGTTTAATCTTTGAAATCATTTTTCGTGTCACAAAATCTAATCAAGCATAAACACGCGTCGGGGCTATTCATGGGCATGTAAGCCATCAAAATATCCCCGAACGCCAACAATCACACATTTCACTACTACGGGGCCTTAAACCCAATTCTCGCCTTAGCGTCGTTTTAAGGCCCGACGATTACATGTTACAAAAAAACGAGCACCTTGAATCTATTGCATACATCAAAAAAACGTCCATCATCGGATTTGGACCACGGGGTCGCGTTCCTAGGCTCACACCCGAGATTACTACATGCCCACAAAATGAATACTACGAAACTAACCAACATGGATTTCCCTAATACACCATGATATCCGAAAATGATAATCTAAATAAATTACACCCAATAAATCACCATAAACAAGCTAGAAATTTCACCAATTGGATATCCTCGGGTTATTAGGAAAACTTTTGTTCCGATGGAACCCTCACTAATAATCCCTAATCCATGATTGTTCAACAATATACATAAAAATTACATTTAATTTAATCAAATGATATGATAGAAATTACAAAAATAAGGAGATTTTCACCTTGCAAATGAAATCAAAGTGGATGTAAACTTGTGTAGTTTGAATAGAAGAAAGAGTATATGTGATACAAACAAATCAAAAGAATATTATTCCTCTCTTTTTTCTCTCTTTCTCTCCTATTTTGTTGCAAAATCTAGCTATTTTTCTCTCAATTTCCGTGTTGCTGCTGTGCTGAATTCTCTTCCTCTCTCCGCCTGCTCAACCTTCTGTATGCTGAAGAGGGAATGAGCTGAAATAAGCTGGCTGGTCGCCTGCCTTCCACTCACCTGGTTTCGAGTTCCGTGTTTTCAAAAGGCGCACTTATTGGCCGCAGATCAATCCGCGGCTGGACGGTTTGACTTTCTCGATTTTTGTGCCACGCCTCAATTTTCGTGCCGTAACGTCGATTTTCGTTGATAGGCTTGTATTTTGCAGTCCGGGGATTTCCGGGAGACGTGCCACCTTATTCGGGAATGCCGGTTTCGGACGGCCTTATTGTCACGTCAGCTATGGTCGTCAATCATCGCGGTGGTGTTGAACGTTCGCACTTGTGCCCATTCCATCGCTTCCGCAAGCCGGTTCAATTGACGATTTTGCCCTCCTGTCACGGTTAGTATAGGGAACGCAAAATTTGGGTGTCTACACTCTTGGAATAATAAAATACAAAATATGAAAAATTGGTATAATTATAAATAAATTGGTATAATTATAAACATGACATGCATTGTATTAACATAGGTGATGAACTCAGGATTAACTCGTGACCAAGCAAAAGACTCGGTCAATTTACTAATCGACTGAAGATAAGATCTCCATTTGTCTTTTTATATATAGTAATAGATGTTGATACTATTAAACTAAACAATCAATAAATTTAGAGAGTAAATATATAAGAAAAACATCCTCAAAATTTATAGATTTTGTAATAAGACTCATTTTGTGGAATGGATGATATATCATACTCCCTCTGTTCGTAGAGAGTTTCATTTGAATTTGATCTTGGTTTTGAGGGAGAAGAGAAGAGGTGAGGAAATAAGAAATTCGTACGAAACTTTTGCATTGATTTCATCTTGGTCTGATCAGAAAGAGCACTGACACCATTTGTGAGTTTGGATGGAAAATGGAGGGAGGAATAGGACTTTTTATTTTTGGGTTCAATGTAGATAAACTAAAGCCCAATCCATATATGAATTTAATACGGCAAAACTAAGGATATTCCCACTATAGTTGGTAGCTTTTTCTTATTGCAAAACTTTTAATTTTTCAAATTACCTCATTAAATTAATTAAAAATTTAAAATTGGACCATTTTGTTAAATTGATTAAACTTCCGTCAAATTGTTTTGAATTTTTTCCTACGTGGCTGGTAAAAAAAAGAAAAGAAAATGACTTGGGCCACTATGCCTACGTGGTTGATGATCCTCATTATCAATTAATTACCAATTTTGAGTTCCTAATTATCCTCGTCACCATCTTGATTCTCAACACCAGTACCGCCGCCATCAACCCTCCACCATTAACCACCCAAGTCAACTGATATGATATGAATCTACATCAAATCAAACCCAAATTAGCCGAAATTTAAAAATAAACAACATCCCCAAATCGAACTGATATGAATCTGTGAAAAAATCGCAGCAACAACTAAAGCAGATGTAGACACCCAAATTTTGCACTTCGTATACTAACTTTGACAGGAGGGCAAATTCGTCAAATGGACCGGCCTGCGAGAGCGAAAGATGGAAAAAGTACAGACGCTCGACGCCACCATGACAATGTGCAACCGAAATCGACGTGACGGCAAGGCTATCCGAAATTGGCATTCCCGGAGGGTGTGGCACGCCCCCCAGTGATTCCCGGACTGTAAAATACGAACCTGTCAGCGAAAAGCAGCGTCACGGCACAAAAATCGAGGCGTATCACGAGAATTGAGAAAGTCAAGCCAGCCAGCCGCGGATTGATCTGCGGCCAAGTGGGTGCGCCAGCACGGAAACCAGGAAATCAGCACTATCAGCTGAGTGCGATGGGAGGTGGGCCAGCCAGCCGCAGATGGATCTGCGGCCAGCCGCAGATCAATCTGCGGCTGGCTCTGGCCAGCCTATTTCAGCCCAGTTTCGTGCAGCATACAGGGAGCTGAGCAGTTTGGCGGAAGAAGAAGAAAATCAGCAGCAGTTTTAGCTCGGAAATAGAGAGAAATAGTAAAAATTCTTGCAACAATTGAGAGAAAAAAGAGAGGAATTTCCTTTGTTGTTAGATTATATCAATACATCTCATATTTCACTCAATACACAAGTTTCTACACAATTTTGGTATCATTTGCAAGGTGAAAATCTCATTATTTTTGCAACTTCTATCATGTCATTTGGCTAAATTTAATTGTAATTTTCAAGAATATTGTTGAACAATCATGGATTAGGGATTATTGGTGAGGGTTCCATTGGAACAAAATTCTTCCTAATAATCCGATGATATCTAATTGGTGAAATTTCTAGCTTGTTTATGGATATATATTAGGCGTAGTTTAATTGATTGTATTTGTAGGATGTGTTAGGCAATCTACGTTGTTATTATTGTAGTATTCATTTTGTGAGTGTGTAGTAATCGTGGTTGTGAGCCTAGGAAAGCGACCCCGTGGTTCAAATCCGATGATGGACGTTTTGGTGTATGTAATAGATTCAAGATGCTTGTTTTGTAATGTGTAACTGTCGGGCCTTAAAACGACGCTAAGGCGAGAATCGGGTTTAAGGCCCCGTATTAGTGGAATATGTGATTGTTGGCGTTCGGGGATATTTTGATGGCTTACATGCCCATGGATAGCCCCGACGCATGTTTATGCTTGATTAGATTTTGAGACGCCAAAAGAATTTCAAAAAGATTAAACGATAAAGATCTTTTCTAAAATCAATCAAAGTAGGATATTAGCATCACGAGGCTAAAAATTTAGAAATGCTAACGAAAGTCGATTCCTATCCTACGGGAAAGCTAAAAGAGGTTATTTTCAAATGTCACGAAAATGGGTTTTATAAAAGAACGAAACGTTTTATTAAACCTTGATACATAGGGTGAAAGAGATTCTAGAAATTGCCCATCAATTATGAAAGCAACGTATAAATCTCGATTCCTATTTGGCTAAGGTTCAACGAATTCATGTCTTCCCAAAACGACACTTAATAAGAATCTCATAATTTTTGCCATTTAAAATCGAACCTTTCCCATAAAAAAAAATAAAGCTTTCTCGTATTAAAGGAAAAGACATCCTAAAGCACTCTCCAAAATAAAACACGCCTCTTTCATAAAATACCCCAAAGGAATTTCTTCCATACAAACTCACCACAACATTCATTCAGGCACACATACACACACACACGCACACATACACATTTTATGAAATAAAGGATAGGAAAGTATCAAGATTGCGGTAACCGTGTTTCACGGGAGTCGAGGGGTGCCTAACACCTTCCCCTCGCTTAAGCAAGCCTCCGAACTCTATGAATCTCAATTCGCGGACCAATTAATTCGGAGTCACATATGAGCCAGCGATTTATAAAAAAACGAAAACTCGGATGAGTTGGTACATCCATTTCAAATATACCAACTGGCGACTCTGGTTAATTGGCTCATAATAAAACACGATCTTTCAAAACCCCGTCGACATCAATGCCGACCTTTTCCAAAAAAATCATCTAAACCAAAAGGCTAAAATTGGAAAAGACCAGGAGGACGAGAAAACCTGGCGTCGACAGCAGAAACAAGCCAATTCCTCTTTGTGAAAAGTCTTTTTTGCAAATCTCCAATAGCTAGCAGATTGAACTCAAATCCTGAAGTTGTTCAATACCACAAAACAAAACAATACGATGATGCAATCAAAGATAGTTCATTTTCAAACCCTCTTTTTCTTCACCAAATATCCCAGACCCAATTCCCCTTTCGGACAATATACTTGAAGTGGAGAAGGGCACAAATATCAAAGAACCAGAGATTTTTTATCAAATACAAATGCAGAGGTCCAAACCCAGATAAGTACATAAGCCCTTCTCTTTCAATTTAGAATTAGGTAGTGCAGGGGCTATATACGTATACATATACCTATTTATTGGAACGAGGAGAAATCGCACAGAGGGAACTGTATATGAACATCGATTCGCCGTTGATTTCTCAATCAAGCAACGGTCCAGATCTTCGATTACGATCATTGACTTGTTCGTCGTTTGTAACATGAGCATTTTCAGATCCGAATCATCGGCGACTTTTCGCAAATCGACATTGTAAACGTCGTAGTTGAGGAGCTTTGGGAAGAAGATGAGACAGAGGGGGTTTGAGTTTAAGCCATGGATGAGATTCTGATGATGATGATGATCTAAGGAGATACAAATCTATTTCTTTTGTTTTGATGAAGAAGATGAGACGGATGGTGTTTGGGTTTAGGCCATGGATGAGATTATGATGATGATGATGATCTGAGATCTATTTCTTTTGTTTTGATGAAGATATGTTTTGACGAAGAATAAAAGGAACCCATATAAAGAAGATGGTTAGATCTGTTTGGGTTAAATATGTTTTGCAAAAAGATGTTTTATTTTTTTGTTTTCATTTTTAAGTTTTTTTTTGCCACAAGTAATATTTTTGATTTTTGTATTTCTTTTTTAGAGCCACGTAGCTAAAAGTTAAGGTCTGTTTAATTTTTTTAACGGAGTGGCCCAATTTTAAAATAATAATTCGATTAGTGGGGTAATTTGAAAAATTAAAAATTCAATGGTGCAATCAGTAAAACGTGCCAACTATAGTGGGTAATTCATTAGTTTTGCCAATTTAATACTTTGATGCAGACCCAACTTGACCCAAATATTGCGGCTCAATCCAATTTTAAAATTAACGGGTTGGCTTTTGGGATGGTTGAAATCAAAATCGTAAATTAAAAATTACTCTCTCCGTCCTCAAAAAGATGAGTAAATGTATAATTTTTTTATCCTAAAAAAATGACTAAAGGTACATAAAATGGATGGTAAGTATGTCATTTAGTGGTGTCCATTAATATAAAAAAAAAGTATTCATCAACTTTTATAATTGTGTGAGGCCACTAAGGATAAATATGAAATTTTTTCACTCATTTTCTTCTACTTTACATGTTTCTTAATTTATATGAAAAATATATTTGCATCATCTTTTTAAGGACGGAGAGAGTATACTTAAAATTTGGACAATTGACATTGTTAGAGTAAAAATTTTGTTGTCAAAAGGAATTAATGTTACAAACTTTAAAAATATGCTTTTCTTTCAAATTATTCTCAAATATAATGAGTGATTTTTTGTTCAAATATTCCAAAAGACTAACATATTAAAATTGCGATCTACTATAAAAAATAAAAATATTACAGTAAGAAGAATTGAAATGATAATCTTTTTAAACAAATAACAAATAATTAGGAAGAATTTCAATCGCAGTAACTAGTGGACACTACAAGATGATAATGAAACTCTCCCACAAAAATTAAAAAAAAAATCATCTCACAAAGAAAATAACTCATGCGAAAGGGGAAAACAAGATTAATAAGAAAGGAGAACAAATTATTAATTGACAAATAAAGAGAAATAAAAAAAAAAGAATTTAGGAGAGGATCTCTCTAAAACAAAAACAAAAAAACACCATCCTCAAAACTAAAGCGGTGATTATGATTCTTGACTAGAGAGGAGAGAGAATTAATGGAGAGGAGCAAGTATTATGACTGTTTAGTTTAAATGATGGTGACGCGATAGTAAAATTAAGTTATTAAAATTGAATATATTGAGTTATTTTATATTATCATTAATGAAAATTGAATCTTTTAGGGAACAATTACTTTTTACCGGTAAGACTCTTTTTTGACCAACGAATGAATGGAATATGATTTGCTTTGGGCTTGGTAAATAATTACAGGATCAAAATTTATATAAAAAATAATTACTCCCTCTATCCTCAAAAGAATATCATATAAGTATATTTTACACACAAATTTAAAAAATAAAATAGAGAAAAAAATAATACAATTTTTAAAAAAAATTATCCTTAGTCACCCCAAAGATTATATAAATGACGGGTCCTTTTTTTAAGATAATGCGCCAATTGTATATACAAAAGTTGTACACCGAGAGTAGGATTCATGTATTATTTATTAATGAAAATATGTAAAACATTCAATGGTAAGTCGCGCTCCTTATTTTCTCTCTTTTTTTATACTATGTGTGGACAACTTTTTGTGTATAGTTGGTGTCCATAACATTACTTTTTTTTTATACATACTGATGGAGCCTATTAAATAACATACTTACCTTTTAATTTATATACTTATTGTTATCTTTTGAGACAAAAATAAAACAAAATTATAACTTAATCCATCCTCTTGAGTACTTGATTACATTATTTTGCTGATTTTTGGATTGAAATCATATCAAAAAAAAGAAAAAAGAAAAAAAATAAGTAAAGGTAACCAAGACTGCGTGTGAAGGAGACAAATAAGGCCTCCGTTTTCCTTTTCTTATCCTCCTTCAATTATTAGCTGGGGTCTAGACTTTAGAAGATGAGTCTATACATAGAGATAGAGACGTCAGACGTGGTATAAATGGCATGGCCGTAGGGTAATTAATTGCAAAAAATGTGAACAAAAGTGCCAGGAGTCCCATTCCATTGAAATAAAAAAAAGTTGCATGATCTAAAACAAAAAAAAGTAAAAAAAAAAAAATTGAATTGATAAAATTTGGTAAATATTCGATTTAAACCAAATTTTGACCTTAATTTAATATTTTAAATTGACCAAATCATAGATCTGATTTGATTTAGCCTACTGATCTACTCAAAAAAAACCCTATATACCTATTCCTTACTCTCGAGAAATAAACTGATGAAATACAGATGATAAACACCACAAAAATTAACAATTTTTTTATTTATAAAAACTTGATTTCCTTCCCTTTATTCAATGTGTTCCTCCCCCAGCTCCTCCTTTTTAAATATATATAATGCACTCCTGTATTAATTTCATATGTAAATTTGTGGTGTAAAATAAAACAAAAAACTAACGGGAAATCCTATTTATTTGGTGAAATCCTAAAACTCAAACTATGATGCAAATTTAATTTAATTTTCATAATAACAATTGTGAAGTTAAATAATACTACTTTTTAAGTAATTTATAATATTGTAGCCACTCATCAATCAAAATCAAATATGACTCCTTTAACAGAAAGTTGATGCTGTGTGTGTATTTGATTTAAAATTAAGTTTCTCAAACCTTTTCATATTAAATCTAAATGAATACTGCACATAATAAAATAGTCCAGTTAACAGAAAGTTGACTGATGTACAATCTAATTAGAAAGATTAACTGTAAATGCCAATTATTTTATTATGTGCAGAGTATTTTTGAATCTACCACAAAATCTTTGACCTGTTCCATATTTGTCAAGGAAGATTTCAAGAAATCATGGAGTTATATACAAGAATAAAAGCTCGGACAGCTTTATTCAATCTAATATTTCCAATGGGAACTTCTTCATCATTTTTGTATATCAGCATTCTGTTAATAATTCTCTTTGACACTGCCCTTGTTCATGGCCAATGTGTGGAAGATCAAAGCCTAGCGCTTCTTAAACTTAAGCAGAATCTCACATTTATCTATTCAAGCAAGCTGGTGTTGTGGAATTCGAGCACAGATTGTTGTTCCTGGCCTGGTGTAACCTGCAAAGGTGGCCTTGTAGTTGGTCTCGACTTGAGCCATGAAGGTATATCTGGTGTACTTGATGACTCAAGTAGCCTTTTTGATCTTATACATCTCCAGAGCCTGAATTTGGCTGTGAACTCTTTCTCTACATTAATACCTTCTGCAATTGGAAAGCTTGTTAGTTTGGTGAATCTTAGTCTCTTAAATTCTGGCTTTTTTGGGCAAATACCAATGGAGATATTGCGCTTGACAAGGCTGCGTACCCTTGACCTAACCTGCTACAGCGATCAAGCACTTCAACTTGAGGACCCTAACCTCCGGTTAATGGTTCGAAACCTCTCAAAGCTTGAAGATCTAAGTCTAATAGGCATAGACCTATCAGCTCATGGAAGCGAGTGGTCTAAGGACTTGTCAATTTCACTACCAAATTTGCGAATATTGAATTTGGCGGATTGCCAACTTTCAGGTCCAATAGATCCTTCCTTTGTAAACCTTCGTTCTCTTTCCGTACTTAATCTGTGGAGGAACAACATCTCGGCTCCAGTTCCATCATTCTTTGCAAATTTCCCGAATTTGACGATCTTGGATCTCGGTTCTAGTAATGTGATCGGAACATTTCCACAGGAGATATTCCGGGTACCAACTTTACAATTTTTGGATCTCTCACAAAATGATTTACTTGCGGGCTCTTTACCAGAATTTCTCCAAGCTGGATCACTTGAGACAATGGTTCTCAGCGGAACAAACTTTTCCGGGTTGTTACCAAATTCAATTGGTAACCTTAGTATGTTATCAAGGATGGAGCTACAAAATTGCAGATTCAGTGGACCAATACCAAATTCAATGGTAAACCTTACCCAACTTGTTTATCTGGATTTGTCATTTAACATGTTTCATGGTCAAATTCCATCAGCTCTGTTTGCGCTCCCATCTCTAACATTGATTTGCCTCAACAACAACCACTTTGAGGGTTCACTTGCTGAATTTTCCAATGAATCATAGTCCATGTTGGACACACTTGAGTTGAACAACCTGTCAAGCTTGGCATTCATAGACTTCTCAGACAACCAAATTGATGGGGACATACCAAGCTGGATATGGAATGTTGGAAACAATAGTCTTGGATATTTGAATCTTTCTCATAATCTTCTTGTAAATTTACAAGAACCTTATGTTATTCCCAACAGTCTGGATATCCTTGACCTACACTCAAACCACCTCCAAGGTAAAATCCCACTACCACCACAAACTGCTTACTATGTTGATTATTCCAACAATTATTTCAGCTCTTCAATCCATGCTGATATTGGTAATTACCTGACCTCTACATTTTGGTTTTCCGTGTCGAGCAATAACCTTACGGGAAGCATCCCTAAATCAATATGCAAAGCTGGCCACCTTGAACTTCTTGATTTGTCACACAATGATTTGAGTGGCAGGATACCATCATGTTTAGTTGAAAATACAAATCTTGCCGTGCTGAATGTAGGGGAGAACCATCTTGTGGGCAATATTTCAGGAACATTTCCAAAGAAATGTCAATTGACCATTCTAGATCTGCATGGGAATCGTTTAGAAGGAAAGGTTCCAAATTCTCTCTCCAATTGCCTAATGTTGAAGGAGTTAAACCTTGGAAAAAATAAGATAAACGACACTTTCCCGTGTTGGCTGAGGAACTTTTCTGGCTTGCGTGTTCTTGTTCTGCAGTCTAACAGATTTCAGGGTGGCGTGCACTGTCTAGATTCCAACCAAACTTGGCCAAATCTTCAAATTCTTGATCTAGCTTCAAACAATTTTAGCGGTGTTCTGCCAACTAATGGATTTTTAAGCTGGAGGGCCATGATGGCTGATGAGGATGAACCAAAACTAGATCTTAATCCTCTAGCTTACAAGAATGCAAATAGGAGCTATCAAGTTCCAGTGACACTAATAATTAAAGGTTACTTGTTGAAACTGGAGAAGATCTTAACTATCTATACATTGATCGATTTATAAGCAACATGTTCCAAGGTAATATCCCTGAAGAGATAGGGCATCTCACAGCTCTCTATGCTCTCAACATGTCACACAACGCCTTCACTGGCCAAATCCCAACATCTTTTGGAAAGCTGAAAAGTCTCGAATCACTAGACATGTCTCGAAACAAGTTGTACGGTGTTATACCCTCACAACTTGCTAGCCTAACATTCCTTTCATCCTTAAACCTCTCGTTTAATCAATTAGAGGGAATGATCCCAAAGGGCAGTCAATTTCAGACATTTCCTGAGGCTTCCTTCCAAGGCAACAAGGGATTATGTGGCACTCCATTAAGTGTGAGATGCAAGGAAGATTCGTTTCCATCAGCAAATGAAAACAGGTATTCTGATGGCAAGATTGACTGGGACCTAATAGCTGTGGAAATTGGATTTCCTGTGGGATTTGGCATTTTTTTAGTACCTCTCGTCTTTTGCAAAAAGTGGAGGAAATATTACTATGAACATGTTGATCGACTTATCTCAAGAATTTTCAAAATGCAAAAACCTAGAAAGAGGAAGTCATGGAGGAAGAAGAAGAAGAGCTAGCAGAGCTCAAAGGCGAAGGATGTAGTCTTTCAAAAGTCAGGATAAGTAAAGATCAGTGGTAGCCGAGTTGGTTTAATAATTAAGTTAATAAATTAAGCATAATATTGCAGCTAAGTTATCTGTATTTTCCCTAATCTGTTGTTACAACAACAAAAAATACATATATAGTAAATAAATTTGTGTCGTTTCTTTTCCGATTGCAAGCTTAAGATCCTACTACTGCAACTATACCTTTTTTGTATCCCTTATTTTTCTGTCAATTTTTCCATTCCTATGGCGCCACACATTATTACATTAATTATCTTTTAAGTAAATCTTAGTTTGTGTATGCATATATTTGAGTAAAACAACGCACAACATTTCCTTGAGTCTACAATCCCACTTTAATTTCTGTAACGCCTCTTTCTTTGCTCTCTTCTAGTGCTTTATAGTTTATACCACATCAAGTTTTAGGTCACCTTAGAAAGTTAGCATTTCAAATATGATACTCTCACGTACCAATTCTAAATTTAGCGTAACAAAAAAATGTCTTCGTAATTTTATCTTTAATTGCACAAAATATCAATTTTATAACTTAATTAATATTAGATGCTCAAACATTACATTTATACTAAATTATCTATAAAACTATCAATTTGTTGATTCAACTAAAACTCTTCCATAAACGGAGATTTATTATATTTAGATTCTAAGTGAATTTTTAACTATAAGAACATATATAAATATACACTAGCGTAACGTGTTTTAGTTATATAGCGTACCGCGTACCGAACGAATCACGTTCCAAGTAACACTGATATAGACTCAGCAACCCCCAAAAGGATCCTCAAAAGGACAAGTTACAGACATGCTTATTTTTAAAACATATTGGTTCATTTTTCACTAAACTACCATGTCAGAAACCTATGTTGAGTCCACAAGGAAATTTTTGGAATTTAGAGAGTCCATGTAACATAGCTTGGTTATACTTTTTTCATATCTATTTTGGGTTTACTTCTCCCCCATCCTTTGCAAAACACCTCATCTCTCATTCATCCATAATAAAGAATTTTTGTTTAACAGAAGAAATAATTAGCATCACTGAGAGCATTAAATCAGAGCAATTCCTCGTTATGGTGACTGTACTCTGAATTACATGTGAACCATTATATAACATACAATTGTCCAACAAAATAATCTTTGCAACTAATATTTGTTAAGTCAATATGTACGCTATTATTTTAGGCATAAATGCACTATTTACTATTTAGACGACCGAACAGTAATGTTTCGACTAGTATTTGTGTTGGGTGTGGGTCCTCACCCATGAGATAGAATCCAAGTTGGAATCAAATTATGGAGAGCCTACTAATATTATGTTAATTAGTAGAAGTGTTATTGGAAATCAAGTTGAAAAAGGATTTACTTCTTAGATTGGTTGGTGACTAAGACAAGGAGATGCGATTCCTAATTTGATTAGGAGAATGAATTGTTTCTAATCCATAATAGGAATGGATTAAGAAGAGTACTATAAATAAGGCTATGAGGGAGTCTTATTATCATATGAGAGAAACTCGATAGCAAGAAGGTATCGAAAGAATAAATTGAGAGGATTACACTTTGTTGCTCGTGGGTATCTACCGCCATCTCCGTTCAATTGAAAACTTGGAGACTCTATTGTTGGAGTGTTTTGGGGTGGTGAAGTTAATTAGGTTTCTCAATCTAATTAAAGGTAAATTTGTACTCTCTTGATTTATTGTGTAATCTCAAGTTTTATGGCGTAAAACTTGAGAGGATTATTGTAAGCCCATTAGTTTAATATAGTGGAATTCGGAGTTTGACCCGTGGTTTTTACCTCTTAGTTTTAGAGGGTTTTTCCACGTAAATTTGGTGTCTTGCTTGTGGATGGTTATTTGTTATTTTCGTTCTCATAATTGGTTTTGTTGATTTCATATTTAATTGCACAAAGACGAAAAAGTAATTACTGGGATAGAGATTATTTTAGGCGTACTTTTCCCAACAGTGGTATCAGAGCTTGGTTATTTTTTGTGGTTTTCTTGTGCGAATTAAATGGAGGATTGGACAGCAGGCTGCATGATTAATCTCAAGGCTACAAATTATGCAATTTGGAAGCCAAGAATGGAGAATTTGCTTTACTGCAAGGATTTGTATGAGCCACTTGAGAATGAAGGAGTCAAGCCCACAAACAAGAGTGACACACAGTGGAACAAGATGAACAGGAAGACTATTGGTCTAATTAGATCGTGGATTGATCAAAGTGTGTTTCATCATGTTGCCACGGAAACTAAAGCCTATGCTCTCTGGCAGAAATTGGAGTCCATGTATGAAAGGAAGACGGCGCAAAATAAAGCTTTTTTGATTAGGAAGCTTGTGAATTCTAAGTTCAAGGATGGAAACTCCGTTGCAGAACACTTGAGTGATTTTCAGAGTTTGATAAATCAGTTGAGTACGATGAAGATGATCATTGACGATGAGATGCAGGCTTTGTTGTTATTGAGCTCTTTGCCTAATAGTTGGGAGACGCTGGTTGTATCGTTGAGCAACTCCGCTCCCAATGGAACACTGACTATGGATACAGTCAAGGATAGTTTGTTCAATGAGGAACAGAGGCGAAGAGATACCGTAGTGATTAGTGCTGAGTCACAAGTTTTTGTCGCGCAGAGTAGGGGCAAAAACAAAGAGAGAAACTCTTCTGAAGATGACAAATTCAGGGGAAGGTCGAGAGATCGAAAAGAGATAATTTATTTTCATTGCCAGAAGCCGGGTCACATAAGGCGAGAGTGCAGATTTTTGAAGAAGGAGCAGTCTAAGGAAAAAGATGAGAATAAAGATTCGATTGTGTATCTATCCGACGTTGATGTAGCCATTGTTTGTGATGATAAACCCAAGTGCCATGTTAATGATTGGATTATTGATTCGGGTGCTTCGTTCCATGCTACTTCGCGTGGTGAGATCTTCACATCCTACACTAGTGGTGATTTTGGCTATGTACGGATGGGAAACGAAAGTGCATCCAAGATTATAGGAATTGGAGATATTTGTTTGGAGACTAACAGTGGTTGCAGGTTGATGCTGAGAGAAGTCAGACATGTTCCGGATATCCGTCTTAATTTGATCTCTACTGGTAAACTTGATGAGAATGGTTATAAAAGTTACTTTGGTGAAGGTCAATGGAAGCTCACTAAAGGGTCTCTAGTGGTGACTAGAGGTAAGAAGGTAGACACTATTTACACGATGCGGGCGCATGTGAGAGGTGTTGAAAATGGGGGAGTTAGGCAGAAAAAGATGTGGCACAAAGCCGTGCAGGATGAGAGAAAAGCCTTGCATGAGAACCACGAGAAGAAAGCTCTTCGCTTTAAGTGGGTACCAAAAGTGAAGAAGGAAAGTAATAGCTCGCACTCATGGTACAAAGCGATTGTGAAAGAATTTGACAAGCAAAAATCTGTCAAGTTTGAGTTAGATCCTCCCATCGAGAAGAACCATGTCGATGAGACAAAGTCGGACATGAAGATAGGTGAAAATTCCAAGAAGCTTGAGTTCAGCCAAGATTTCGTTGGAATTAACTCCGAGTGAGGAGTTGTGGTTGGTGATCCCTCCCCTCTCATGGGTTCGGAGGGGGAGATTGTTGGGTGTGGGTCCTCACCCATGAGATAGAATCCAAGTTGAAATCAAATTATGGAGAGCCTACTAATATTATGTTAATTAGTAGAAGTGTTATTGGAAACCAAGTTGAAAAAGGATTTACTTCTTAGATTGGTTGGTGACTAAGACAAGGAGATGCGATTCCTAATTTGATTAGGAGAATAAATTGTTTCTAATCCATAATAGGAATGGATTAAGAAGAGTACTATAAATAAGGCTATGAGGGAGTCTTATTATCATATGAGAGAAACTCGATAGCAAGAAGGTATCGAAAGAATAAATTGAGAGGATTACACTTTGTTGCTCGTGGGTATCTACCGCCATCTCCGTTCAATTGAAAACTTGGAGACTTTATTGTTGGAGTGTTTTTGGGTGGTGAAGTTAATTAGGTTTCTCAATCTAATTAAAGGTAAATTTGTACTCTCTTGATTTATTGTGTAATCTCAAGTTTTATGGCGTAAAACTTGAGAGGATTATTGTAAGCCCATTAGTTTAATATAGTGGAATTCGGAGTTTGACCCGTGGTTTTTACCTCTTAGTTTTAGAGGATTTTTCCACGTAAATTTGGTGTCTTGCTTGTGGATGATTATTTGTTATTTTCGTTCTCATAATTGGTTTTGTTGATTTCATATTTAATTGCACAAAGACGGAAAAGTAATTACTGGGATAGAGATTATTTTAGGCGTACTTTTCCCAACAATTTGTATAGCACGCCCAGGTGCAGAATCAAAACTAATTGTGATGATAATTTCACATAAAGTAAAGAGACTTACATCATGATAGATCATGATTCCAAAGGTTCTTTCATTGGTCTTAGAGCAGCCCTCAAGTCCCAAAACTTTGCGCGTATTTACGACGCAAAAGCTGCCTTATTAGCTTATATGTGGGCTAGAGAGCAGAGAATCTTACTGTCTGAACTCTGTAAGCATAACTGCATAAGAGATGCATCAGCCACTTTTTAATGAAAAATCAAGGTCATTTGTGGTATCATCAAAATCTTCCAAGATTCGTCTCGTCTTTTCTTTCACCATGCCATGTAACCTGCCTGACATTTGTATTCAGAAATGCTGCTTCTTTTATTGGATGCTTTTTTTCTTCATTCTGTTAAAAAGGCCAAAATATCATTAATCCAATAAAATATCACAGAAACCAGCAAGGGAAATGCCAAACAAATATATACAAAAATAGAAATACAAAACAAACTCTAAATCACCCAACAGTCAAATCTAGGATCCAGCGCAGCAGCTACACATATGGGCATCTCAATTTATGTGAATTTGATATTTCATATTGAAAAATTAAGGTGTGTCATAGAATCTTACCCTACCGTCTGCAAATACAAATATTAGTAGAGCTCACACTTAGAAGGGGAGTTGAATAGGTGTATGTTATTAAGTTGATTAACAATAATTTCTTTTAATTTTTTACAATTGATACTATCCAGACATGTGACTGTTTGCTTAGATGATTGTTTGAGTCCTGTTTATGCAATACTTTGTTAATTGAGAGTATGACTAGGCAGTATTAACAATGATGTCACAAAAGATAATTAGCAAGATATGAACACACAGATTTTTTACGTGGTTCGGCCCCTACTCTCTAAGCTAGTGGCCTAATCCACGTCCAATACCAATTGGTATTTGAGATTCAGTTTATTAAATAATATTCAAGCAGTTACAAATAACTCCCTGTACAAATAGCTCTGAACTAGTTCGGACAGAATCGTCCCCTTTGCACCACTGCAACCTTGAGCTTCGTTTGCACGGTATTATCCACCAATGGATCGCACACAAACCACACAGGCTTGTAAATAAGTGATAATCAAGAATAAATAAGATTACAGTATATATAAATATGTTATAGGCTCTTAATCTAAGAGTGATATTAAGTGTAAGTTCTTTCTCTGAAGTTCACTCTTTTTTTCTTTCTCTGCTCACAATGTATTATCCGTGGAAGCTTTCAAGGTTTTGCTCACTGTGAGTTCCTTTTCAAAAAACTCTCCAGTGCTCTGTCTTCTTGGCTCCGGTTCAGCAAACAGTCAGATAAGCATATATAGAAGATGAGATGATGTAGCCGTTAAGACACAGAGAGTGATTTTTCTTCTAAGCAAAACTCGGTCCGCTAAGTAATAAACATAGTTACCTCCTGATATCTTTTAGCCGAAAGTGGCAGCCATGAATATATAAAATAATAAACCAAGTATTATGGGTAGCATCAGATTTCAAGCGAAGGAGTACAATACATAACATTTAATATTCAGCAAGAGCACCTTATGCTCAGCACAATTTACGCAGCCAGATTAGTGATGTGCAAGCAATTACTTCAAGAAGAAAAGTATTTGCCCAAGGTGTTGGAACAGTGTGCAGAGAATATAACCGGTTAATGGTTTCATTTGCCCAAGAGAGTGCAGAATGTATATGTAAGGGAATGGGCAGCAATATATTAAATATTATTTGAATACTTGCTTATGGGTTAGTGGGATTCATTTGCCCAAAAGAGTGCAGCAATATTCGGAGCGAATTCATGTAATGGTCAACAACATATTTGATCATTTAATAAACTTTTTGAGCACAATTATTATTCCCATGATTCCATGCACATAGATAATAGATTTAGAGATTAAAAACTAGTAGTATATTTAATGAGTTCTGGGCGACATTTCCTTGAGCGACATTTTAGCGACTTTTTTTTTTTGGTTATGACTTCAAAATAATTTATATGATTTATTGGTAAAAAAATTTAAAAAAAAAAACAGTGATGTCCCCCTAGAATTATTCATATTTAATTGCATTAAAGAAATTCCCATGCTGATGTTGAGCAAAGAATGAGAAGTGAAGATTAAGGGGGCACCTGTACTATTCTTGTCTCCATGTGCTAGCACAAACAAAGTATTAGAAGAAAGTGGGCAACAACAAAGCTTTTGGTCAGCTATTAACTACTAAACAATTAAGGAAGAGTCCAAAAAAAAGAATTCTATAATGGACATGCTTTAAGGAGGAATTTATAAAGAACTCAATAATTGATGAAGGCTTCGATTTTATCATTGGCATATGGAATCAATCGGACATCTTTATTATAAGGAATCAATTTAAGCAACTTTAATAATGGAAGGAATGTATCAAATAAAAGTACCATTTACCAATTGGATGGACAACTCCTTTAAATTAGAAATACTAAGATTTCAGCATTTAAAACATTTCTATATTAATATTAGAGGCCCAATTAATATATTTCATAATAAATTAATCACTCCCATAAATATTTGCATGCAATATAAATCTTAGAGTGTGTAAAAATATTATAAAATAAGTTGTCATCATTAAAATCAAAAAATCATAAATCAACAGTATTAACATTGCAAAAATAAAGAAGAAACTTCAGACCAAATAGACACTATCATACACAAGGGAAATTCACCAATATCATTTCCTTAAGTCATACTCCATTTTCTTTTCAACAAATGGACAGTAGACAAATAACAGCATTACACAATTATCAATCTGCTCTAAATCTTTGTAAGTGCAGCTGTGCAGTATGATATCATTATTAAATTTAATTTGTAAATGAAGAAATTCACACAAATCAGAAAGGGCAACATCCAAGTTCCACTATAAATACACCGAAGATTTAATATTTTATGTGAATTTGGTATTCCATATTGAATACAGGACGACACCTCCCGAATACTTGACGTGCATAAAAATAAAGTTTTGTTGATTAATGATGATTCAGGTTACTGAACTGAGAAGTCGAGACATTCTGACTATTGATCATAACCTTGTTACTTATTGATCATAAACTTGTATAGACAATACTAGTTTCCCCCAGTTTCAAGAAACAAAACCTTAAAGAGGGATCCAGTGAAAAAAATATTCAAAAACTTTATAAAACATATTACAACAATTTTATTACTTTCTTAAAATGCATGAAAATCAAATAGGAACAATAAAATTAGGATGGAGAGGCATAATAATTATATGAACAGTTCTACAAGTAATGTTTTTAATAAATAAAATAACAACACATAAAAGCCACGATTACAATTGCATCATCATTTTGTGACAAACTAAAATATTAAGGAAAATGCTTAGTAGGTCGGCTTTTGCAAGCCGAATAACACAAGCTGAAGAAAAGTTCATGATGATAGAGATAATTAATGTAGCAGTAAGTCTAGGCGGACCGGCCAATTGGACCGTAAAATTGGACCGGTCCCCTGGTAAAATAAAACAAAAAACTAACCGGAAATCCTATTTATTTGGTGAAATCTTAAAACTCATGCAAATTTAATTTAATTTTCAAAATAACAATTGTAAAGTTAAATAATACTACTTTTTAATTACTTTACAATATTGTAGCTACTACATCAATCAAAATTAAATAAATTCTCATCAATTTTGAATCTTAAAATTTCATAAATTAGTTTGTAAAAAAAATTAAATAAGACTTTTTTTGTGTAACAATACACATTTTTAATTCTTCTAAAATCAAGTTGTGCAAATTCTACCTTCCTTACCAGGTTCATCCGACTGTCACTCACAAACAACTAGCTACCAGTCCAGTTAACAGAAATTTAATTAGAAAGATTAACTGTAAATGCCAATTATTTTATTATGTGCAGTATTTTTGAATCTACCACAAAATCTTTGACCTGTTCCATATTTGTCAAGGAAGACTTCAAGAAATCATGGAGTTATAAGAATAAAAGCTCGGACAGCTTTATTCAATCTAATATTTCCAATGGGAACTTCATCATCATTTTTATATACCAGCATTCTGTTAATAATTCTCTTTGACACTGGCCTTGTTCCTGGCCAATGTGTGGAAGATCAAAGCCTAGCGCTTCTTAAATTTAAGCAAAATCTCACATGTTTCGATTCATTTTTCGATTCAAGCAAGCTGGCGTTGTGGAATTCGAGCACAGATTGTTGTTCCTGGCCTGGTGTAACCTGCAAAGGTGGCCTTGTAGTTGGTCTCGACTTGAGCCATGAAGGTATATCTGGTGGACTTGATGACTCAAGTAGCCTTTTTGATCTTATACATCTCCAGAGCCTGAATTTGGCTAAGAACTATTTCTCTACATTAATACCTTCTGCAATTGGAAAGCTTGTTAGTTTGGTAAATCTTAGTCTCTCAGAGAGTGGCTTTTTTGGGCAAATACCAATGGAGATATTGCGCTTGACAAGGCTGCATACCCTTGACCTAACCTGCGACTAGGACTGTGCATTCGGTTATAACCGAACCGAATAGCTTATTCGGTTATAACCGAATACCGAACCGAATTAATTTTTGCTATCCGAAATACTATCCGAATTAACAAATAACCGAAAACCGAATAACCGAATTTACTATTCGGTTATTCGGATAATAACCGAAATTAAGGTCTATATTTCTCCAACAAAGAAAAGTCATTTCAAATTTCCAATACAAGTGTTTCCAATCACAAAATTTTATCAATAAATATTTTTTTTTTCTTATTCCGTTATTCGGTTAACCGAATAACAAAATTTTTAAAACCAAACCCGAACCCGAAAACCGTATATTAAATTGGATATAACCGAATTTTAAAAAATAACCGAATAACCGAAAAAATTCGGTTAAAAAAATTCGGTTCGGTTCGGTTTTTCGGTTATAACCGATTTTTGCTCACCCCTACCTGCGACAGCCATAGCCCACTTGAACTTGAGGACCCTAACCTCAGGTTGCTGGTTCGAAACCTCTCAAAGCTTGAAGATCTACGTCTAATGGGCATAGACCTATCAGCTCATGGAAGGGAGTGGTCTAAGGACTTGTCAATTTCACTACCAAATTTGCGAATATTGAGCTTGGCGAATTGCCAACTTTCAGGTCCAATAGATCCTTCCTTTGTAAACCTTCGTTCTTGTTGATTATTTGGCTCACATTTGGTTTGTCAATAAATGCATGCACACCACATTGTTAAAAGAAAGCCATGGTTGGTAGCCTACCTTGTTTAGGTAGCACACTTTGGTTGGTAGCCTAACTTGTTTAGGTAGTATACTTTGTTTGACATTGGCTCATTTGAAATAAGGAATTTTGCCTCCTCCATCACACTATAAAAGGACCCATCCTCACAAGCTTAAACCATCCAATCCAAAGGAAGAAAGATAGGAGTTAGAGAGTTTTAGTGAGAGGAATTTCTCTTGGGAAGAATTATCTTTCTTGAGTGGATGTGAGGAAATTTCTAAGAGTGTGAGTGATTGTAATATTATTCACATAGTAAATTTTCTCTGGTTGTCTTTGGCAACGAAAGTGGTTTTTCTCCGGTTTTGGAGTTTCCACTATAATTCTTGTGTTGTGTGATTGTGTTCTAAATTCTCAATTTCTTATTTCTCTATATCGTGAGACGTTGTAATTCCCAACAATTGGTATCAAGAGCTTTTGGTTCACGCCGTTGGTGTCTAGGAAAGTGGTTCAAAAGGCAGTGCCTTTAAGAAAGGTGGTTACTTAATTAGTCACTGTTGCAAAAGTACGGAGAGACTCCCACCCGACTTACACTTACCTGGCCAATTGGTACGATCCGTTTAAAGAAAAATGTCTGGCATGAAAATCGACATAGAGAAATTCGATGGGAGAATGAACTTTGGCTTATGAAAAATTCAAGTCAAAGATGTGTTAATTCAATCTAAGTTACACAAGGAATTGAAGGGGCGCTCAACCCTTGATTCTAGCAAAAAGGATGGGAAATCGACATCTGATTCTAGCAAACAAGACTTTTCATCTAGTATGAGCGATGAAGATTGGGAAGAATTCGATTTGAGAGCTGCAAGTATGATTCGCTTGTCTTTGGCCAAAAATATTCTTGCTAATGTGCAAGGAATTTCAAAAGCCAAGGAGCTTTGGGAGAAGCTTGAAGAAATGTATCAAGCAAAAGGCGTCTCAAATCGGGTATATCTCAAGGAGCAATTTCATACTTTGCGTATGAATGAAGGCACATCTATTTTCGACCATTTGAGTGTCTTAAATGGTATCGTCTCTGAACTGGAATCTATTGGAGTAAAGATGGATGATGAGGATATAGCGTTGAGGCTCATCTGGTCTCTTCCAAATTCTTAAGAACACATGAAGCCCATTTTGATTCATGGGAAGGAGAAAATTGTGTTCTCAGAAGTTACCGGTAAACTTTTCTCTGAAGAGAAGAGGCTGAGTGGTGGATATAATGTTTCACCTGAAAACTCAGCTTTGGTGGTAGCTGAAAATTGGAAGAAGAAGAATAACTCCATGAACAAGAAATCGATTTGTTGGGGGTGTGGACAATCTGTGCACCTAAAAAGAAATTGTCCAAAAGGTGGAGCTAATTCGACAAATAGCTCCAAGTCAAGATCTGACAATGAAGCTAACATTGTGTCCACCTGTAGTGAGGGGGACGATCCTGATCTTTACTGAACGAGTATGAACATCCTCATGGCATGCCGCTAGTATCCAAAGTTGCCATGAAAGAGGATGTGTTACTACTAGCGGGTTTTATGCACACGGGCATTGGTTAGCATTGATGCAAGGTGTGTGGTGATGTCGATGGCTGATGTACTTCCGGGAAAACCAACGCGGAAGTAGCACCATAATTTTTCAGCAAGTTTGTTCGACATGAAATCTTAGAATGGTTGATTCTAAGTGGTGTATGTGTAAACATGAAATCTTAGAATGGTTGATTCTGAGTGTATGTATACTCTTTATGGTGGAGTATGATAATTCTCTATACCGAGAATTGTGACTGTTGGTGAAGACAGTGATAACAGAAGTTATGAAAAATCTTAGAATGGTTGATTCTGAGTGGAGGTGTGCTCTTTACGGTGGAATATGATAATTCTCTATATCGAGAATTATGACTGTTGGTGAAGATGGTGATAGCAGAAGCTATGATGATTGTTTGGAGAATATGAGCCAAGGTGGAGATTGTTGATTATTTGGCTCACATTTGGTTTGTCAATAAATGCATACACACCACATTGTTAAAAGAAAGCCATGGTTGGTAACCTACCTTGTTTAGGTAGCACATTTTGGTTGGTAGCCTAACTTGTTTAGGTAGTATACTTTGTTTGACATTGGCTCCTTTGAAATAAGGAATTTTGCCTCCTCCATCACACTATAAAAGGACCCATCCTCACAAGCTTAAACCATCCAATCCAAAGGAAGAAAGATAGGAGTTAGAGAGTTTTAGTGAGAGGAAATTCTCTTGGGAAGAATTATCTTTCTTGAGTGGATGTGAGGAAATTTCTGAGAGTGTTAGTGTTTGTAATATTATTCACATAGTAATTTTTCTCTGGTTGTTTTTGGCAACGAAAGTGGTTTTTCTCCGATTTTGGAGTTTCCACTATAATTCTTGTGTTGTGTGATTGTGTTCTAAATTCTCAATTTCTTATTTCTCTATATCGTGAGACGTTGTAATTGAAAGTAGTATGCACATAAGCCAATCATATTTGATATGATGTAGCATATACTTTGTAATCTTATTCATTTATTAATAAAAGAATTGATTTTCTTAAAAGGCATTTTATATTATCTACATAGTGCTGTTATATTAAATGTGATAAACCCATAGTTTTAAGCAATGCTTTTAGAATCATGATGGTGATCATGCTAATGAGATCTAAATTCTAGATAGCTCACAAACTAAAATTGTTCCTAATCGTTGGATTACTAAATTGGGGATTAGTGAATCCGGATATATTAGTACATACGTTGCTTGCTCTTAGGAAGAGGATGATTGATCTCATAATCATTTGTGTGGAGACACTAAAGCAAGTATGTAGGTGCTTATTAGAGAATAAGTTCACTGAACGTGACTCGCTAAGGAATACCTAATGGAGTTTTACTCGCCTGTCAATAGGAATTCCTATAGTGATAGTAGTACAAGTGATCCTTGGACTTGAGATCATCATAGTATCTTGTGTATGATGAGTTATACTTTGACATGTCCCTTAAGACCTTGTGGGTATATCAAAGGGTATGATTGGGTATAATTAGTTGTACATGGAGATGGGTGAATGATCAACAAAGAATCTACCACGTCTAGTAAAAGATGTGAATGTCCTATGTGATTCGATAAATGATAACTCAGTAGTCCTTGGCCAAGGCAGAATGAAATTAGAAAGAAGTTTTTAATTTGCATTATTTAGAGTTGTGCATTCGGGAATCGAAATACATATAATTAAATAAAATAAGACTTGACAGTAAATCCATGTCTTATATTTAATTAGGACATTGTATGGTAGAAGGATTGAATTGTACGGTAACTATTTACTCAAAGGTTCTTTTATGATTAATGTTGAAATCTATATTATCTGGAAAGTCGTTGATCGCTAAGGGGGCTTACCCTTATTGTAGAATAAATATTATTTATTTAAATGAATTAAATAGTTTAATTTATTTATTTAAATAAGATTAGAATTGTTCTAATTGATTTATTCACAACCGGTTTAATATGGAGAACCTAAAGGGTCATGCACACCGCAAAAGGAAAATATTTATTTAAGAAGTAAATGACATAATTGTAATAATAAGTTAAGTGTATTTAATTTAATTTATGGAGATAGAATAAATTAAATAGCTTAATATTTATTATTTAATATTTTAGAAATATTAAATATAAATTAATGAGAGGAGTCTTATTATTATTATTACTTTTACTATTATTTAATTCCTAATAGGGATTGAGAATTAATTAATAGAAGTACTCTCCCATGAATTCCTAATTGGATTAGGAGCATAATTAATTAAAGGAGTTTAATTATAATAGAAACCCTAATCCTAAATAGTTTAGGGAAGGGTTATTCCTACCTCTATAAATAAGAGGAGTCTTATCACAGATTAGGGTTACACACTCTTGCATAAGATTTGTAGAGAGTACTTGCAATTTCTATTGAGATAGAAATTAGGGTTTTGCCAAATACCCAACTTCTTGAATACCTATTCTTCCTTGGTGGATCACCTCTAGAGGCCAAACACTTGGGTGGCTAACGTTGATCAAAGGAAGGAACCGCTCCGGTGGAATTCGGGGAGAACACGAAGGATTAGGAGTTGAACTTGTACCCGAGGAAGCTTTGAACTACGAGGGTATAATTCTTATTCTCTTTATCTTTCGTTTATATCGTTAATTGAGCACATAGATTGATCTTGGTGATGGTTTGTATAAAATTTTAAAATCCGATTTTATCGCGATTCCGCACTATTTATGTAAATTGATTGCATGTTCGCGCTATATACAAACCTAACAGTGGTATCAGAGACTAATCTTGTGCTAATTATCGATTTTGATGATTCCATGTATGCTTGATATGCGATTGGATCGAAATTTTTGGGCAGAATAAAAAAAATTTCTGAATCAGCGACACGGCGCAGCTGCGCCGCCTCCAGTTCATTCTGGAGCGCAGCTGCGCCGAAACCCAGAATCGTTTTTTTTCTGGGGAGCAGCGCAGCTGCGCCGTTGTCCAATTCATTCTAGGCGCAGCTGCGCCGGACAGTAGAATCTGAAAATATTTTTTTTTCTTTCTTCAATTAAAATAAATGGTTTATTTAATTGATATAAGTTTAAAATAAAGAGTTGTACACCGAGAATAGGATTCATTTATTATTTATTAATGAAAATATGTAAAACATTCAATTTTAAATCGCGCTCCTTATTTTCTCTCTTTTTTTATACTATGTGTGCACAACTTTTTGTGTATAGTTGGTGTCCATAACATTACTTTTTTTATATACATACTGATGGAGCCTATTAAATAACATACTTATCTTTTAATTTATATACTTATTGTTATCTTTTGAGAACAAAAGTAAAACAAAATTATAACTTAATCCATCCTCTTGAGTACTTGATTACATTATTTTGCTGATTTTTGGATTGAAATCATATCAAAAAAAAGAAAAAAGAAAAAAAGAAGTAAAGGTAACCAAGACTGCGTGTGAAGGAGACAAATAAGGCCTCCGTTTTCCTTTTCTTATCCTCCTTCAATTATTAGCTGGGGTCTAGACTTTAGAAGATGAGTCTATACATAGAGATAGAGACGTCAGACGTGGTATCAATGGCATGGCCGTAGGGTAATTAATTGCAAAAAATGTGAACAAAAGTGCCAGGAGTCCCATTCCATTGAAATAAAAAAAAAGTTGCATGATCTAAAACAAAAAAAAGTAAAAAAAAAAATTGAATTGATAAAATTTGGTAAATATTCGATTTAAACCAAATTTTGACCTTAATTTAATATTTTAAATTGACCAAATCATAGATCTGATTTGATTTGGCCTATTGATCTACTAAAAAAAAACCTATATACCTATTCCTTACTCTCGAGAAATAAACTGATGAAATACAGATGATAAACACCACAAAAATTAACTATTTTTTTATTTATAAAAACTTGATTTCCTTCCCTTTATTCAATGTGTTCCTCCCCCAGCTCCTCCTTTTTAAATATATATAATGCACTCCTGTATTAATTTCATATGTAAATTTGTGGTGTAAAATAAAACAAAAAACTAACGGGAAATCCTATTTATTTGGTGAAATCCTAAAACTCAAACTATGATGCAAATTTAATTTAATTTTCATAATAACAATTGTGAAGTTAAATAATACTACTTTTTAAGTAATTTATAATATTGTAGCCACTCATCAATCAAAATCAAATATGACTCCTTTAACAGAAAGTTGATGCTATGTGTGTATTTGATTTAAAATTAAGTTTCTCAAACCTTTTCATATTAAATCTAAATGAATACTGCACATAATAAAATAGTCCAGTTAACAGAAAGTTGACTGATGTACAATCTAATTAGAAAGATTAACTGTAAATGCCAATTATTTTATTATGTGCAGAGTATTTTTGAATCTACCACAAAATCTTTGACCTGTTCCATATTTGTCAAGGAAGACTTCGAGAAAGCATGGAGTTATATACAAGAATAAAAGCTCGGACAGCTTTATTCAATCTAATATTTCCAATGGGAACTTCTTCATCATTTTTGTATATCAGCATTCTGTTAATAATTCTCTTTGACACTGCCCTTGTTCATGGCCAATGTGTGGAAGATCAAAGCCTAGCGCTTCTTAAACTTAAGCAGAATCTCACATTTATCTATTCAAGCAAGCTGGTGTTGTGGAATTCGAGCACAGATTGTTGTTCCTGGCCTGGTGTAACCTGCAAAGGTGGCCTTGTAGTTGGTCTCGACTTGAGCCATGAAGGTATATCTGGTGTACTTGATGACTCAAGTAGCCTTTTTGATCTTATACATCTCCAGAGCCTGAATTTGGCTGTGAACTCTTTCTCTACATTAATACCTTCTGCAATTGGAAAGCTTGTTAGTTTGGTGAATCTTAGTCTCTTAAATTCTGGCTTTTTTGGGCAAATACCAATGGAGATATTGCGCTTGACAAGGCTGCATACCCTTGACCTAACCTGCTACAGCGATCAAGCACTTCAACTTGAGGACCCTAACCTCCGGTTAATGGTTCGAAACCTCTCAAAGCTTGAAGATCTAAGTCTAATAGGCATAGACCTATCAGCTCATGGAAGCGAGTGGTCTAAGGACTTGTCAATTTCACTACCAAATTTGCGAATATTGAATTTGGCGGATTGCCAACTTTCAGGTCCAATAGATCCTTCCTTTGTAAACCTTCGTTCTCTTTCCGTACTTAATCTGTGGAGGAACAACATCTCGGCTCCAGTTCCATCATTCTTTGCAAATTTCCCGAATTTGACGATCTTGGATCTCGGTTCTAGTAATGTGATCGGAACATTTCCACAGGAGATATTCCGGGTACCAACTTTACAATTTTTGGATCTCTCACAAAATGATTTACTTGCGGGCTCTTTACCAGAATTTCTCCAAGCTGGATCACTTGAGACAATGGTTCTCAGCGGAACAAACTTTTCCGGGTTGTTACCAAATTCAATTGGTAACCTTAGTATGTTATCAAGGATGGAGCTACAAAATTGCAGATTCAGTGGACCAATACCAAATTCAATGGTAAACCTTACCCAACTTGTTTATCTGGATTTGTCATTTAACATGTTTCATGGTCAAATTCCATCAGCTCTGTTTGCGCTCCCATCTCTAACATTGATTTGCCTCAACAACAACCACTTTGAGGGTTCACTTGCTGAATTTTCCAATGCATCATCGTCCATGTTGGACACACTTGAGTTGAACAACCTGTCAAGCTTGGCATTCATAGACTTCTCAGACAACCAAATTGATGGGGACATACCAAGCTGGATATGGAATGTTGGAAACAATAGTCTTGGATATTTGAATCTTTCTCATAATCTTCTTGTAAATTTACAAGAACCTTATGTTATTCCCAACAGTCTGGATATCCTTGACCTACACTCAAACCACCTCCAAGGTAAAATCCCACTACCACCACAAACTGCTTACTATGTTGATTATTCCAACAATTATTTCAGCTCTTCAATCCATGCTGATATTGGTAATTACCTGACCTCTGCATTTTGGTTTTCCGTGTCGAGCAATAACCTTACGGGAAGCATCCCTAAATCAATATGCAAAGCTGGCCACCTTGAACTTCTTGATTTGTCACACAATGATTTGAGTGGCAGGATACCATCATGTTTAGTTGAAAATACAAATCTTGCCGTGCTGAATGTAGGGGAGAACCATCTTGTGGGCAATATTTCAGGAACATTTCCAAAGAAATGTCAATTGACCATTCTAGATCTGCATGGGAATCGTTTAGAAGGAAAGGTTCCAAATTCTCTCTCCAATTGCCTAATGTTGAAGGAGTTAAACCTTGGAAAAAATAAGATAAACGATACTTTCCCGTGTTGGTTGAGGAACTTTTCTGGCTTGCGTGTTCTTGTTCTGCAGTCTAACAGATTTCAGGGTGGCGTGCACTGTCTAGATTCCAACCAAACTTGGCCAAATCTTCAAATTCTTGATCTAGCTTCAAACAATTTTAGCGGTGTTCTGCCAACTAATGGATTTTTAAGCTGGAGGGCCATGATGGCTGATGAGGATGAACCAAAACTAGATCTTAATCCTCTGGCTTACAAGAATGCAAATAGGAGCTATCAAGTTCCAGTGACACTAATAATTAAAGGTTACTTGTTGAAACTGGAGAAGATCTTAACTATCTATACATTGATCGACTTATCAAGCAACATGTTCCAAGGTAATATCCCTGAAGAGATAGGGCATCTCACAGCTCTCTATGCTCTCAACATGTCACACAACGCCTTCACTGGCCAAATCCCAACATCTTTTGGAAAGCTGAAAAGTCTCGAATCACTAGACATGTCTCGAAACAAGTTGTACGGTGTTATACCCTCACAACTTGCTAGCCTAACATTCCTTTCATCCTTAAACCTCTCGTTTAATCAATTAGAGGGAATGATCCCAAAGGGCAGTCAATTTCAGACATTTCCTGAGGCTTCCTTCCAAGGCAACAAGGGATTATGTGGCACTCCATTAAGTGTGAGATGCAAGGAAGATTCGTTTCCATCAGCAAATGAAAACAGGTATTCTGATGGCAAGATTGACTGGGACCTAATAGCTGTGGAAATTGGATTTCCTGTGGGATTTGGCATTTTTTTAGTACCTCTCGTCTTTTGCAAAAAGTGGAGGAAATATTACTATGAACATGTTGATCGACTTATCTCAAGAATTTTCAAAATGCAAAACCTAGAAAGAGGAAGTCATGGAGGAAGAAGAAGAAGAGCTAGCAGAGCTCAAAGGCGAAGGATGTAGTCTTTCAAAAGTCAGGATAAGTAAAGATCAGTGGTAGCCGAGTTGGTTTAATAATTAAGTTAATAAATTAAGCATAATATTGCAGCTAAGTTATCTGTATTTTCCCTAATCTGTTGTTACAACAACAAAAAATACATATATAGTAAATAAATTTGTGTCGTTTCTTTTCCGATTGCAAGCTTAAGATCCTACTACTGCAACTATACCTTTTTTGTATCCCTTATTTTTCTGTCAATTTTTCCATTCCTATGGCGCCACACATTATTACATTAATTATCTTTTAAGTAAATCTTAGTTTGTGTATGCATATATTTGAGTAAAACAACGCACAACATTTCCTTGAGTCTACAATCCCACTTTAATTTCTGTAACGCCTCTTTCTTTGCTCTCTTCTAGTGCTTTATAGTTTATACCACATCAAGTTTTAGGTCACCTTAGAAAGTTAGCATTTCAAATATGATACTCTCACGTACCAATTCTAAATTTAGCGTAACAAAAAAATGTCTTCGTAATTTTATCTTTAATTGCACAAAATATCAATTTTATAACTTAATTAATATTAGATGCTCAAACATTACATTTATACTAAATTATCTATAAAACTATCAATTTGTTGATTCAACTAAAACTCTTCCATAAACGGAGATTTATTATATTTAGATTCTAAGTGAATTTTTAACTATAAGAACATATATAAATATACACTAGCGTAACGTGTTTTAGTTATATAGCGTACCGCGTACCGAACGAATCACGTTCCAAGTAACACTGATATAGACTCAGCAACCCCCAAAAGGATCCTCAAAAGGACAAGTTACAGACATGCTTATTTTTAAAACATATTGGTTCATTTTTCACTAAACTACCATGTCAGAAACCTATGTTGAGTCCACAAGGAAATTTTTGGAATTTAGAGAGTCCATGTAACATAGCTTGGTTATACTTTTTTCATATCTATTTTGGGTTTACTTCTCCCCCATCCTTTGCAAAACACCTCATCTCTCATTCATCCATAATAAAGAATTTTTGTTTAACAGAAGAAATAATTAGCATCACTGAGAGCATTAAATCAGAGCAATTCCTCGTTATGGTGACTGTACTCTGCATTACATGTGAACCATTATATAACATACAATTGTCCAACAAAATAATCTTTGCAACTAATATTTGTTAAGTCAATATGTACGCTATTATTTAGGCATAAATGCACTATTTACTATTTAGACGACCGAACAGTAATGTTTCGACTAGTATTTGTGTTGGGTGTGGGTCCTCACCCATGAGATAGAATCCAAGTTGGAATCAAATTATGGAGAGCCTACTAATATTATGTTAATTAGTAGAAGTGTTATTGGAAATCAAGTTGAAAAAGGATTTACTTCTTAGATTGGTTGGTGACTAAGACAAGGAGATGCGATTCCTAATTTGATTAGGAGAATGAATTGTTTCTAATCCATAATAGGAATGGATTAAGAAGAGTACTATAAATAAGGCTATGAGGGAGTCTTATTATCATATGAGAGAAACTCGATAGCAAGAAGGTATCGAAAGAATAAATTGAGAGGATTACACTTTGTTGCTCGTGGGTATCTACCGCCATCTCCGTTCAATTGAAAACTTGGAGACTCTATTGTTGGAGTGTTTTTTGGGTGTGGTGAAGTTAATTAGGTTTCTCAATCTAATTAAAGGTAAATTTGTACTCTCTTGATTTATTGTGTAATCTCAAGTTTTATGGCGTAAAAACTTGAGAGGATTATTGTAAGCCCATTAGTTTAATATAGTGGAATTCGGAGTTTGACCCGTGGTTTTTACCTCTTAGTTTTAGAGGGTTTTTCCACGTAAATTTGGTGTCTTGCTTGTGGATGGTTATTTGTTATTTTCGTTCTCATAATTGGTTTTGTTGATTTCATATTTAATTGCACAAAGACGAAAAAGTAATTACTGGGATAGAGATTATTTTAGGCGTACTTTTCCCAACAGTGGTATCAGAGCTTGGTTATTTTTTGTGGTTTTCTTGTGCGAATTAAATGGAGGATTGGACAGCAGGCTGCATGATTAATCTCAAGGCTACAAATTATGCAATTTGGAAGCCAAGAATGGAGAATTTGCTTTACTGCAAGGATTTGTATGAGCCACTTGAGAATGAAGGAGTCAAGCCCACAAACAAGAGTGACACACAGTGGAACAAGATGAACAGGAAGACTATTGGTCTAATTAGATCGTGGATTGATCAAAGTGTGTTTCATCATGTTGCCACGGAAACTAAAGCCTATGCTCTCTGGCAGAAATTGGAGTCCATGTATGAAAGGAAGACGGCGCAAAATAAAGCTTTTTTGATTAGGAAGCTTGTGAATTCTAAGTTCAAGGATGGAAACTCCGTTGCAGAACACTTGAGTGATTTTCAGAGTTTGATAAATCAGTTGAGTACGATGAAGATGATCATTGACGATGAGATGCAGGCTTTGTTGTTATTGAGCTCTTTGCCTAATAGTTGGGAGACGCTGGTTGTATCGTTGAGCAACTCCGCTCCCAATGGAACACTGACTATGGATACAGTCAAGGATAGTTTGTTCAATGAGGAACAGAGGCGAAGAGATACCGTAGTGATTAGTGCTGAGTCACAAGTTTTTGTCGCGCAGAGTAGGGGCAAAAACAAAGAGAGAAACTCTTCTGAAGATGACAAATTCAGGGGAAGGTCGAGAGATCGAAAAGAGATAATTTATTTTCATTGCCAGAAGCCGGGTCACATAAGGCGAGAGTGCAGATTTTTGAAGAAGGAGCAGTCTAAGGAAAAAGATGAGAATAAAGATTCGATTGTGTATCTATCCGACGTTGATGTAGCCATTGTTTGTGATGATAAACCCAAGTGCCATGTTAATGATTGGATTATTGATTCGGGTGCTTCGTTCCATGCTACTTCGCGTGGTGAGATCTTCACATCCTACACTAGTGGTGATTTTGGCTATGTACGGATGGGAAACGAAAGTGCATCCAAGATTATAGGAATTGGAGATATTTGTTTGGAGACTAACAGTGGTTGCAGGTTGATGCTGAGAGAAGTCAGACATGTTCCGGATATCCGTCTTAATTTGATCTCTACTGGTAAACTTGATGAGAATGGTTATAAAAGTTACTTTGGTGAAGGTCAATGGAAGCTCACTAAAGGGTCTCTAGTGGTGACTAGAGGTAATGTAAGGTCCAGGAATTTTTAAACATTGTACCAAATTTATTTGAATAAATAAATTCATTATATTTAATTTTACGAATTTAATTGGAACCATGTGGGTATTATTATTTAGATAGATACGTGGTCCAATAATTTTTAAGTGAATTAAAGGGACTCATTACTAGCTTGATTAAAATAGTGAGTTAACCCTAAGAATTTATTTGCACGAAAAGTCGAAAATTAATAATTAATTTTATCATGTTGTAGTAAATAATTCGAATGAAGAATTATGATTAAAATAAATACTTTAAATACTTAAATTATTTGCTAGGTAATTAATTTAAAATGTTAAGGATATAGGGTGAATAAATTTATTTGGGCCATCCCTTTAATTTTATTAATTGACCCAGACTCTAATAGAGCTGAGCCCAATTCTTTTTATTTCCCGTTGGGCCGAACCCACCTTAACTGAGCCCAAAAATCTCTTTACTCCTTTTTGGACCATCTCTCTTTTCTATATCAGCCGACCCAACTGGGTTAAGCCCAATTCATTTTCCAGACGGGTCGACCCATGGTGATTGGGATATCAGGATATTATAACCGGCAAACAAATTTGGGGGAAATTTCAGTGACAAATCAATTGAGAATTGGCGAAGCAAAGAAAACCAAATTGGGGGAAAATCCAACCAGAGCGAAACTCTGGCTTTCAATCAGTCGCAACCAGTGAAGGAGAAGGGGGAAAATCAACCCTCAATCGCCTCTGTCAATCGAGCCAAACCCAAGCCCTCAATCAGTCCATCAGTCGAGAAAAGACGGGAAGGAGAAGGCGCCGGCAAGGGATTGAAGAACCATCGGACGAACGGAGGAGGCATCGAGCGACGACCGAGCGTTTAATCGGCGGACCAAAGGTCCCAAGTTTTCAGTGATTGGACCGGTGGAGGTACAACGCTCGAGGGTTGAAGTCGTCAAGTTCACAGGTGGCGATGGGATCGATCGGCGACCACTATCCTCCTACCGTCGGTTAATGACTCAGGCGCTAGGGTATTATCCGAACCATTTGGGTAAAGCTTTATCTATAAATTGAACCTCAAACCCCTAAACCAAAACTGCCGAATCTTTGGTTGTGAGTTCCCAATTTAAAAACAATTAGGGTTTGAAATTTCTTAAGGAGTGAATGTCTGATTTTGTCAACTACTTTGGGAAAAAGAGGAGAATAGCAGCCAGGACACAAAATCGACCCAATTCAACCCCAAGGTATTAAGTAGTTCAAGTGACTGATATGAGTGTTCTGTTTAATTTTTCAATTTGTATTGTTGTCTGATGTTAGGATGTACTGTTCGATTTAGACCTCTGTATATTGAGGAACCCTAAGGTCCAGGCCATTCGATTGTGTTCTTTCATTTTCTTTCTATAATTAGTTATGTGATGATCGACTGTATTGGGTTGAAAATCAGACCTGGTATAACAATTTTAGGTTGGGTGGAATTTTTGTTGTTGTTGTTTAGGCCAACAAATCGGCTAAATATACTGTATTGGATTTAATTGTTTTGCTGTATTAGATTAATGATGGATAGAAATTGTTTGGTTGTGCTGTGTTAACTTTTGATTGGGAAATATTGGACCTAAAGACATTTTAGCAGCTGATTGACTATAACATACATCTCAGTGTGTTGGTTAATGGAATTAGGAGATTGATGCTAGGTTGGGTTGTGTTAGGTATGGCTGGATTTTGTATTGCTGGGAAACTCTGTATAGTAAAGGACCCTAGGGTTCTAGTAGTTAAATTGACTCTGCAAACAGCTAGTATTGCACTATGTTGGTATGATTATTGGAGTTAATAATACACTGAGAAATGTTACCAATTATGTATTATAATGAATATTTAATTATTATAATAAGTAAGTATGAACAAAGTTAATTAATTAATTATTAGTTAATTAGCATTAACCAATAATTGAATATGAATAAAGTAAATAAAACAATTATTTATTATTTATTAATAAATAATAAATAAAGATAATAAATATTTAATTATTATTTAATAATAATAATAATTAAATATGAGTAAAGTTAATAAAATAATTATTTATTATTTAATAATAAATAAAGATAATAAATATTTAATTATTATTTAATAATAATAATAATTAAATATGAGTAAAGTTAATAAAATAATTATTTATTATTTAATAATAAATAAAGATAATAAATATTTAATTATTATTTAATAATAATAATAATTAAATATGAGTAAAGTTAATAAAATAATTATTTATTATTTAATAATAAATAAAGATAATAAATATTTAATTATTATTTAATAATAATAATAATTAAATATGAGTAAAGTTAATAAAATAATTATTTATTATTTAATAATAAATAAAGATAATAAATATTTAATTATTATTTAATAATAATAATAATTAAATATGAGTAAAGTTAATAAAATAATTATTTATTATTTAATAATAAATAAAGATAATAAATATTTAATTATTATTTAATAATAATAATAATTAAATATGAGTAAAGTTAATAAAATAATTATTTATTATTTAATAATAAATAAAGATAATAAATATTTAATTATTATTTAATAATAATAATAATTAAATATGAGTAAAGTTAATAAAATAAGTATTTATTATTATTATTTAATAATAATAATTAAATATGAGTAAAGTTAATAAAATAATTTTTAAAGGTAATAAGTATTTAATAATTAAGTATAATTATTGAGTAAGAAGGAAAGTAACTACTTAATCATTAATGAAATAATGATTAAGTATAAGGGAGATTTATAAGTTAAATATTTAACTGTGGCCCTTAATAAATAAAGATAATAAACACTTAGCGATTATTAATATTAAATAATAAGTAAGTGTGTAAATTTATACATTAATTAATGTTGAATAAAGGACAAGTACAACAATTACTAAATTACCCCTAAGGTAGTGGCAATTAAGAGTAAGGCAACTAAATAATTGATTAATGGTTTTCTGTTATCTTTAAACCAAAATAAATTTATAAGGATTGTTAAAGGTAACAAATTGAGTATTCAAATGATAGTGACCATGATTAATTATTATCTGTTTAAGATAGATAAAGGTCATTAATAAATTTATGTTTAACTAATGTTAATTAGTAATTAAATTTAAATGGTGAATTTTACCTGTTGAGTAAAAGGTATAGTGAGAGGTGTCAAATACACAACTGTTAATTGATAAATCGACTTTATCCAATGATAGGTCACTCGAGATCAATTAATTAAAGCTAGAATTTATCTGTAGCTGAGCAAACAGGCAAGTCCTCTATCCCGAACTTTGATTTCTGCAAGTTCTTAACCCTAAAGTCCTTACATTGTTGCAAGTTCTTCTTACTCAATCTTTACATTGAGCAAGTTTTTAAACCTTATGCATTGTTCTATTCGTGCAAAAAGGTATATATTATTGCAAATTATTCTCAAGCTTGAATTTTATTTCCAAGCATGTTTTAAGTGGTCTAATTACCTTCAAAGTTATTCCACATCTGTATATTATTGACATTCGTGCATTTTGAATTCGTATATTAAATTCAGAAATCTGCAAACCATTCATGGTTAAGTCTGAACCCTTGTTCGGTCAGACAATTATGTGAAATTTTATAAAAGCTATCCGAACCAATCAATGGTAAGGATTCTTAGACTGTATGAACACCCCTTTATTTATAGGGGAGTACCCCACGTACTGTATATAAGGTACAAATAGCAGAATTAAATGTTATGCATATACATAGGGTACGCGAGGCTGATCCCCTCAAGTACGTTATTCTGTAGCCAGTAACCAGAGGGTCAACTAGCTATTGACTCCTTTGGAAGTTATCGTTCAAAGTCTATTTGACTATCAATTGTTCTAAAAGCATTTAATGTTCTTGCTTCTGATTATTCTATTGTTGAAATCCCTTTAATATCCCTTCATCATGATATATTCTTATTGTTGCACTTTAAACTTGCTGGGCAAACTCGTTGCTCATTCTTGCTATATCATGACTCTATTGCAGCTAAACCCGAGACGTCAGGGAAGAATAAAGGGAAAGAAAAGATGAAATGATAGACTTCTCGTAGCAGACTTAGATTCATGTGTAATTTAATTACTGTTCATGTAATTTAAACCCTAATAGTTACTTAGGGTATGGGTTGATGTACTTGATTAAGGTTAATTGTATTCTGGGACTAGTAACACCTTAAATGAACAACTTATGTTTATTATATTCCGCACTTTTAGATATCATATGTTGTTAAAGGTGAAGATTGTGTTGGATCGTGATGACCAGATCCGGGTATTTGGAGACCCGAATTTGGGGGCGTCACAGGTTGGTATCAGAGCTGTAGGTTATAAACTTTAGGATCGCGAAACCTAGGTTATAACCTTCATAGTAAACTCGTATTGAGTGTTAGGGGATAAATCGAGGATATTTATCATATGTGGTTTTGATGAATTGGGGAATTCATCGAGTCGAGTAGTACCCAATGAAATATAACTTCATTTCTTCAATGAATATATTTTATTGTTGTACTAATGTTAGTTTTTGTGTGTTTGTAGGATGGCTGATATAGGAGGGACCAGTGGAGCCCGTGAGGAGGAGGAGGTATTTATAGACATCCCAGTAGTTGCTGAGCAGCTGGTGGGGTATGCTCCTACTGCCCCAGGAGTACCGCTAGAGGAGTCCGAGCCGGAGGAGGATTACCAGAGGGAGTTACCGGAGCCCGTTGTGGGTAGAGTGATGAGGTCGGGCAGTCAAGACCCAGAGGAGGAGGACCCTGAGACCGAGGGGGAGGAGCCACCTGCTTATGTGGATGGCATGGGATCCACTGCTGACGATATTATCGAGGGACTGACCAGCAGGACCGAGGAGCTGGAGGGTCAGATTGCTCATCTGGAGGAGCAGAACCAGACCCATCAGTATATGGAGGACCAGTACAGAGACCTGGCCTACCAGCTCGACCATGACTTGGGAGTGGCCAAGGTACAGCTGCAGGGCTACGAGTCCTCGGCACAGCAGGTCGGACCACTGCTACATCAGCTAGTGGCCCGAAACGCTGAGTTGAGGGAGAGACTGGAGCAGAGGGATTTACAGATCGCCCACCTGAGGGCGAAACAGGAGGCTATGAGGTTCGAGATTGGGCTAGAGGTTGCTGAGAATGTCCGAGTAAGGGATGCCTGGGTCAGAGCAGCAAGTAGAGTTGACCTATTGAAGGACCAGTTAGAGGCCAGATCTGTGAGGATAGAGACCCTAGGCCATGCCCTAGATGCAGCCTACAGGAGACCCCGGGCTGAGATGGGGGAGTCCAGTTGCTCTGTTCGTCGCAGGGTCGGGGATGGAGCATTCTCTGGTCAGCAGGCTCGGATCCGTCGTGATGAGCAGTGATTTGATGGAGCAGTTGATTGTCTTTAGTACAGTCAGTCCCACTTTTGTTATATTAGGGACGTATGCATATTTGTATTGTGAAACATTTTATTTGCTTTCTTGTTGGGGTAGTAGTCAAACCCCAACTTTTGTTGCCTTAGAGATGGGCAGTATCATTCCCCACTTTTTGTTTTAGGGGATGTTTGGTAGGACACAGTGGCGCATTTATAGCAGTATGCCACAGGTTTCGTCTTGTAACAAACGGTGGTATATGAATATAAATGCAGATGTTTCACTTAAATCAAATGTGTTGATAAATATTTTACCTTTAATTGTTTATTTTAATAACATGTCATGTAAAATATAACACTATAGGTAAAAGTCAGCGGATTTTCCTTATCCAAACATGCCGCCAAGGGGACGACCACGTAACCGACAGGTCGAAGAGTCAGAAAGTGAGGTTGGAGACCAAACCAACCCCATGAGAATGTTCGCGGAGATGCTGGCCGAGGCTATGCAATCCAGACCCCCACCTGTAGTGACTCAAGCAGCAGCCGAGCCAGCGCATCATCTGGCAAACTTTAAAGATTTCAAATTGGTCGGACCACCTGAGTTCAAGGGAACTCTTAACCCAATTGAAGCACAGACCTGGATAGAAGAAATAGAGAAGGTCTTTGAAGTGGCAAGGGTGGCAGAGGAACAGAAAACAAGTTTTGCCACTTTCATGTTAAAAGGCGAGGCAAACTACTGGTGGAAGGCCAACAGAGGCCGAGTGGAAGAAGGCACTGTCGCTTGGGATCGTTTTAAGGAAATGTTCTTGGAAAATTACTTTCCAGAGAGCATGAAGCAGGAGATGGAGATCAAGTTCCTGGAGCTGAAACAAGGAAACATGTCTGTGGCTGAGTACGCGGCTAAGTTTAATGAGTTGGCACGGTTCGCAGCTCACCAAGTCAGCACCGAGGAAAGGAAAGCTCGCAGGTTTGAGCAGGGGTTGAAGCCATGGTTATACCGTTCTGTGGCTGTATTAAAAATCAGAACATTCGCAGAATTAATGGAGAGGGCAATCATTGCAGAGGGTGGCAGTGAGGCCCTGGCCAAATACAATCACGAGAAGAAGAAGGGACATGAGGGCCCTAAGGCAGGAAGCAGTGGGGGCAGTAACCCCAACAAACGGAAATGGAGTGAGAGCCAATCTTTCGGGAGCAATAAACCCGGAGGAAACCAGTCTGGAGGGGAGGCAAGGAAACCAGGCAGGTGTAGTAATTGTGGTAAGAACCACACGGGGGAGTGTATGAAGGGAAAAAGCGTTTGCTACAAATGCGGGCAACCGGGGCACATGGCTCCCCAATGTCAGAACAAACCAAAGGGGGGATGTTATTCATGTGGAGCACCTGACCACCAAATCAAGGACTGTCCGAAGAGGAAAGGTGACCTCGGGAGTGGCAACAGAAACAACAACAGCAACAGCGGGAACAATAACCGGCTGAGCTATGGGGCACCAGCCAGTCAAGCCAATAGGCCAACAGCCCGCACGTTCAACATGACAGTCCAGGATGCAATGGAATCCAAGGACGTGGTGTCAGGTATCATCCCAATCAATGATATAAATGCATATGTGCTATTTGATTCGGGTGCTACTTGTTCTTTTGTTTCCAAAGAATTTGCTAGTCAGTTACATGTACCTTGTGAAAAGTTGGAACACCCTATGAACGTAGAAGTAGCAAACAAAGAAATTGTCCCTGTAGAACACATTCATAGGAATTGCTGTGTTGAATTGCGAGGATTTAAGCTCAATGTGGATTTGATTCCAATTCGGCTGGGAGAGTTTGATGTAATCCTGGGAATGGATTGGCTATCGACCCACGGGGCAGTTATTGACTGTAAAGAAAAGTGTGTACACCTGAAGACTCCTAACAAGTCGAAGGTGGTCTTTTACGGTAGTAAGTCACCAAGGAAATCTTGTTGTCTTACTATGATGCAAACGAGGAGATTACTTAAGAAAGGTTGTGTGTGCTATTTGGCCCATGTGATCGATACTCGCCAGGTCGGGGGTGAGATAAGCCAAATACCAGTCGTGAGGGATTTCCCCGATGTTTTTTTTCCCGAAGAGCTTCCGGGACTGCCGCCGGATAGGGAAACCGAGTTCGTTATTGATTTGGCACCGGGAACCGCACCAATATCGAAGCCGCCGTATCGAATGGCACCTGTAGAGATGAAAGAGTTAATGGTGCAACTGCAGGAACTGTTAGATAAAGGTTATATCAGACCGAGCGTGTCCCCGTGGGGAGCACCAGTTCTGTTTGTAAAGAAGAAAGACGGTTCAATGAGGCTTTGTATCGACTATCGGGAGTTGAACAAAGTTACGATTAAGAATAGGTATCCGCTTCCGAGAATTGACGATCTGTTCGATCAACTCAAGGGAGCGAAGTACTTTTCAAAGATCGACTTAAGAACAGGCTATCATCAGTTGAAGGTGAGGCAAGAAGATATCCCGAAGACTGCATTCAGAACTCGTTATGGTCACTTCGAGTTTCTGGTCATGTCCTTTGGATTAACGAATGCACCAGCAGCATTCATGGATATGATGAACAGAGTGTTCAAGCAGTACTTGGATAAGTTCGTAGTTGTATTCATTGATGACATCTTGGTGTATTCAGAAACAGAGGAGGAGCATGCTGAACATTTAAAGATTGTATTAGCAGCTCTCAGGAGGGAGAAACTGTATGCGAAGTTTTCTAAGTGTGAGTTTTGGTTACAGAGGGTACAATTTCTGGGACATGTCATCGACAAGAATGGTGTTTCAGTAGACCCAGCCAAGGTGGAAGCAGTTATCAACTGGGAACAGCCGAAGACGCCAACAGAGATCCGGAGTTTCTTGGGATTAGCGGGATACTATCGGAGATTCATCCAGGATTTTTCAAAGATAGCATCGCCGTTGACCAACCTCACCAGGAAAACAGTTAAGTTTGTTTGGTCGGAGAAATGTGAGGAAAGTTTCATGGAGTTGAAGAAGAGACTTAGCCAAGCACCAGTGTTGACCTTACCAGACAACTCTGGGGGTTTCGTGGTGTACAGTGATGCGTCACACAAGGGTCTTGGGTGTGTGTTAATGCAGCACGGCAAGGTCGTGGCGTACGCATCACGTTAACTGAAGGACTATGAGAAGGGGTACCCGACTCATGACCTGGAATTAGCAGCGGTAGTTTTCGCCTTGAAGATATGGAGGCACTACCTATATGGGGAAAAGTGTGAGATATATACAGATCACAAAAGTCTGAAATATATCTTCACTCAAAAAGAGCTGAACATGAGGCAACGCCGATGGTTGGAATTGATCAAGGACTACGACTGTGAGATTCTGTACCATCCGGGCAAGGCAAACGTAGTAGCTGATGCCTTAAGCAGAAAGGGCAAGGTGAAATTGATGCAGCTGACAGTCCAGGAGGAATTGATACGGGACTTTGAACGTCTGGAGCTAGAAGTTAGGTATCCAATGGAGGTGGACGAAAAGGTGTTCGCCGTGACGGTAGGTCCAACTCTACTGGATAAGATACAGGAGGCTCAGGAATTTGACGAAGAATGCATTGACATTAAGAAACAATTATCGGAGGGAAAAGCATCGAAGTACAAGGTTGACAGCGCGGGATTACTGAGATTCGAGGGAAGGATCTGGATACCTTACGTACCAGACTTAAGGGAAGAGATTTTGCAGGAGGCCCACAATACGAGATTTTCGGTACATCCGGGTAGCACCAAGATGTACCAAGATCTTCGTCAACATTATTGGTGGCCGCATTTGAAAGGGGAAGTTGCAGAGTTCGTTAGCCGGTGTTTGACCTGTCAACGGATCAAGGCTGAGCACCAACGGCCGAGCGGATTGTTGCAACCCTTAGAGATCCCCGAGTGGAAGTGGGAACACATCACAATGGATTTTGTGGTAGGACTTCCAACAACACAGAAGGGTCTAGACGCCATCTGGGTGATCGTAGATCGATTGACCAAATCTGCCCATTTTCTACCGATCAAGATCAGGTACAAATTGGAGCAGTTAGCGAAGCTCTACGTGAAGGAGATTGTATCACGACATGGAGTGCCGGTGTCTATTGTATCTGACAGAGATCCGCGCTTCACGTCAAATTTTTGGAGGAGTCTACAGGAGAGACTGGGAACACAGTTAAGAATGAGTACGGCATATCATCCTCAGACTGATGGTCAAAGTGAGCGGACAATTCAGACCCTGGAAGACATGCTTCGAGCAGTCGTGATGGATTTAAGTGGCAGCTGGGACGATCATTTGCCACTGGTAGAGTTCGCCTACAATAATAGTTACCATGCTAGTATTGGTATGCCACCGTACGAAGCGCTATATGGAAGGAAGTGTCGAACGCCGTTGTGTTGGGATGAAGTTGGTGAACGAAGATTGTTGGGGCCAGAATTGGTACAACAAACCGTGGAAATTATTAAAGTAATAAGACAACGGTTAGTAGCAGCCCAGGATCGTCAGAAAAGGTATGCCGACTTACATCGCCAGAAACGAGACTTTGAAGTTGGTAGTTTTGTGTTTCTGAAGGTATCTCCCTGGAAAGGAAAGATCCGTTTTGGGAAAAAGGGTAAATTAAGCCCTAGATTCATAGGACCATTTGAGATTTTGAGGAGAATAGGCGAAGTGGCGTACGAGGTAGCGTTACCTCCTGAACTTGAGCACATCCACAACGTGTTTCATGTATCAGTGTTGCGTCCGTATAAGCCAGATTACAAACATGTTATCTCCTATGAACCAATTCAAGTCGAAAGGGATTTATCGTACGAGGAGATTCCTGTTCAAATACTAGATAGAAAAGAGCAGAGACTGAGGAATAAAATCATTCACTCGGTGAAAGTTCTTTGGAGAAATCACGCGGTGGAAGAAGCCACGTGGGAGCTCGAAGAGAAGATGAGAGCAAATTACCCTCAGTTATTCGAGTAACCTTAGATAGAAATTCCGAGGACGGAATTTTTATAAGGGGGAGAGGATGTAAGGTCCAGGAATTTTTAAACATTGTACCAAATTTATTTGAATAAATAAATTCATTATATTTAATTTTACGAATTTAATTGGAACCATGTGGGTATTATTATTTAGATAGATACGTGGTCCAATAATTTTTAAGTGAATTAAAGGGACTCATTACTAGCTTGATTAAAATAGTGAGTTAACCCTAAGAATTTATTTGCACGAAAAGTCGAAAATTAATAATTAATTTTATCATGTTGTAGTAAATAATTCGAATGAAGAATTATGATTAAAATAAATACTTTAAATACTTAAATTATTTGCTAGGTAATTAATTTAAAATGTTAAGGATATAGGGTGAATAAATTTATTTGGGCCATCCCTTTAATTTTATTAATTGACCCAGACTCTAATAGAGCTGAGCCCAATTCTTTTTATTTCCCGTTGGGCCGAACCCACCTTAACTGAGCCCAAAAATCTCTTTACTCCTTTTTGGACCATCTCTCTTTTCTATATCAGCCGACCCAACTGGGTTAAGCCCAATTCATTTTCCAGACGGGTCGACCCATGGTGATTGGGATATCAGGATATTATAACCGGCAAACAAATTTGGGGGAAATTTCAGTGACAAATCAATTGAGAATTGGCGAAGCAAAGAAAACCAAATTGGGGGAAAATCCAACCAGAGCGAACTCTGGCTTTCAATCAGTCGCAACCAGTGAAGGAGAAGGGGGAAAATCAACCCTCAATCGCCTCTGTCAATCGAGCCAAACCCAAGCCCTCAATCAGTCCATCAGTCGAGAAAAGACGGGAAGGAGAAGGCGCCGGCAAGGGATTGAAGAACCATCGGACGAACGGAGGAGGCATCGAGCGACCGAGCGTTTAATCGGCGGACCAAAGGTCCCAAGTTTTCAGTGATTGGACCGGTGGAGGTACAACGCTCGAGGGTTGAAGTCGTCAAGTTCACAGGTGGCGATGGGATCGATCGGCGACCACTATCCTCCTACCGTCGGTTAATGACTCAGGCGCTAGGGTATTATCCGAACCATTTGGGTAAAGCTTTATCTATAAATTGAACCTCAAACCCCTAAACCAAAACTGGCCGAATCTTTGGTTGTGAGTTCCCAATTTAAAAACAATTAGGGTTTGAAATTTCTTAAGGAGTGAATGTCTGATTTTGTCAACTACTTTGGGAAAAGGAGGAGAATAGCAGCCAGGACACAAAATCGACCCAATTCAACCCCAAGGTATTAAGTAGTTCAAGTGACTGATATGAGTGTTCTGTTTAATTTTTCAATTTGTATTGTTGTCTGATGTTAGGATGTACTGTTCGATTTAGACCTCTGTATATTGAGGAACCCTAAGGTTCAGGCCATTCGATTGTGTTCTTTCATTTTCTTCATTTTCTTTCTGTAATTAGTTATGTGATGATCGACTGTATTGGGTTGTTTTGAAAATCAGACCTGGTATAACAATTTTAGGTTGGGTGGAATTTTTGTTGTTGTTGTTTAGGCCAACAAATCGGCTAAATATACTGTATTGGATTTAATTGTTTTGCTGTATTAGATTAATGATGGATAGAAATTGTTTGGTTGTGCTGTGTTAACTTTTGATTGGGAAATATTGGACCTAAAGACATTTTAGCAGCTGATTGACTATAACATACATCTCAGTGTGTTGGTTAATGGAATTAGGAGATTGATGCTAGGTTGGGTTGTGTTAGGTATGGCTGGATTTTGTATTGCTGGGAAACTCTGTATAGTAAAGGACCCTAGGGTTCTAGTAGTTAAATTGACTCTGCAAACAGCTAGTATTGCACTATGTTGGTATGATTATTGGAGTTAATTAATACACTGAGAAATGTTACCAATTATGTATTATAATGAATATTTAATTATTATAATAAGTAAGTATGAACAAAGTTAATTAATTAATTATTAGTTAATTAGCATTAACCAATAATTGAATATGAATAAAGTAAATAAAACAATTATTTATTATTTATTAATAAATAATAAATAAAGATAATAAATATTTAATTATTATTTAATAATAATAATAATTAAATATGAGTAAAGTTAATAAAATAATTATTTATTATTTAATAATAAATAAAGATAATAAATATTTAATTATTATTTAATAATAATAATAATTAAATATGAGTAAAGTTAATAAAATAATTATTTATTATTTAATAATAAATAAAGATAATAAATATTTAATTATTATTTAATAATAATAATAATTAAATATGAGTAAAGTTAATAAAATAATTATTTATTATTTAATAATAAATAAAGATAATAAATATTTAATTATTATTTAATAATAATAATAATTAAATATGAGTAAAGTTAATAAAATAATTATTTATTATTTAATAATAAATAAAGATAATAAATATTTAATTATTATTTTAATAATAATAATAATTAAATATGAGTAAAGTTAATAAAATAATTATTTATTATTTAATAATAAATAAAGATAATAAATATTTAATTATTATTTAATAATAATAATAATTAAATATGAGTAAAGTTAATAAAATAATTATTTATTATAAATAAAGATAATAAATATTTAATTATTATTTAATAATAATAATAATTAAAATATGAGTAAAGTTAATAAAATAATTATTTATTATTTAATAATAAATAAAGATAATAAATATTTAATTATTATTTAATAATAATAATAATTAAATATGAGTAAAGTTAATAAAATAAGTATTTATTATTATTATTTAATAATAATAATTAAATATGAGTAAAGTTAATAAAATAATTTTTAAAGGTAATAAGTATTTAATAATTAAGTATAATTCACTACAAAAAAATGGACATTTGGCAACGATTTTTGGGACAACGATTTTATAAGTCGTTGCTAAAAATGCATGTTTAGCAACGAAATTTGTTATTCGTTGCAATTTGTAAAAGGCTTTCATTTTGTGCAACGAAATTCATCAATCGTTGCCAAATTTCATTGCCAAATCGTAAACGGGAAAAACAAAACCCGCCTATTCGTTGCCAATGTGATTTCTCCTCGTCGTGGGCAACGGGAAAAAAATTGTTGCTATATATTGTTGCCCAATATTGGGTCACATTCATTGGCAACAATTTTCTTTTCGTTGCGTATTTTGTAATTTTTTTGCAATGACTGGTAAATTGTTGCCCAAAATTAATATTAACCCAATAAGCACGTTTCAACCATTCCCCCCCCCCCAAACGTATCATTTTGCATTTTAAAATTTTTATTTAGACGCAATTATATACAATCAAATGTTTCACTTCCTGTCTCAAAATGAATGCCCAATTTTAATTTTTTTGGTTAGAGGTATAATTTTTGAAATTAAAATTGAGCACATATAGATATATTTTCTAATTTACAAAAATTAGAGTTTGTAGTAAATTAAATGTAGTTTATAATGATTAACTCCTGTGGGCAACGAAAGATTTTTGATTGCCTTATTTCGTAGCCTAATGAATATCATAAGTATGTGTGTGGATATATATATTAGATATATAATTCTGTAATATATGTTATCTAATACATTAAACATTTCAATAAAAATCTAAAAATCAACAACAATATTAGTTCGAACTTGTATACGTATCTAAAAGATTGACTTTCTGCTCATAGGAAGGACCAATATATATATAATTAACCTTTAAGGTTCACATATAATACCTTCTAGTGGTGATTGTATCATAACTCTTGTTGATAAATATACTCTCCCCTGTCCTACTAAAGTAATGAGGTAGCAGTATATCACATTACAACTCTCACTCCTCAAACTCTTCCCTTCACAAGCATTATTATAGTTTTTCCTATATAAGAAACAACAATCCATTTGCATATAATTACTCCAGCCAGCGCCTGTTCTATAATTCTCAATTACTAATTTTTGGTCATCATTCATCAAGAATAAAATAAAAATAAAAATAATTTTTTTAAAAAAAAAACATTTGAGTTTACCAATATGTGACATTACCATCGATACAATATTTATTTGTGACAAATATATCTATCACTAAATATGAGTATGGTAAAACTTTAACATACAAATAAAATTTAACCAACAAGAAATACGAATTTTATTTTGGGTTTGCAAGATTTTGTTTTAGTTGATATTTTCATCCCATAAGTCTTCAGCAGATTTGTAACGTCCTTCATCCGATATGAAGAAGAGTCCCAGGTTCCCCTTCTGCTGTGGAATTTCATTGATTTTTTCACATTCTTTAGTGCTCAGCTTCTTCTGCTGCCATAGAGGGCTCATTTCCACCTTGTGAAACAAGGTCAAAAACATGCTTAATATACACTTCATTCATTCCAAAATTAGAGACACGTTTTCTTTTTTTCACTCCTTATTCTAATGGTATATTATAACTGCATGAATAGAGAATTAGTGAGATGAAATATGCTCTTACAATTTGGTTCAAAATATCCATCAAAGAAAATGTACTTAACAATACCTACTTTTTTTGAACAAGGGTGTTTTTAATCTCAAAGCATGCATCTGCTTCTTCCTTTTTCCCTTGCACTGTTATGCGAACAAGATTAGCACTCCCTTGTCAGCTATCTGCATTACCTGCAAAAGTGGAAATTAACTAATAATCAATCAGTTGAAGAAAGAATATTAAGATGGACATAGAAGGGATATCAAACATCATAAAATTTAATTTCCAGTTTAAATATATTTGCATCTAGATCATAAAGTGATGTTGCCAAAGAACATTGGAGTTTTACAGTCATACATCAGAAACTATCATGGAAAAAGTTGTCTTAAGTGATAATTGTATGTCTCATTTAAAATTTGAACCTTCTTTGGTAGGTCATCTAAGGCAAGTGGATGAGAAATTTTTGGAAAAGATATAAGAACCCAACAAGAAGAGATTGGGAGATTTAAATATAAATACTCTGTGGTGCATATATATGTGATCCTAACAAATATACTGGTTTAAAAAACAGGGGAAAAACTAAAAATTTGTAGTTGCTTTGTAATATTAGGCAGCTCCATTACAATAATTCCAGGCGCATCCATGTTCATCATCACGAGATATTGCAATATCTCTGTTTGTAGTGCAGAATAAACTTCAAAAGATGTCAATAAAAGAAAGCAAGGACAGAAAGAAACATTTAAAGCTGAACCACAGTAGAATAAATAGCTGCTCCTTAACTTTGTTAAGTTGGAAGAAAGAAATGTAGCAGAGAGAGGGAAGGAATTTAAGAACCTGCTCCACTGTTCCAGCAATATCCTTAGTGTCAGTTGTGGTTATTGTTTGAATTCTTATAGGATGTTCACTGCTAATAGCCACATTGCCTACCATCACCGTGCTGGTTTTTCTCCTTACAGTTTTGTGAGATGATTCACGATACTTTTGCCAAGGAACTACAATAAAAAAAATGAGGACCATATTTGTATAAATATAATAGTATATATAATGACAGATCATATTTTCTACTTCTCTGCCGGGATGATGATAAAAAATCAAAAAAAAATGTCAAATCTGTAAATATTTTTCTTTCATCAATGATAAGTAACAACAATAACTCACTTTAGTGACAAACATATGCATGCGATAAACAAACACCAATTCAGGTGCCCAGCAGAATTAAACTGGCTCTTACTTCTTTTAACGACAAATAGTTGTGTGGAAAAGTTATTGTTTATCCCTCAAAAAGAAAGAAATCACTCCCAAGTCCCAACTATGAGCTTTTGCATGAGCAGAGATGGAAGATCACTGATAACTATGGTAAGGCTATAAAAAGAAAGTCAAAAATGACAGTTCCATAAGAAAATATAGTAAAAATTAAGAACAATGAAAGCCGTGATAATGGTAGCAGGTATTAAGACAATGCCAACAAATGTCTAAACCAAAAAGATCAAAACTATAAAGTACAGAGAAAATGAAAAAGTAAACGTAACAGGGTGTGGCCAAAGAACTGAAAAGACATTCTGATAATAAACTTTTCTGAAAAGGTAAAAGAGATATTTGTACAAGGAGTCACGTATCAAGAAAGGCTAAAGCATAGAGCAAAGATCAGAATTTAAGGAACTTGAAATTTCGTTGCATACCTTAGAGAGAACCTTGAGCATCTGATCAATGTACCAAATTTTCTCTAGGGAAAGCCTTACAAACAAGATAACAATTATTAATAGGCTACATGTTACAACATATGTTGAAAGTTACAAAAAGGTTGAACATATACAATTTTAAATTCGTAAAACCTTCAGTGTTATAGACTGAATTATCCACTATTTAGGGCAACAACAGGTACAAAGATAGAAAACAGGAAAGTTACAAGAATTAAAGGAATCAATCATTTCCCTTTCTATAAAACTTTACATTACTATTGAAACAATATGTAATTGGATATTATACTAGAAATCAACAAATTTCAGACAATACCCTCAACTTATCACTTTTCAAACCACAAATCCAATCCTTACAATCACCAAAGCCATCAATTTTCTTCAATTATATGAACCCTAAATGCTTAATCCCAATTTAATATGTTACATAAGTTTTATGTAGCTAAAATATTTTCGTGTTAGTTTAATATAAGACCAAGTAAACCCTTGAGCTGCTTTCAAATATGGAATGCACAAAGTTTATAATTAGTGAATTATTTGTGACGCAATTATAAGCAGCCATTATTTGATAATCAAAGAACAATCACATTGTACATAAATAGAGGCCACAAAATTAATACAATCCTAATCCAGTACCCAATTAGAATCTCATCGCAAATTGCAAGAAAAAAAGAGCAATTAAATATATGTAGGAGGTACCTTCAAGTGCGACTAGGCTGCGTTAGAGAGAGAGATGATGGCGATGACCGTGAGAGAGAGATGATGGCGATGGCCGTGAGAGAGAGATGATGGCGATGGCCATGGCCTTGAGAGAGATTTAAGTTTGGGCGAGAAAAGAAGTGCGCGAAGGCCGAAGGCAAAAGGGCTGAAGCCCTGTTTTTTATTTTTTATATATATATGTGTGTATATATATATATATATTTAAGTAACTAAGGGAACCAGTCCAACCCGCGAATCAGTCACTGGTTCACTAGGTCAGGCGGTTCAACCGCCGATTTGTCGGTTTTAAACGATTTTGGCTTAAAATGAGCTATTGGCCCAAATCGAACTGGAATGTGAACCGATTTCTGTTTTTACCAGTCCGATCGCTGGTCCGATCGCCGGTCCAGTCCAGATTTAAAACCCATGCTAGAAATCATATCCAGTTGAGCCCAGAGTTTCTCCTTTATTACTAAATCTCTCTTTTAAAGCTTGAAATAATTGAATAAATTAGCCTTTAGATTGCTCAACTTCCTTTTCTGATGTTCAGATAAGTTCTCTTATGCAATATAAGTACTTATGAAGACAAAATTTTCACATAACTCAACAAATATCATGGTTTAACTATCAAATCTTCTGCATGCTTAAGAGATTAAACATTGAGATCGTTTTAACAAACTTTATGAGTTTTATAAAATGATTTTAGAAAAAAGATAATTAATTGAAATTGCCTGACAACACTTTAGATTATCCAAAATATGACTTAATCGAAGAGAAACACAAACAATTTCGTCACAATTTCACAATATTGTAAATTTTTGAAACCCGTTGAGAGAGAACTGAGATGAGAGGATTAAAGAGAGATAAGGAGGCGGTTGATAAATGAAGGTCATGACTAATATTTCTTTTTAATGTTTAAGCAGCAAACCGGTCAAACCCGTGAACCGGTTATCGGTTCACTGGATCAACCGGTTGGGCCGCCGGTTCAACAGTTCTGAGCGGGGTTTGATTAAAACTAATTAATTGGTTCAAACTGAACCGAAGCGTGAACTGGTTCCGATTTTTACCGGTTCGACCGCTATTCTGGTCCGAATTTTAAAACCTTGTTCGTAAGTGATTCAAAAAGTATACGAATGGCGTCAATATCTCTCTTATATGTTTTTGTGTATATATGTATATATCATTTCATCAAGCAATGGAAGCACTTATAAGTGTTTAAGCTATATCATTTCACTCCTGCTATCTCTTAATTTCACTCCCGCTATGTACACTGAAACTAAATCTCTTCTATCTCCTAAACCCTGGTCTCACCTTCTTCACCTTTCATCCCTTTCTCCTAAGTTTAGGGCTTTTCACTTACTGATAAAAGCAAAGAGGCTGTTAGAAAGAGGATTCCGGTTGGAGTGTCGTCGTCTCCGACGAGGTCGACTCTGCGGAGGTTCTTCAAGCGCCCATTCCCTCAGCCGTCTCCCGCCAAGCACATCAAAGCTTTGCTAGTCCCGGGAAGGCCCGATCCCGAAGATGGAGCCACAGAGCTTGATCAGTTATTCCATAAAAACTTCGGCTACAATAAGAATACAGTGAATATGCAAGTGTCCAGTGCTTGTTCACCCTTTACGTACTGCTATTTAATCTAGTTGTAGCTATTATTATCTGAACAACTTAGAGATGCTCCTAAATAAGATTTAGTTTAATAGTATGAGATAGGTTTAGCTTTGTTTGTTTTGGTAGGCATCATTGATTTTTTTATTTTATTTATTTTAGATTTGGACCTCATTCAACTTTTGGTCTTTGCCAGAATCTACAGATATTAGGACCAACTTTGTCCAGGAGGATGATAATTACTGTTCATGTTAATTTACATGTTCGTTTTATTAGCATAATCGTAACATTATCTTTAGTTTTAATTTAGTTTTGAATTAACTTTGGACTCTTCTAGATGTTGGATTATATGTTTAACAGGAGTTGCAGCGAAAGGATTTGATCTACTTTGTTCAATGAAATGTCTCAATATCTTGTTTACTTTGTGTAATTTTGTCTCTAGTATTGCAACTTGTAATCATATAATACTGCATTCTTTCAACTGGTATTTCTGGTTTTTTTCTTCTTCTTTTTTTCTTGGCTTTCTTGTGACATCTGGCTCTGCCAAAATCATGGACTAATTGTGTCTAACGCACAACCCATGAGTATTAATATGGTGTCTTTTGGCATATCTGGTTGAACGTGCACTCACAAGCATTTTTTTGTTGTACTATTTTGCCTAAATTCCTCATGTTTTGATTTTACATTGTTGCTGTAAAATGATGCAGTGACCATGTAAAATCACTGCATGATCAAATCGACAAAAGAAACCCATTGCTGTAGAATGATGCAATTGTGAAGGACCATAAGTTCTGTACATCACTGAATTCTACTCTGTACTGCAAAAGAAACCACAAACTATGTTATCCACCGTATTTTGTACTCAACTGGAAAAGGAATCTGAATGTGGGTCTGATGGTGTATTGTAACTATATAAACATCTTCAACGCCAAGGCCAGCCCACCTCATTTTCCGTGTTATATGACAATCACCTAGATTATAAGGTATCTAATTACCATTTGTTCCATCTCGTTCATATTGATTGGCAAAATTCTGATCAATATGTATGTATGTACTTTTATGGAATCAGTGCTTGTAAACATTCTGCATCTTTGCTGAAGTTCCTTAATTCCATGCTCAAAGCCATAATGTTCCAACGGGGACTCATCTAATTGAAGTGGCTGCCATTGGTTATTTCTTTTCTCCGATGAGATTCTTCATACTTTCATTCGTTAATACTTGACTTTAGATTTTCTGTAAATCAACATTTTCATGATTTTGCATCTCTTTCATATTTACAGGTCCGTGTTGATGTTAGTGCCAGAAACCCTGGTAAGGTTCAAGCAGCACTGTCAGAGAATAAGAGGGGCCTTAGTGAGCTGGTGCTGGAGCCTCTGAGAGACGAATGGTATTATGAGGTAGGTTTATACTTATAAGTGTTTTTGAGTCTCCTTCATTTTCTACTTTAGGCATTGATGAGTTGAATATTCTTGAGTCGCCTACCCCCAACTAATTTGGAACGTTGTGGAGTTGAATATTTTGAGTCTTGTACCTGATGTTAGTATTGTTGCCTTTTTATTTTTTCAGTACATTGAATGTTACCCTTATATATCTTATATACTTATATTCTTGCAGATAAGGGAACCCTTCAACGTAATATCTCTCGTGAAAAGCCCAATGGGCCTCATGGTCGGATTTATGCTAATTGTGATGTTCTTAATGCCCAAGCTAGTGGAAAACATGGGTAAGTACTCTACTTTTGGTCATCACTTTATCATCCAACCTCAATCTTCTGATTACCTATGGATATACTGAGAAGTGAGGCCTGCTTGCTAAGATATGGAAGTCAATCTCTTATTTACATAACCACTTATGCTAAGATAACATTTTAGATTTATGGATAATTATCAATAAACTGTGTGTGGCTTTTGGATGCAAAACATTTATTATAGGAAAGAGAGAAACTTTAAAAGTGAACAAAATGGAAATCAAATACATCCAAGTATAAATCCTTACTGACGTACATCAGATATTATATTTACTGCTCTCTGATGCTTCTTATAACTTACGTAAAAGAGCAAGGTATGCAACTACATTCATGATCTCTGTGATTATTGTAGAATACATATGATTGAGGGGATTATCCATTTGAATACATTCATTAATATGGAATCAGAAAGAGATGAATAGCATGGACTGCATTTTTGTTGTGCATGCAGAACTTTAAGATACCTAAACCCTAGTGTAAATCTTCAAAGAAGCAAACATCTAAACTCTCAAATTTATTTCCAGCTAGTGTAGAATAAGAGAGATGATGTTTCCATCATGATCCTTGAGATTACCTGCAACAAGTTGGTTTAAGCTTACTAGGAAGTAACACTCAAAGACACCTGATTCTGATTTCCTAAATATCGAATTTCATTGGACGTGTCAAAACTACTCATCTTTTAGAATATCTATGTGTGTCCCAAGTGTTGGGAATGGAACCAGCAACCTTGAGGTTGCTCAATCAATGCCTCTGTTGTAATATTACCCACGCTCTTAGATGGCAAAACTACTCTATTGAAGGGATAAACTCTATTTGTCTCTCGGATACAGCTAAACTCCTTGGCAATCCATCCCCACATAGGCCAGAAGGACATTTTGTTGCAAAATTTATGTTAAGACAAAGTGCATAATCAGAACTATAGTTATATACAATACCTATAGATATAGAGCTTCGACCTTATATCATACTCTTTGGGTTTGAAGTTTACTAGTGATCAACAATTGATACTATATCTATGTGGGGTATTTCCACTACAAATGTTACTAGTGTATAACTTTTCTCTTGAAGGGATATCCTCAGTTCCTCTCTCTGAGCGTAATTGGTTATCCATCCTCACACAGAGGAAAGGAAAACATTAACTTGTTACAGGATTCTCTGCTGGCTAAGGTGCATATGTGAACCATAGTTATGACAGTAGGCATGGTAGAAACGCGTCAACAGAATGCTCTTTTAGTTTAAGTTTACTAGGGATATCTGATTCTTAATTCGTAGGTGGGTAATTTTATCTGGCTAATGGCACAACCATACTTCCCATCTTTTTAAAAATAAATAAAAAATAAAAGCAAAACAAAAATGGCACACCTACTCTATTTAGAGAATGATAAGGCTTTGTAACTCTTTTAAATGATTGAAATAGTGAATATCAGGTGATATTGCAACTATAACACACAAATTAGTTATCATGCAAAATTTCTTTAGATATTTACCATTAGAATTGTTCCACGACAAGACTGTTGTTTAGGTGCTGCATTTTAAAATTATCATGCTTTTAGCATGTGCCTTGGTAAAATATTATGCTAATATATATGGGTTTCTAATTTTTCAGGAGTGTTCAATCACAAGGGCCTGTAACTCATATTTACAGATCTATTTATTCTTTTAAGTTAGTATTAGAAGTATTTTAGCTTCCTTTGCCTTTGAAATTGTCTAGATTACCATAGAGGAGATACTTAAAGAAACAGAATTACCACTGAGACAGTAAACTGGTAATCCATGATCCTATTATTTTCTGTATATATCTGAGTTGATAATGTTAATACCTTATGATTATTGATTATATCATTGTAATTTTATTTGAAATTTTGTTGTACTTGTTGTCCAGATCTGATGTTTCATCAGCTGTAGAAACTGGAATCTTCCCTCTATGAATGTACGAAATTATCAGATGCTTAACGCACTAAATTATGCTTTAACCTGTTATTGAATACAATCATTAAGGTGTATGCTTATGGATGTAACAGATGATTTGTGATGAATTATCATCATCACACTTTCACCTTTGTGCTTATTGAAAACATTAAGGTTATCCATTGGTCAGACTTACTGGCCAGCATTGACTTAATCATTTGTTGTTTCAAATGAAACGTGATGAAAGTATGTTTGATGATGAAGCATTACAAATTAACCTTGAAATCTTTGTTAGATGCTCTGTGTGTTTACTTACTATATTTTTGGTAGGGTGGGATTACATAACCCCGGAAAACTCCATCACAATCTGACTCACAACAGGGAACTTCCTTTACGCTTCAATTGTTTTAGCGTACTCTTGAAGAAACTCTAGCTTTATTCCAGAAATCCATTCACGAAGATATGAGGAATCTTCATATAGAAATTATAAGATAATTTCACATGCAGGAGGTACACTCTGATAACTGTCCTGGTTATGTTTTTGCTAGTTGTTTTTTAGTCACTTCCCAAATCATTACAGATGGAAACCTCGAGAGTGATGAACTCAATCCTGGAAAACCAAGTTGAGCTCCTGAAAGAAGTTTGAATCGCTACGCAAAGAAATACAACAGCTTCACCAATTATTGTGAGCATCAACCTGACATTTTAGCATTCTGATCCTTTCCGAATATTGATTTGTAAGCTATATCCTGGTACTAGTTGTTGTATGATTTACAACTTGTTTGCGGGTTTGTTTTAACTGAAAGAGAAGGGTCCTTACTCATTGTCCGGTTGAAGTTATGCCAGTCACCATTGTAGTTAGGCGGGTGAGAGAGTAATATACTTAAAAAGAAAAATTGACAAATGGCATGACTTGTTTGAGAGTGTATAAATGTGATTGAGTTGGTTAAGCAGGACCTTCTATCTGGGGGACTTCATGTATAGACTTATCAAATTAGTTTTTGGAATATTATATCGGTTATATTTATCTGCAATCCTGGCTTAAGCTTCATTTGTAACTTCATGTATAGATTTATCAGATTAGTTTTTGGCTTAGATTTATCACAAGTTTCACCCAGGACATGTAAATCATGCATGGTTATGTCTTGACCTTCTGGAGGTATTGTCAGCTAGCTTAGAGAGGTAATGCAAGTTATGTTCGACCAATGCTCGAATATCCTCTTAAGCACTGTCCTGAAGTCTTGCTACTTGGGATGGCCAACATCAGTGTACTATTCTCTCATACTAATGCATTTCTTTTATGTTTACTTTCTGTCCTCATATTTTCTTTATTGCTAATTGATTTTGCTATTTTAATCTCAGAGGGAACAAGTTTGAAGGTCTTCATCCAGTTTCTTCAGTAGCATAGACTGTTATTTTATATGTTCTCAAGAACATATTGAAAAGTTTTCATCCTTTCATGCCCTACGTGACTAAAGAATTGTGGCATGTTTAGATAGTTGATTGTAAAGATGATGAATGATCATGTACTGAATGATTTTATTTAGTTAATAATATTTGAGGTTTTTTTTATTTTTTTATATTTCGATCATAATTTGTTATGGGGTCATTGAGCTACAATTTATTTTGTCTGTAAAATAAGTTTGATATTCGCTACATAACAGGATTATCAATAATGGATTTGGCAATGATACAATCAAAATCTATTGTATCAAACGGCAACGTACAATGTTGTTGTTAATGGACAACAACTTTCGTTGCTCTTGAAAAATAATCAGTATCGAATAATATCGTTGCTAATTGATCATAATTATTCATAACAAAACCAATGGTAACGAAACATTTCGTTGTAAATTAATATATGATCGATTTATTTTGTACATTTAGCAACGAATATCGTTACTAAAAAGTATATAATTAGCAACGAAAATTAATTAAGGCAACAATTTTCATACTGTTTAGCAACGGCAAACATCGTTGGCAAATGTGTATCAAATGTAACGAATTTCATCTTCGTTGGCAAAAAAAGGGATTCTTTTCGTTGCCAATTAGGCGAATTTTGCAACGAAAGTTGCTTTTCAGTAACAATTTCTTAATAAATTTGCTACGAAACATTTCGTTGCTAAATGATCTATGATTTTTCACGAAAACAAAATTTTGTTGCGAAAAATCTCACTTTCTGTAACGAAAAAAAAATTTCGTTGCTAGACAATTAGCAACGCTCATTGCGCAACGAATGGTCCAACGACCGAAAAATCGTTGCAAATAACCTTTGGCAACGAAATTTGGCACCTTTTGCAACAAAAACGGTTTGTTGCGAAATCACCATTTTTTTGTAGTGATTATTGAGTAAGAAGGAAAGTAACTACTTAATCATTAATGAAATAATGATTAAGTATAAGGGAGATTTATAAGTTAAATATTTAACTGTGGCCCTTAATAAATAAAGATAATAAACACTTAGCGATTATTAATATTAAATAATAAGTAAGTGTGTAAATTTATACATTAATTAATGTTGAATAAAGGACAAGTACAACAATTACTAAATTACCCCTAAGGTAGTGGCAATTAAGAGTAAGGCAACTAAATAATTGATTAATGGTTTTCTGTTATCTTTAAACCAAAATAAATTTATAAGGATTGTTAAAGGTAACAAATTGAGTATTCAAATGATAGTGACCATGATTAATTATTATCTGTTTAAGATAGATAAAGGTCATTAATAAATTTATGTTTAACTAATGTTAATTAGTAATTTAAATTTAAATGGTGAATTTTACCTGTTGAGTAAAAGGTTATAGTGAGAGGTGTCAAATACACAACTGTTAATTGATAAAGCGACTTTATCCAATGATAGTCACTCGAGATCAATTAATTAAAGCTAGAATTTTATCTGTAGCTGAGCAACACAGGCAAGTTCCTCTATCCCGAACTTTGATTTCCTGCAAGTTCTTAACCCTAAAGTCCTTAACATTGTTGGCAAGTTCTTCTTACTCAATCTTTTACATTGAGCAAGTTTTTAAACCTTATGCATTGTTCTATTCGTGCAAAAAGGTATATATTATTGCAAATTATTCTCAAGCTTGAATTTTATTTCCAAGCATGTTTTAAGTGGTCCTAATTACCTTCAAAGTTATTTCCACATCTGTATATTATTGACATTCGTGCATTTTGAATTCGTATATTAAATTCAGAAATCTGCAAACCATTCATGGTTAAGTCTGAACCCTTGTTCGGTCAGACAATTATGTGAAATTTTATAAAAGCTATCCGAACCAATCAATGGTAAGGATTCTTAGACTGTATGAACACCTCTTTATTTATAGGGGAGTACCCCACGTACTGTATATAAGGTACAAATAGCAGAATTAAATGTTATGCATATACATAGGGTACGCGAGGCTGATCCCCTCAAGTACGTTATTCTGTAGCCAGTAACCAGAGGGTCAACTAGCTATTGACATCCTTTGGAAGTTATCGTTCAACAGTCTATTTGACTATCAATTGTTCTAAAAGCATTTTAATGTTCTTGCTTCTGATTATTCTATTGTTGAAATCCCTTTAATATCCCTTCATCATGATATATTCTTATTGTTGCACTTTAAACTTGCTGGGCAAACTCGTTGCTCATTCTTGCTATATCATGACTCTATTGCAGCTAAACCCGAGACGTCAGGGAAGAATAAAGGGAAAGAAAAGATGAAATGATAGACTTCTCGTAGCAGACTTAGATTCATGTGTAATTTAATTACTGTTCATGTAATTTAAACCCTAATAGTTACTTAGGGTATGGGTTGATGTACTTGATTAAGGTTAATTGTATTCTGGGACTAGTAACACCTTAAATGAACAACTTATGTTTATTATATTCCGCACTTTTAGATATCATATGTTGTTAAAGGTGAAGATTGTGTTGGATCGTGATGACCAGATCCGGGTATTTGGAGACCCGAATTTGGGGGCGTCACAGGTAAGAAGGTAGACACTATTTACACGATGCGGGCGCATGTGAGAGGTGTTGAAAATGGGGGAGTTAGGCAGAAAAAGATGTGGCACAAAGCCGTGCAGGATGAGAGAAAAGCCTTGCATGAGAACCACGAGAAGAAAGCTCTTCGCTTTAAGTGGGTACCAAAAGTGAAGAAGGAAAGTAATAGCTCGCACTCATGGTACAAAGCGATTGTGAAAGAATTTGACAAGCAAAAATCTGTCAAGTTTGAGTTAGATCCTCCCATCGAGAAGAACCATGTCGATGAGACAAAGTCGGACATGAAGATAGGTGAAAATTCCAAGAAGCTTGAGTTCAGCCAAGATTTCGTTGGAATTAACTCCGAGTGAGGAGTTGTGGTTGGTGATCCCTCCCCTCTCATGGGTTCGGAGGGGGAGATTGTTGGGTGTGGGTCCTCACCCATGAGATCATAGAATCCAAGTTGAAATCAAATTATGGAGAGCCTACTAATATTATGTTAATTAGTAGAAGTGTTATTGGAAACCAAGTTGAAAAAGGATTTACTTCTTAGATTGGTTGGTGACTAAGACAAGGAGATGCGATTCCTAATTTGATTAGGAGAATAAATTGTTTCTAATCCATAATAGGAATGGATTAAGAAGAGTACTATAAATAAGGCTATGAGGGAGTCTTATTATCATATGAGAGAAACTCGATAGCAAGAAGGTATCGAAAGAATAAATTGAGAGGATTACACTTTGTTGCTCGTGGGTATCTACCGCCATCTCCGTTCAATTGAAAACTTGGAGACTTTATTGTTGGAGTGTTTTTGGGTGGTGAAGTTAATTAGGTTTCTCAATCTAATTAAAGGTAAATTTGTACTCTCTTGATTTATTGTGTAATCTCAAGTTTTATGGCGTAAAACTTGAGAGGATTATTGTAAGCCCATTAGTTTAATATAGTGGAATTCGGAGTTTGACCCGTGGTTTTTACCTCTTAGTTTTAGAGGATTTTTCCACGTAAATTTGGTGTCTTGCTTGTGGATGATTATTTGTTATTTTCGTTCTCATAATTGGTTTTGTTGATTTCATATTTAATTGCACAAAGACGGAAAAGTAATTACTGGGATAGAGATTATTTTAGGCGTACTTTTCCCAACAATTTGTATAGCACGCCCAGGTGCAGAATCAAAACTAATTGTGATGATAATTTCACATAAAGTAAAGAGACTTACATCATGATAGATCATGATTCCAAAGGTTCTTTCATTGGTCTTAGAGCAGCCCTCAAGTCCCAAAACTTTGCGCGTATTTACGACGCAAAAGCTGCCTTATTAGCTTATATGTGGGCTAGAGAGCAGAGAATCTTACTGTCTGAACTCTGTAAGCATAACTGCATAAGAGATGCATCAGCCACTTTTTAATGAAAAATCAAGGTCATTTGTGGTATCATCAAAATCTTCCAAGATTCGTCTCGTCTTTTCTTTCACCATGCCATGTAACCTGCCTGACATTTGTATTCAGAAATGCTGCTTCTTTTATTGGATGCTTTTTTTCTTCATTCTGTTAAAAAGGCCAAAATATCATTAATCCAATAAAATATCACAGAAACCAGCAAGGGAAATGCCAAACAAAATATATACAAAAATAGAAATACAAAACAAACTCTAAATCACCCAACAGTCAAATCTAGGATCCAGCGCAGCAGCTACACATATGGGCATCTCAATTTATGTGAATTTGATATTTCATATTGAAAAATTAAGGTGTGTCATAGAATCTTAATATAAACCCCTACCGTCTGCAAATACAAATATTAGTAGAGCTCACACTTAGAAGGGGAGTTGAATAGGTGTATGTTATTAAGTTGATTAACAATAATTTCTTTTAATTTTTTTACAATTGATACTATCCAGACATGTGACTGTTTGCTTAGATGATTGTTTGAGTCCTGTTTATGCAATACTTTGTTAATTGAGAGTATGACTAGGCAGTATTAACAATGATGTCACAAAAGATAATTAGCAAGATATGAACACACAGATTTTTTACGTGGTTCGGCCCCTACTCTCTAAGCTAGTGGCCTAATCCACGTCCAATACCAATTGGTATTTGAGATTCAGTTTATTAAATAATATTCAAGCAGTTACAAATAACTCCCTGTACAAATAGCTCTGAACTAGTTCGGACAGAATCGTCCCCTTTGCACCACTGCAACCTTGAGCTTCGTTTGCACGGTATTATCCACCAATGGATCGCACACAAACCACACAGGCTTGTAAATAAGTGATAATCAAGAATAAATAAGATTACAGTATATATAAATATGTTATAGGCTCTTAATCTAAGAGTGATATTAAGTGTAAGTTCTTTCTCTGAAGTTCACTCTTTTTTTCTTTCTCTGCTCACAATGTATTATCCGTGGAAGCTTTCAAGGTTTTGCTCACTGTGAGTTCCTTTTCAAAAAACTCTCCAGTGCTCTGTCTTCTTGGCTCCGGTTCAGCAAACAGTCAGATAAGCATATATAGAAGATGAGATGATGTAGCCGTTAAGACACAGAGAGTGATTTTTCTTCTAAGCAAAACTCGGTCCGCTAAGTAATAAACATAGTTACCTCCTGATATCTTTTAGCCGAAAGTGGCAGCCATGAATATATAAATAATAAACCAAGTATGGGTAGCATCAGATTTCAAGCGAAGGAGTACAATACATAACATTTAATATTCAGCAAGAGCACCTTATGCTCAGCACAATTTACGCAGCCAGATTAGTGATGTGCAAGCAATTACTTCAAGAAGAAAAGTATTTGCCCAAGGTGTTGGAACAGTGTGCAGAGAATATAACCGGTTAATGGTTTCATTTGCCCAAGAGAGTGCAGAATGTATATGTAAGGGAATGGGCAGCAATATATTAAATATTATTTGAATACTTGCTTATGGGTTAGTGGGATTCATTTGCCCAAAAGAGTGCAGCAATATTCGGAGCGAATTCATGTAATGGTCAACAACATATTTGATCATTTAATAAACTTTTTGAGCACAATTATTATTCCCATGATTCCATGCACATAGATAATAGATTTAGAGATTAAAAACTAGTAGTATATTTAATGAGTTCTGGGCGACATTTCCTTGAGCGACATTTTAGCGACTTTTTTTTTTTGGTTATGACTTCAAAATAATTTATATGATTTATTGGTAAAAAAATTTAAAAAAAAAAACAGTGATGTCCCCCTAGAATTATTCATATTTAATTGCATTAAAGAAATTCCCATGCTGATGTTGAGCAAAGAATGAGAAGTGAAGATTAAGGGGGCACCTGTACTATTCTTGTCTCCATGTGCTAGCACAAACAAAGTATTAGAAGAAAGTGGGCAACAACAAAGCTTTTGGTCAGCTATTAACTACTAAACAATTAAGGAAGAGTCCAAAAAGAATTCTATAATGGACATGCTTTAAGGAGGAATTTATAAAGAACTCAATAATTGATGAAGGCTTCGATTTTATCATTGGCATATGGAATCAATCGGACATCTTTATTATAAGGAATCAATTTAAGCAACTTTAATAATGGAAGGAATGTATCAAATAAAAGTACCATTTACCAATTGGATGGACAACTCCTTTAAATTAGAAATACTAAGATTTCAGCATTTAAAACATTTCTATATTAATATTAGAGGCCCAATTAATATATTTCATAATAAATTAATCACTCCCATAAATATTTGCATGCAATATAAATCTTAGAGTGTGTAAAAATATTATAAAATAAGTTGTCATCATTAAAATCAAAAAATCATAAATCAACAGTATTAACATTGCAAAAATAAAGAAGAAACTTCAGACCAAATAGACACTATCATACACAAGGGAAATTCACCAATATCATTTCCTTAAGTCATACTCCATTTTCTTTTCAACAAATGGACAGTAGACAAATAACAGCATTACACAATTATCAATCTGCTCTAAATCTTTGTAAGTGCAGCTGTGCAGTATGATATCATTATTAAATTTAATTTGTAAATGAAGAAATTCACACAAATCAGAAAGGGCAACATCCAAGTTCCACTATAAATACACCGAAGATTTAATATTTTATGTGAATTTGGTATTCCATATTGAATACAGGACGACACCTCCCGAATACTTGACGTGCATAAAAATAAAGTTTTGTTGATTAATGATGATTCAGGTTACTGAACTGAGAAGTCGAGACATTCTGACTATTGATCATAACCTTGTTACTTATTGATCATAAACTTGTATAGACAATACTAGTTTCCCCCAGTTTCAAGAAACAAAACCTTAAAGAGGGATCCAGTGAAAAAAATATTCAAAAACTTTATAAAACATATTACAACAATTTTATTACTTTCTTAAAATGCATGAAAATCAAATAGGAACAATAAAATTAGGATGGAGAGGCATAATAATTATATGAACAGTTCTACAAGTAATGTTTTTAATAAATAAAATAACAACACATAAAAGCCACGATTACAATTGCATCATCATTTTGTGACAAACTAAAATATTAAGGAAAATGCTTAGTAGGTCGGCTTTTGCAAGCCGAATAACACAAGCTGAAGAAAAGTTCATGATGATAGAGATAATTAATGTAGCAGTAAGTCTAGGCGGACCGGCCAATTGGACCGTAAAATTGGACCGGTCCCCTGGTAAAATAAAACAAAAAACTAACCGGAAATCCTATTTATTTGGTGAAATCTTAAAACTCATGCAAATTTAATTTAATTTTCAAAATAACAATTGTAAAGTTAAATAATACTACTTTTTAATTACTTTACAATATTGTAGCTACTACATCAATCAAAATTAAATAAATTCTCATCAATTTTGAATCTTAAAATTTCATAAATTAGTTTGTAAAAAAAATTAAATAAGACTTTTTTTGTGTAACAATACACATTTTTAATTCTTCTAAAATCAAGTTGTGCAAATTCTACCTTCCTTACCAGGTTCATCCGACTGTCCACTCACAAACAACTAGCTACCAGTCCAGTTAACAGAAATTTAATTAGAAAGATTAACTGTAAATGCCAATTATTTTATTATGTGCAGTATTTTTGAATCTACCACAAAATCTTTGACCTGTTCCATATTTGTCAAGGAAGACTTCAAGAAATCATGGAGTTATAAGAATAAAAGCTCGGACAGCTTTATTCAATCTAATATTTCCAATGGGAACTTCATCATCATTTTTATATACCAGCATTCTGTTAATAATTCTCTTTGACACTGGCCTTGTTCGTGGCCAATGTGTGGAAGATCAAAGCCTAGCGCTTCTTAAATTTAAGCAAAATCTCACATGTTTCGATTCATTTTTCGATTCAAGCAAGCTGGCGTTGTGGAATTCGAGCACAGATTGTTGTTCCTGGCCTGGTGTAACCTGCAAAGGTGGCCTTGTAGTTGGTCTCGACTTGAGCCATGAAGGTATATCTGGTGGACTTGATGACTCAAGTAGCCTTTTTGATCTTATACATCTCCAGAGCCTGAATTTGGCTAAGAACTATTTCTCTACATTAATACCTTCTGCAATTGGAAAGCTTGTTAGTTTGGTAAATCTTAGTCTCTCAGAGAGTGGCTTTTTTGGGCAAATACCAATGGAGATATTGCGCTTGACAAGGCTGCATACCCTTGACCTAACCTGCGACTAGGACTGTGCATTCGGTTATAACCGAACCGAATAGCTTATTCGGTTATAACCGAATACCGAACCGAATTAATTTTTGCTATCCGAAATACTATCCGAATTAACAAATAACCGAAAACCGAATAACCGAATTTACTATTCGGTTATTCGGATAATAACCGAAATTAAGGTCTATATTTCTCCAACAAAGAAAAGTCATTTCAAATTTCCAATACAAGTGTTTCCAATCACAAAATTTTATCAATAAATATTTTTTTTTTCTTATTCCGTTATTCGGTTAACCGAATAACAAAATTTTTAAAACCAAACCCGAACCCGAAAACCGTATATTAAATTGGATATAACCGAATTTTAAAAAATAACCGAATAACCGAAAAAATTCGGTTAAAAAAATTCGGTTCGGTTCGGTTTTTCGGTTATAACCGATTTTTGCTCACCCCTACCTGCGACAGCCATAGCCCACTTGAACTTGAGGACCCTAACCTCAGGTTGCTGGTTCGAAACCTCTCAAAGCTTGAAGATCTACGTCTAATGGGCATAGACCTATCAGCTCATGGAAGGGAGTGGTCTAAGGACTTGTCAATTTCACTACCAAATTTGCGAATATTGAGCTTGGCGAATTGCCAACTTTCAGGTCCAATAGATCCTTCCTTTGTAAACCTTCGTTCTTGTTGATTATTTGGCTCACATTTGGTTTGTCAATAAATGCATGCACACCACATTGTTAAAAGAAAGCCATGGTTGGTAGCCTACCTTGTTTAGGTAGCACACTTTGGTTGGTAGCCTAACTTGTTTAGGTAGTATACTTTGTTTGACATTGGCTCATTTGAAATAAGGAATTTTGCCTCCTCCATCACACTATAAAAGGACCCATCCTCACAAGCTTAAACCATCCAATCCAAAGGAAGAAAGATAGGAGTTAGAGAGTTTTAGTGAGAGGAATTTCTCTTGGGAAGAATTATCTTTCTTGAGTGGATGTGAGGAAATTTCTAAGAGTGTGAGTGATTGTAATATTATTCACATAGTAAATTTTCTCTGGTTGTCTTTGGCAACGAAAGTGGTTTTTCTCCGGTTTTGGAGTTTCCACTATAATTCTTGTGTTGTGTGATTGTGTTCTAAATTCTCAATTTCTTATTTCTCTATATCGTGAGACGTTGTAATTCCCAACAATTGGTATCAAGAGCTTTTGGTTCACGCCGTTGGTGTCTAGGAAAGTGGTTCAAAAGGCAGTGCCTTTAAGAAAGGTGGTTACTTAATTAGTCACTGTTGCAAAAGTACGGAGAGACTCCCACCCGACTTACACTTACCTGGCCAATTGGTACGATCCGTTTTAAAAAAGAAAAATGTCTGGCATGAAAATCGACATAGAGAAATTCGATGGGAGAATGAACTTTGGCTTATGAAAAATTCAAGTCAAAGATGTGTTAATTCAATCTAAGTTACACAAGGAATTGAAGGGGCGCTCAACCCTTGATTCTAGCAAAAAGGATGGGAAATCGACATCTGATTCTAGCAAACAAGACTTTTCATCTAGTATGAGCGATGAAGATTGGGAAGAATTCGATTTGAGAGCTGCAAGTATGATTCGCTTGTCTTTGGCCAAAAATATTCTTGCTAATGTGCAAGGAATTTCAAAAGCCAAGGAGCTTTGGGAGAAGCTTGAAGAAATGTATCAAGCAAAAGGCGTCTCAAATCGGGTATATCTCAAGGAGCAATTTCATACTTTGCGTATGAATGAAGGCACATCTATTTTCGACCATTTGAGTGTCTTAAATGGTATCGTCTCTGAACTGGAATCTATTGGAGTAAAGATGGATGATGAGGATATAGCGTTGAGGCTCATCTGGTCTCTTCCAAATTCTTAAGAACACATGAAGCCCATTTTGATTCATGGGAAGGAGAAAATTGTGTTCTCAGAAGTTACCGGTAAACTTTTCTCTGAAGAGAAGAGGCTGAGTGGTGGATATAATGTTTCACCTGAAAACTCAGCTTTGGTGGTAGCTGAAAATTGGAAGAAGAAGAATAACTCCATGAACAAGAAATCGATTTGTTGGGGGTGTGGACAATCTGTGCACCTAAAAAGAAATTGTCCAAAAGGTGGAGCTAATTCGACAAATAGCTCCAAGTCAAGATCTGACAATGAAGCTAACATTGTGTCCACCTGTAGTGAGGGGGACGATCCTGATCTTTACTGAACGAGTATGAACATCCTCATGGCATGCCGCTAGTATCCAAAGTTGCCATGAAAGAGGATGTGTTACTACTAGCGGGTTTTATGCACACGGGCATTGGTTAGCATTGATGCAAGGTGTGTGGTGATGTCGATGGCTGATGTACTTCCGGGAAAACCAACGCGGAAGTAGCACCATAATTTTTCAGCAAGTTTGTTCGACATGAAATCTTAGAATGGTTGATTCTAAGTGGTGTATGTGTAAACATGAAATCTTAGAATGGTTGATTCTGAGTGTATGTATACTCTTTATGGTGGAGTATGATAATTCTCTATACCGAGAATTGTGACTGTTGGTGAAGACAGTGATAACAGAAGTTATGAAAAATCTTAGAATGGTTGATTCTGAGTGGAGGTGTGCTCTTTACGGTGGAATATGATAATTCTCTATATCGAGAATTATGACTGTTGGTGAAGATGGTGATAGCAGAAGCTATGATGATTGTTTGGAGAATATGAGCCAAGGTGGAGATTGTTGATTATTTGGCTCACATTTGGTTTGTCAATAAATGCATACACACCACATTGTTAAAAGAAAGCCATGGTTGGTAACCTACCTTGTTTAGGTAGCACATTTTGGTTGGTAGCCTAACTTGTTTAGGTAGTATACTTTGTTTGACATTGGCTCCTTTGAAATAAGGAATTTTGCCTCCTCCATCACACTATAAAAGGACCCATCCTCACAAGCTTAAACCATCCAATCCAAAGGAAGAAAGATAGGAGTTAGAGAGTTTTAGTGAGAGGAAATTCTCTTGGGAAGAATTATCTTTCTTGAGTGGATGTGAGGAAATTTCTGAGAGTGTTAGTGTTTGTAATATTATTCACATAGTAATTTTTCTCTGGTTGTTTTTGGCAACGAAAGTGGTTTTTCTCCGATTTTGGAGTTTCCACTATAATTCTTGTGTTGTGTGATTGTGTTCTAAATTCTCAATTTCTTATTTCTCTATATCGTGAGACGTTGTAATTGAAAGTAGTATGCACATAAGCCAATCATATTTGATATGATGTAGCATATACTTTGTAATCTTATTCATTTATTAATAAAAGAATTGATTTTCTTAAAAGGCATTTTATATTATCTACATAGTGCTGTTATATTAAATGTGATAAACCCATAGTTTTAAGCAATGCTTTTAGAATCATGATGGTGATCATGCTAATGAGAATCTAAATTCTAGATAGCTCACAAACTAAAATTGTTCCTAATCGTTGGATTACTAAATTGGGGATTAGTGAATCCGGATATATTAGTACATACGTTGCTTGCTCTTAGGAAGAGGATGATTGATCTCATAATCATTTGTGTGGAGACACTAAAGCAAGTATGTAGGTGCTTATTAGAGAATAAGTTCACTGAACGTGACTCGCTAAGGAATACCTAATGGAGTTTTTACTCGCCTGTCAATAGGAATTCCTATAGTGATAGTAGTACAAGTGATCCTTGGGACTTGAGATCATCATAGTATCTTGTGTATGATGAGTTATACTTTGACATGTCCCTTAAGACCTTGTGGGTATATCAAAGGGTATGATTGGGTATAATTAGTTGTACATGGAGATGGGTGAATGATCAACAAAGAATCTACCACGTCTAGTAAAAGATGTGAATGTCCTATGTGATTCGATAAATGATAACTCAGTAGTCCTTGGCCAAGGCAGAATGAAATTAGAAAGAAGTTTTTAATTTGCATTATTTAGAGTTGTGCATTCGGGAATCGAAATACATATAATTAAATAAAAATAAGACTTGACAGTAAATCCATGTCTTATATTTAATTAGGACATTGTATGGTAGAAGGATTGAATTGTACGGTAACTATTTACTCAAAGGTTCTTTTATGATTAATGTTGAAATCTATATTATCTGGAAAGTCGTTGATCGCTAAGGGGGCTTACCCTTATTGTAGAATAAATATTATTTATTTAAATGAATTAAATAGTTTAATTTATTTATTTAAATAAGATTAGAATTGTTCTAATTGATTTATTCACAACCGGTTTAATATGGAGAACCTAAAGGGTCATGCACACCGCAAAAGGAAAATATTTATTTAAGAAGTAAATGACATAATTGTAATAATAAGTTAAGTGTATTTTAATTTAATTTATGGAGATAGAATAAATTAAATAGCTTAATATTTATTATTTAATATTTTAGAAATATTAAATATAAATTAATGAGAGGAGTCTTATTATTATTATTACTTTTACTATTATTTAATTCCTAATAGGGATTGAGAATTAATTAATAGAAGTACTCTCCCATGAATTCCTAATTGGATTAGGAGCATAATTAATTAAAGGAGTTTAATTATAATAGAAACCCTAATCCTAAATAGTTTAGGGAAGGGTTATTCCTACCTCTATAAATAAGAGGAGTCTTATCACAGATTAGGGTTACACACTCTTGCATAAGATTTGTAGAGAGTACTTGCAATTTCTATTGAGATAGAAATTAGGGTTTTGCCAAATACCCAACTTCTTGAATACCTATTCTTCCTTGGTGGATCACCTCTAGAGGCCAAACACTTGGGTGGCTAACGTTGATCAAAGGAAGGAACCGCTCCGGTGGAATTCGGGGAGAACACGAAGGATTAGGAGTTGAACTTGTACCCGAGGAAGCTTTGAACTACGAGGGTATAATTCTTATTCTCTTTATCTTTCGTTTATATCGTTAATTGAGCACATAGATTAATCTTGGTGATGGTTTGTATAAAATTTTAAAATCCGATTTTATCGCGATTCCGCACTATTTATGTAAATTGATTGCATGTTCGCGCTATATACAAACCTAACAGTGGTATCAGAGACTAATCTTGTGCTAATTATCGATTTTGATGATTCCATGTATGCTTGATATGCGATTGGATCGAAATTTTTGGGCAGAATAAAAAAAATTTCTGAATCAGCGACACGGCGCAGCTGCGCCGCCTCCAGTTCATTCTGGAGCGCAGCTGCGCCGAAACCCAGAATCGTTTTTTTTCTGGGGAGCAGCGCAGCTGCGCCGTTGTCCAATTCATTCTAGGCGCAGCTGCGCCGGACAGTAGAATCTGAAAATATTTTTTTTTCTTTCTTCAATTAAAATAAATGGTTTATTTAATTGATATAAGTTTAAAATAAAGAGTTTATTTTATCTGGAATAGGATTTCAGATTGCTAAAATTAAAGGAGTTTAATTTGAATTTGGTTTTTGATTAAAATAAAAGAGTTTATTTTGTTTCAAAACTAAATATTAGCAAACCTTTTGCCCATTAATTGATATCAATGCATATATGGAATGGTTTTATTATTCATGGGATGAATGTTATTTATTGATACATATAGAGATATGTATGATAATAAATAGGGATTGATTATGGACTGTTGACCAATGTGTGATTGGATTTATTTTAGTGGATGCTTGAATGTATAGGTTTTTATAAATGGGGTCTTCGTACCTCGTCTTCTCTAATTTTTCTTAATGTAAATTTTATCTCCCTCCTATGTACTTCCCCTTGACTGCTGATCAAAGTTTCTATTTATTGTAAATAGTTTTTGTAATAGGACTAGTTAGAATTAATTTTTGAAGAATTGGAGACAAAGGAGCAAAGAGCGCTTGAAGACCCATTTGTAATGGAGCCCGGGTTTAAATGTAATAGTTATATTTAAATTTTATTCTTGCACCCTAGGTTTGACCTTTTGGTTCACTTGGTGGCTCTAGTGAACCAAACTAGAATAAAAGTCCATAATCAATCCGGGTAAAATATAGTATTCTATATGTGCATGCTTACTATATATATATTATATTATCCAACATGCTTCGCATGTAAAATAATATGACGCGGATTTTATATATATATATGTGCATGCGCGCTAAACAAGATGAGACTAATAATAACAAACCCCTCAAAGAAATCATATTAAGTCCTAAGCGTTCAAAGATATTTGGAATATCGAACGTCGCCTTCTAGCATGGTAAAACAATAGAGTATTAAATATTTAATATGAGTTTGTTGTGCACACACAAGGCGAGTATTAAATATTTAAGATGTTATTTTATCACATTTGATGCTTATAAATAGACTGAACGATGCTGTTTTGTTGTGTCACCACAAGGACAGTGTTTTTCTTTCGAATATATGAAAGTGCTAGGATGGACTTAACTTAAATTATTTTAGTTCGGATGTGCACACACTTGACCATTATAATCTAAGAGGCGAAATACAAGGAGTTACATAGTGATGTAATTGACAATAGTTGTCTACCTATTTATTTATATATAGTTTGTTGTGCACACACAAGGCTATATACATTTGAAATGGGATCCTTAATCTCACTAGCAAATCTTTAATTAGATTTGCCGAACTATATAATGAGGGTAATATAGTTTGATGAAAATAGTGGGAGATACCAATTTAAAATAAAGACCTAATTTATTTTGGTAATTAATTAAATGAATGTATGCTAAAATATTGTCTATTTCACATGCAGAATTTAAAAATGTCAAACTCACTATCACTGCGTAGCATACTTGATGCTAACAAACTGACCGGACCGAATTATACGGACTGGTTAAGGAATCTGAGAATTGTTCTCACTGCTGAAAAGATTTCTTATGTCCTAAATTCGCCAGTTCCTGCAAATGTTGCAGAAATAGCCTCTGAGGAAGAGATTGTTACTTTTAGAAAGTGGCAAGATGATGCAATCTTGGCTCAATGCATCATGCTCGCATCCATGAGTAACGAGCTTCAGCGTCAGCATGAAACTATGGATGCTCCTACTATATTGATGCACCTCAAAGAGTTGTATGGTGAGCAAAGTAGGACTGCTAGATATCAGATATCTAAGGAACTCTTCCGATCTCGTATGACCGAGGGCACTGCTGTTGAGACTCATGTCCTTAAGATGATCAATCTGATTGAACAACTTGGACAGCTTGGGTTCGTGATGGATGGGGAGTTAAGTCAAGATTTGATCTTGCAGTCACTCCCGGACACCTTCTCACAATTTGTTGTGAATTTTCACATGAATAAGTTGGACGTCAGCTTGCCTGAGTTACTTAACATGCTGAAAACTACTGAAGGTCACTTCTCATCCAACAAGAACCAAGTCTTACTAATGGATGATTCTTCCAAGAAAAGGAAGAGGCCCAAGGTATCTTCTGAAAAGAAGAAAAACAAGAAGGCTAAGGTCAAAGCGAAGAAAAAGGATAATAAGAAACCTGATCCAGATAGCAAAGGAATTTGCTACCATTGTAACAAGCCGGGACATTGGAAGAGGAATTGCAAGGAGTATCTTGCGGGCCAAAAGAAGCTTGGAGAAGCTTCGACTTCCGATCTAGGTTTGTTCATGATTGAAATTAATTTTTCTGCAAGTCAAAATTCTACTTGGCTATTGGATACCGGCTGTAGTTCTCACATATGTAATAATATGCAGGGACTAAGCAGAAGTAGGAAGCTGAACAAGGATGAAGTCGTCCTACGAGTGGGAAATGGAGCAAAGGTTGCTGCATTGGCTGTAGGGACTTATTGTTTAGCACTGTCTTCGGGCAAGTTCATTAGTTAAAATAATTGTTATTTTGTTCCAACACTCATAAGAAATATTATTTCAATTTCTGTATTGGATATGGATGGTTTTAATATTATAATAAAGAACAACAGTTGTTCTATTTATAATAAAAATATTTTATATGGTGTTAATAATTTACTGAATGAACTTTACATACTTGACTTGCATGAAAATATACTTCAAATTGAACAAACTAAGAAAAGAAAAAGAGATGATGTTAATTATACCTTTATGTGGCATTGTAGACTCGGTCATATCAATGAAACAAGATTATCCAAGTTGCATAAAGATGGGCTTTTAGAGCTATCTGATTACGAATCATATCCAACTTGTGAATCTTGTCTCATGGGTAAGATGACTAAATCTCCTTTTAGTGGAAAAGGAGAAAGAGTTACAGAGTTGTTAGCGTTGGTACACACAGACGTTTGTGGACCTATGACAACGAATGCACGAGGAGGGTATTCTTATTTTATTACTTTCACTGATGATCATTCTAGATTTGGATATGTGTATTTAATGAAATACAAATCTGAATCGTTTGAAAAGTTCAAAGAATTCAGAAGTGAAGTAGAGAAACAAACTAGTAAGAGTATTAAGATTCTTTGATCGGATCGAGGAGGGGAATACTTGACCAATGAGTTTCTCAATTGTCTCAAAGAAAATGGTATAATCTCACAATGGACTCCACCAGGGACGCCACAGTTGAATGGTGTATCTGAAAGGAGAAATCGAACATTGTTGGACATGGTTCGTTCCATGATGAGTTTTACCGACCTTCCAGTATCCTTGTGGGGTTATGCCCTAGAATCGGCTGCATACCTACTTAACAAGGTACCTACAAAATCCGTCCCAAAGACCCCATATGAGATATTGACAGGGAGGAAACCTAGACTTAAGCATGTTAAGACTTGGGGTTGTCCAGCTTATGTCAAAAGGTTTGAGCATGATAAGCTGAAGACTAGATCCGACAAGTGTAGATTTGTGGGATATCCTAAAGAAAGTTTAGGATATTATTTCTATCATCCTACTAATCAAAAGGTGTTTGTAGCGAAACACGCTGCCTTCTTAGAAAAGGAGTTTATCCTCGAAGGGGTCAGTGGGAGTAAGATATATCTTGAAGAAGTTCAAGAACCATAAAATACTATGGATCAAAGTCAGGTACCTGACCAAGTAGAAGAACCTACTGTACCACTACCTATTCGTAAATCTGGAAGAGTAACGAAGATACCTGAGAGGTATGGATTCATCATAGAGGATGATGATGAGGTACGCATCATAGATGATGATGATCCATTGACTTACGAAGAGGCTATGAGTAGTGAAGACTCAGAGAAATGGCTAGAAGCCATGAAATCTGAGATGGACTCCATATATGAAAACCAAGTATGGACTTTGGTTTCACCACCTGAGGGCATTAAGCCTATTGGGTGTAAATGGGTCTTTAAGAGAAAGACTGGGGCAGATGGCAAGGTAGAGACCTATAAGGCCCGACTGGTTGCAAAAGGTTTCAAACAAAAACAAGGAGTTGACTATGATGAAACCTTCTCACCAGTAGCTATGCTCAAATCCATTCGGATTTTGCTTGCGATTGCAGCTTATTATGACTACGAGATCTGGCAAATGGACGTGAAAACGGCCTTCCTCAATGGAGACTTGAGGAGAATGTATATATGATACAGCCAGAGGGTTTTGTTTCAACGGTTGGAACAAACCAAGTCTGTAAGCTACAACGATCCATTTATGGATTGAAGCAAGCTTCTCGAAGATGGAACATCCGTTTTGATGAGATAATCAAAAGGTTTGATTTTATCAAAAATGATGATGAACCTTATGTGTACAAGAAGGTTAGTGGGAGCGCTATATCATTCCTTGTATTATATGTTGATGATATATTACTGATAGGGAATGATGTTCCTATGCTACAGTCGATCAAAATTTGGTTATCTAAACACTTCTCCATGAAGGACTTGGGTGAGGCATCTTATATTTTGGGGATAAAGATCTATAGAGATAGATCTAAAAGGATGCTAGGCTTGACCTAAGGAAAGTACATTGACTCGATGCTAAAGAAGTTTAGCATGGAAGATTCCAAAAGAGGTCTCACGCCGATGAGCCATGGAATACATCTCTCCAAGAAACAAGCCCCAAAGACACCTGAGGAGAGAGACCGTATGAGTAAGATTTCTTATGCTTCCGCAATAGGATCTATCATGTACGGTATGATATGTACTAGACCAGATGTCGCTCATGCACTTAGTGTAACGAGCAGATATCAGTCGAATCCAGGAGAAGAGTACTGTAAGGTAGTGAAAAATATCCTAAAGTACTTGAGAAGAACTAAAGATGTATTTCTAGTCTACGGTGGGTCTGAATTGAAACTAGAGGGCCATACAGACTCAAGTTTTCAAACGGACCAAGATGACAGCAAATCCGTTTCAGGGTACGTGTTTACCTTAAACGGTGGCGCAGTGAGTTGGAAAAGTTCCAAGCATCAAACAGTTGCTGATTCAGTGACAGAGGCAGAGTACATAGCTGCAAGTGAAGCTGCAAAGGAAGCTGTTTGGATGAAAAAGTTCATAACTAAACTTGGAGTGGTTCCTAGCATTAGAGGAGCAGTACCTTTATTCTGTGACAACAACGGAGCTGTTGCGCAGGCTAAGGAACCCAGGTCTCATCAGAAATCCAAACACGTGTTGCGGCGGTTTCATTTGATTAGAGAGATCATTGAAAGAGGAGATGTCACCCTGGAGCGTGTGGACTCTCAAGACAACATTGCAGATCCATTTACTAAAGCTTTAACTCAACATAAATTTGATCGTCACTTAGAAAAGATGGGTATTAGATACCATGGCGATTGGTTTTAGTGCAAGTGGGAGATTGAAAGTAGTATGCACACAAGCCAATCATATTTGATATGATGTAGCATATACTTTGTAATCTTATTCATTTATTAATAAAAGAATTGATTTTCTTAAAAGGCATTTTATATTATCTACATAGTGCTGTTATATTAAATGTGATAAACCCATAGTTTTGAGCAATACTTTTAGAATCATGATGGTGATCATGCTAATGAGATCTAAATTCTAGATAGCTCACAAACTAAAATTGTTCCTAATCGTTGGATTACTAAATTGGGGATTAGTGAATCCGGATAGATTAGTACATACGTTGCTTGCTCTTAGGAAGAGGATGATTGATCTCATAATCATTTGTGTGGAGACACTAAAGCAAGTATGTAGGTGCTTATTAGAGAATAAGTTCACTGAACGTGACTCGCTAAGGAATACCTAATGGAGTTTTACTCGCCTGTCAATAGGAATTCCTATAGTGATAGTAGTACAAGTGATCATTGGACTTGAGATCATCATAGTATCTTGTGTATGATGAGTTATACTTTGACATGTCCCTTAAGACCTTGTGGGTATATCAAAGGGTATGATTGGGTATAATTAGTTGTACATGGAGATGGGTGAATGATCAACAAAGAATCTACCACGTCTAGTAAAAGATGTGAATGTCCTATGTGATTCGATAAATGATAACTCAGTAGTCCTTGGCCAAGGCAGAATGAAATTAGAAAGAAGTTTTTAATTTGCATTATTTAGAGTTGTGCATTCGGGAATCGAAATACATATAATTAAATAAAATAAGACTTGACAGTAAATCCATGTCTTATATTTAATTAGGACATTGTATGGTAGAAGGATTGAATTGTACGGTAACTATTTACTCAAAGGTTCTTTTATGATTAATGTTGAAATCTATATTATCTGGAAAGTCGTTGATCGCTAAGGGGGCTTACCCTTATTGTAGAATAAATATTATTTATTTAAATGAATTAAATAGTTTAATTTATTTATTTAAATAAGATTAGAATTGTTCTAATTGATTTATTCACAACCGGTTTAATATGGAGAACCTAAAGGGTCATGCACACCGCAAAAGGAAAATATTTATTTAAAAAGTAAATGACATAATTGTAATAATAAGTTAAGTGTATTTAATTTAATTTATGGAGATAGAATAAATTAAATAGCTTAATATTTATTATTTAATATTTTAGAAATATTAAATATAAATTAATGAGAGGAGTCTTATTATTATTATTACTTTTACTATTATTTAATTCCTAATAGGGATTGAGAATTAATTAATAGAAGTACTCTCCCATGAATTCCTAATTGGATTAGGAGCATAGTTAATTAAAGGAGTTTAATTATAATAGAAACCCTAATCCTAAATAGTTTAAGGAAGGGTTATTCCTACCTCTATAAATAAGAGGAGTCTTATCATAGATTAGGGTTACACACTCTTGCATAAGATTTGTGGAGAGTACTTGCAATTTCTATTGAGATAGAAACTAGGGTTTTGCCAAATACCCAACTTCTTGAATACCTATTCTTCCTTGGTGGATCACCTCTAGAGGCCAAACACTTGGGTGGCTAACGTTGATCAAAGGAAGGAACCGCTCCGGTGGAATTCGGGGAGAACACGAAGGATTAGGAGTTGAACTTGTACCCGAGAAGCTTTGAACTACGAGGGTATAATTTTTATTCTCTTTATCTTTCGTTTATATCGTTAATTGAGCACATAGATTGATCTTGGTGATGGTTTGTATAAAATTTTAAAATCCGATTTTATTGCGTTTTCGCACTATTTATGTAATTTGATTGCATGTTCGTGCTATATACAAACCTAACAGTAATTCCCAACAGTTCTATTTCCGCACTTAATTTGAGGGAGAACAACTTCTCGGCTCCAGTTCCATCATTCTTTGCAAATTTCTCGAATTTGACGATCTTGGATCTCAGTTCAAGTAATGTGATCGGAACATTTCCACAGGAGATATTCCGGGTACCAACTTTACAATTTTTGGATCTCTCAGAAAATGATTTACTTGCGGGCTCTTTACCAGAATTTCTCCAAGGTGGATCACTTGAGACATTGTTTCTCGGCAGAACAAATTTTTCCGGGTCGTTACCAAATTCAATGGTAAACCTTACCCAACTTGTTTATCTGGATTTTTCATTTAACATGTTTCATGGTCAAATTCCATCAGCTCTGTTTGTGCTCCCATCTCTAACAATGATTCGGCTCAACAACAACCACTTTGAGGGTTCACTTGCTGAATTTTCCAATGCATCATCGTCCATGTTGGACACACTTGAGTTGAGCAATAACAATTTGCAAGGACCTATTCCCATGTCTTTATTTGACGTTAGAAGGCTTACTGCCCTCTCAGTGTCATCCAACAACTTCAGTGGTATTATACAGCTTCAAACTCTCCAAAAACTCACTAATCTTACCCGTCTTGATCTTTCATACAACAGCTTATCAATTGAATCACGTGGCGGAAATTCCAACTTGAATTCCTTCCCATTGCTCGAGTCGATAAACTTTGCTTCTAGCAAGCAAAAAACCTTTCCTGACTTAAGAAACCTGTCAAGCTTGGTAGAGATAGACTTTTCAGACAGCCAAATTGATGGGGATATACCAAGCTGGATTTGGAAGGTTGGGAACAATAGTCTTAAATATTTGAATCTTTCTCATAATCTTCTTGTAAATTTACAAGAACCTTATGTTATTCCCAACAGTCTCAAAGTCCCTGACTTACACTCAAACCACCTCCAAGGTAAAATCCCACTAACACCACAAACTGCTTACTATGTTGATTATTCCGACAATTATTTCAGCTCGTCAATCCATGCTGATATTGCTAATTACCTGACCTCTGCATTTTTGTTTTCCGTGTCGAACAATAACCTAAATCAATATGCAATGTTGCTGGTCTTCAAATTCTTGATTTGTCGCACAATGATTTGGGTGGCAACAGGCATGATACCATCATGTTTAGTTGAAAATACAAATCTTGTCGTGCTGAATGTAGCGGAGAACCATCTTGTGGGAAATATTTCAGGAACATTTCCAAGGGAATGTCCCTTGAACATACTAGATCTTCATGGGAATCGTTTAGAAGGAAAGGTTCCAACTTCTCTCTCCAATTGCCTAATGTTGGAGGAGTTAAACCTTGGAAACAATAAGATAAACGATACTTTCCCATGTTGGCTGAGGAATTTTTCTGGATTGCGCGTCCTTGTTCTGCAATCTAACAGATTTCAGGGTGGCGTGCACTGTCTAGATTCCAACCAAACTTGGCCAAATCTTCAAATTCTTGATCTAGCTTCAAACAAGTTTAGCGGTGTTCTGCCAACTAAAGGTTTTTTAAGCTGGAGAGCCATGATGGTTGATCAGGATGAACCAAAAGTAGATCGTAATCCTCTGGTTTCAGAGGTTTCATTTTGGAGGTATCAAGTTCCAGTGACACTAATAATTAAAGGTTACTTGTTGAAAGTGGAGAAGATCTTAACTATCTATACATTGATCGACTTATCAAGCAACATGTTCCAAGGTGATATCCCTGAAGAGATGGGGCATCTGACAGCTCTCTATGCGCTCAACATGTCACACAACGCCTTCACTGGCCAAATCCCAACATCTTTTGGAAAGCTGAAAAGTCTCGAATCACTTGACATGTCTCAAAACAAGTTGTACGGTGTTATACCCTCACAACTTGCTAGCCTAACATTCCTTTCATCCTTAAACCTCTCGTTTAATCAATTAGAGGGAATGATCCCAAAGGGCCGTCAATTTCAGACATTTTCAGAGGCTTCCTTCCAAGGCAACAAGGGATTATGTGGCACTCCATTAAGTGTAAAATGCAAGGAAGATTTGTCTCCATCAGCAAATGAAAACAGGTATTCTGATGGAAAGATCGACTGGGACCTAATAGCTGTTGAAATTGGATTTGCTGTGGGATTTGGCAGTTTTTTGGTACCTCTTGTCTTCTGCAAAAAGTGGAGGAAATATTACTATGAACATGTTGATCGACTTCTCTCAAGAATTTTCAAAATGCAAAATCTAGGAAGAGGAAGTCATGGAAGAAGAAGAAGAGCTAGCAGAGCTCAAAGGCAAAGGATAATGTCAGAATAAGTAAAGATCAGTGGTAGCCGAGTTGGTTTAATAATTAAGTAAATAAATTAAGCATAATGTTACAACAACAAAAAATACATATATAGTAAATAAATTTGTGTCGTTTCTTTTCCTACTACTGCAACTGCTCCCACTTCTCAGTTTACCAACAATTCCACTCAAACTATACCTTTTTTTTTATCCCTTATTTTCTGTCAATTTTTCCATTCCTATGGCGCCACACATTATTACATTAATTATCTTTTAAGTAAATCTTAGTTTGTGTATGCATATATTTGAGTAAAACAACGCACAACATTTCCTTGAGTCTACAATCCCACTGAAATTTCTGTAACTTCTCTTTCTTTGCTCTCTTCTAGTGCTTTATAGTTTATACCACATCAAGTTTTAGGTCCCCTTAGAAAGTTAACATTTCAAATATGATACTCTCACGTACCAATTTTCTAAATTTAGCGTAACAAAAAAATGTCTTTGTAATTTTATCTATAATTGCACAAAATATCAATTTTATAGCTTAATTAATTTTAGATGTTCAAATATTACATTTATACTAAATTATCTATAAAACAATTAATTTGTTGATTCAACTAAAACTCTTCCATAAACGGAGATTTATTATATTTAGATTCTAAGTGAATTTTTAACTATAAGAACATATATAAATATACTCTAGCGTAACGTGTTTTAGTTATGTAGCGTACCGCGTACCAAACGAATCACGTTCCAGGTAACACTGATATAGACTCAGCAACCCTAAAAGGATCCTCAAAAGGACAAGATACAGACATGCTTATTTTTAAAACATATTGGTTTATTTTTCACTAAACTACCGTGTCAGACACCTATGTTGAATCGACATGATAACTTTTGGAATTTAGAGAGTCCATGTAACATAGCTTGGTTATACTTTTTTCATATCTATTTTGGGTTTACTTCTCCCCCATCCTTTGCAAAACACCTTCTCATCTCTCATACATCCATAATAAAGAATTTTTGTTTAACAGATGAAATAATTAGCATCGTTGAAAGCATCAAATCAGAGCAATTCCTCATTATGGTGAGTGTACTTTGCATTACATATTAACCATTATATAACATACAATTGTGCAACAAAAAAGTCTTTGCAACTAATATTTGTTAAGTCAATATGTACGCTATTGTTTAGGCATAAATGCACTATTACTGTTTAGACGACCAAACAGTAATGTTTCGACTAGTATTTGTAGAGCACGTCCAGGTGCAGAATCAAAACTAATTATTTAATCAAGATATTTTAGTCTTCTTAACAAATAGTCCCATAAATAAATTAAGGGCTAATGACAAAACTGTCCCCCCAAGTTTGGACGAAAATCAATTTGATACTCAAAGTTTGGGAATATGCAATCAATACCTCTAAGTATTTTAAAACAACAAAAGTGTCCCTTTTGGACGGAAAATTCAATTTTTTGCCGGAAATTTACACGTGTCAGGCGAGAGGAGAGAGAAAATAATAAATAATAAATTTTTTTCTTTTATCAAATTTCTCTCTCCTCTTTTCTTCTACTTTTCTCTCTCCTCTCCCCTCCCTATTTCTTCCATCTTTTCTCTTTCTCTCTCCTCTTCTCTTCCTTTTTTTTCTCTCTCCTCTTTCTCTCACCTCTTTGTTGATCTCTCTCTTACTCAAAACAGAGTTGATAAAAAAAAAAGAAAAAGATTAAATTTTTTTCTTATTTTAATTTTAAAAATTAGATTCTGTTTAATTAAATTAAAAATTTTAATTTTTTTTCTTTTTCTTTATCAACTCTGTTTTGGGTAAATTTTATCAAATTTGTTCTATTTGATAAAGAAAAAAAGAAAAAGAATCTATTTAATTTTTTGATTTTGTAATTAATTTTTTTAAGTAAGTTTTGATCTTGTTTTTAATTTTGTTTTCTTACTATTGATATTTTTTATGTATTATATATTTTAAATGTATGCATACATGTATTATGATTTTATACAAATATATAATTAAAAAAATTAAAATAGCAATTAATTAAGTAAAATGGAGTAAGAGATAGACCAACAAAGAGGTGAGAGAAAGAGGAGAGAGAAAAAAAGGGGGAGAAGAGGAGAGAGAAAGAGAGAAGACGGAAGAAATATGGAGGGGAGAGTAGAGAGAAAAGTAGAAGGAAAGAGGAGAGAGAAAGGGGAGGAGGAGAGAGAAATTTGATAAAAGAAAAAAATTTATTATTTATTATTTTCTTTCTCCTCTCGCCTGACCCGTGTAAATTTCCGGCAAAAAATTGGATTTTCCGGCCAAAAGGGACACTTTTGTTGTTTTAAAATACTTAGAGGTATTGATTGCATATTCCCAAACTTTGAGTATCAAATTGATTTTCGTCCAAACTTGGGGGGACAGTTTTGTCATTAGCCCATAAATTAAAGTGAAATTATTTAACTAAATAAATATTGGAGTGGGCTATCTAGTCAAGTACAGAGCAATAGTACCAAGGACTAATAATTTCTTGAAACCCAGTCCTACAAACTAACATGCTCTAATAGTCTCTTGTAATTAAGTCCTACAAACAAATATACTCTTAGTTTATCCAATTCCTCTTGAAAAATTAATATCTAATTTTGAAACAAATTGAGTAATTTATTTTTATTTCAAAGTAGTTTAAATCAAATTCAACGTCAACCATGTCCGGCCTTGAAAATTAAATTAGATTCAACTTCAGCCATGGTCCAACCTTGAAATTTTCTATAACTTTAGCATGTGATTGCAATTAAAAATGGTGACTTTTGAGTCATGCAATTAATTGACATAAGGAGACTTCCATTATCTAGTCAACCATAAGAAGTAAACTGGACTTGAGGAAAGAACCATTCATTCAAAGTTGAAGCATTATAGCCAAGGAGGAACTAGAGAGAATGGATTTAAAAGGAGACGAGTGCCGATCAATGTCATTTATTGTATTATTAGTAGATGGTTAAGTCTTAATACACACTCTAATCAAATTTCCATAAGATTTATTTGGTTACTAACGTTTGGATCTTCAAACACATCGTAACATATTTAATGCGTTTTATATGTGTTCCAAATACTGCATTTGTGAATTAAATAAATTATGTTTAAAACAAACTACTTCTATACAAATAAAATTTTCAAAAACATTTGAATTTTCAAACGCTCTAAACATTGTCTAACCAAACATAAACATAGTTCACATATTCCGATGTGTAATTAGAGTGTTACAATTTCTTTCACTTAAATTTCTAACGTATTCATCAATCCCAATCTAATTACTCTGAGCCTCACAAACTTGCTCACTAGCCATCTAACATTGTCGGGTTTTCAGGCGAGATCAAGATGGTTACATGGTGAACAAGATTAAAATTTGTGAGTTGACCATAATCCTTATTTAAATGTTGATTTACGCATCATACTTTTTTAGAATAGTTGAGTTGGTGGACAAGATTAAAATTTGTGGATTGACCAAAATCCTTATTTAAATGTTGTTGATTGACTCATCAAACTTCTCTAGAATAGTTGAGTTGACTGACCAACTAATACTTTGAATTATTTTACTACATAGAAATACTAGTATTTCAATAATACTTCCTCTGTACTACCAAAAAAAAAAAATCTTATTTTACCAATATTTTTGTTCAAAAAAAAGGTGTGAATGTACATAATGACAAAATATGACAATGTCACATTGTCTTTAAATCTATCATTATAATTCTATTATTACTAAATTGATAACCCATGCAAAGTACAAGTTAATTTTGATAATATAATTTAAAATTGTGATGTGTGTCATCAGGTGTTATAATTTGAGTAATAATAGTTAATATGAATGATAATAAAACATTGAACATAAAATTGAATAGTTATATGTATATCAAAATCATTGCATATATATTTCTACATGCATGTATACTCTTGGAATAATACAATACAAAATATGAAAAATTAGTATAATTATAAACATAACATGCATTGTATTAACATAGGTGATAAACTCAAGATTAACTCATGACTAACCAAAAGATTCGGTCAATTTACTAATCAACTGAAGATAAGATCTCCATTTGTCTTTTTATATATAGTAATAGATGTTGATACTATTAAACTAAACATTCAATAAATTTAGAAAGTAAATATGTAAGAAAAACATGCTCAAAATTTATGATTTTGTAATAAGACTCATTTTATGAAATGGATGATATATCATACTCCCTCTTTTCCACATAGAGCTTCATTTGAATTTGATCCTATTTATTTGGTGAAATCCTAAAACTCAAACTATCATGCGAATTTATTTTAATTTTCAAAATAACAATTGTGATGTTAAATAATATTACTTTTTAAATAATTTATAATATTGTAGATACTGCATCAATCAAAATCAAATAAATTATCATCGATTTTGAATCTTAAGATTTCACAAATTAGTTTGTAAAAAAAAATTAAATAAGACTCTTTTTGTTGAACAATGCACATTTTTAATCCATCTAAAATCAAGTTGTGCAAATTCTACCTTCCTTACCAGGTTCATCCGACTGTCACTCTCACAAACAACTAGCTACCTGTCTAGTTAACAAAAAGTTGACAGATGACATGATGAATACACAAAAGTCATCAGAAAGTCGAATCTTATTATTTTATTATGTGTAGTATTTTTGAATCTACCACAAAATCTTTGACCTGTTCCATATTTGTCAAGGAAGACTTCAAGAAATCGTGGAGTTATAAGAATAAAAGCTCGGACAACTTTATTCAATCTAATATTTCCAATGGGAACTTCTTCATCCTTTTTGTATATCAGCATTCTGTTAATAATTCTCTATGGCATTGGCCTTGTTCATGGCCAATGTGTGGAAGATCAAAGCCAAGTGCTTCTTAAATTTAAGCAAAATCTCACATTTTTAGTCGATCCATTTAAGCTGGCGTTGTGGAATTCGAGCACAGATTGTTGTTCCTGGCCTGGTGTAACCTGCAAAGGTGGCCTTGTAGTTGGTCTCGACTTGAGCTTTGAAGGTATATCTGGTGGACTTGATGACTCAAGTAGCCTTTTTGATCTTATATATCTCCAGAGCCTGAATTTGGCTGGGAACTATTTCTCTACATTAATACCTTCTGCAATTGGAAAGCTTGTTAGTCTGGTGAATCTTAGTCTCTTCCAGTCTGGCTTTTTGGGGCAAATACCAATGGAGATATCCCGCTTGACAAGGCTGCGCACACTTGACCTAACCTGCTACAGCGATCAACCACTTCGACTTGAGGACCCTAACCTCAGGTTGCTGGTTCGAAACCTCTCAAAGCTTGAAGATCTACGTCTAATGGGCATAGACCTATCGGCTCATGGAAGCGAGTGGTCTAAGGACTTGTCAATTTCACTACCAAATTTGCGAATATTGAACTTGGCGGATTGCCAACTTTCAGGTCCAATAGATCCTTCCTTTGTAAACCTTCGTTCTCTTTCCGAACTTCGTCTGTGGGGGAACAACTTCTTGGCTCCAGTTCCATCATTCTTTGCAAATTTCTCGAATTTGACGATCTTGGATCTCGGTTACAGTAATGTGATCGGAAAATTTCCACAGGAGATATTCCGGGTACCAACTTTACAAAATTTGGATCTCTCAGTTAATGATTTACTTGAGGGCTCTTTACCAGAATTTCTCCAAGGTGGATCACTTGAGAGAATGGTTCTCAGCGGAAAAACTTTTCCGGGTTGTTACCAAATTCAATTGGTAACCTTAGTATGTTATCAAGGATGGAGCTACAAAATTGCAGATTCAGTGGACCAATACCAAATTCAATGGTAAACCTTACCCAACTTGTTTATCTGGATTTGTCATTTAACATGTTTCATGGTCAAATTCCATCAGCTCTGTTTGCGCTCCCATCTCTAACAAAGATTTGGCTCAACAACAACCAATTTGAGGGTTCAGTTGCTGAATTTTCCAATGCATCATCTTCCATGTTGGACACACTTGAGTTGAAAAATAACAATTTGCAAGGACCTATTCCCATGTCTTTATTTGACGTTAGAAGGCTTACTATCCTCTCAGTGTCATCCAACAACTTCAGTGGTATTATACAGCTTCATACTCTCCAAAAACTCACTAATCTTACCCATCTTGATCTTTCATACAACAGCTTATCAATTGAATCACCTGGCGGAAATTTAAACTTGAATTCCTTCCCATTGCTCGAGTTGATAAACTTTGCTTCTTGCAAGCAAAAAACCTTTCCTGACTTAAGAAACCTGTCAAGCTTGGTACACAGAGACTTTTCAGACAACCAAATTTATGGGGACATACCAAGCTGGATATGGAATGTTGGGAACAATAGTCTTCAATATTTGAATCTTTCTCATAATCTTCTTGTAAATTTACAAGAACCTTATGTTTTTCCCAACAGTCTCGATATCCTTGACCTACACTCAAACCACCTCCAAGGTAAAATCCCACTACCATCACAAGTTGATAGTTATGTGTATTACTTAGATTTCTCAGACAACCAAATTGGTGGCGACATACCAAGCTCAATATGGGAAGTCGGGAATGGTTTTCTTGGATATTTAAATCTTTCTCATAACTTTCTTGTAAATCTACAAGAACCTTATGTTATTCCCAGCAGTCTCAATATCCTTGACCAACACTCAAACCACCTCCATGGTAAAATCCCACTACCACCACAAACTGCTTTCTATGTTGATTATTCTGACAATTATTTCAGCTCTTCAATCCATGCTGATATCGGTAATTACCTGACCTCGGCATTTTTGTTTTCCGTGTCAAGCAATAACCTTACGGGAAGCATCCCTAAATCAATATGCAATGCTCGCCTTGGAGTTCTTGATTTGTCGCACAACGATTTGAGTGGCACGATACCATCATGTTTGGTTGAAAATACAAATCTGGTCGTGCTGAATGTAGGGTAGAACCATCTCGTGGGAAATATTTCCAAGGGAATGTCACTTGAACATTCTAGATCTACATGGGAATCGTTTAGAAGGAAAGGTTCCAACTTCTCTCTCCAATTGCCTAATGTTGGAGGAGTTAAACCTTGGAAACAATAAGATAAGCGATACTTTCCCATGTTGGCTGAGGAACTTTTCTGGCTTGCGTGTCCTTGTTCTGCAGTCTAACAGATTTCAGGGTGGCGTGCACTGTCTAGATTCCAACCAAACTTGGCCAAATCTTCAAATTCTTGATCTAGCATCAAACAATTTTAGCGGTGTTCTGCCAACTAAAGGTTTTTTAAGCTGGAGAGCCATGATGGTTGATAAGGATGAACCAAAACTAGATCTTAATCCTCTGGCTTACAAGAATTCAAATTTAAGCTATCAAGTTCCAGTGACACTAATAATTAAAGGTTACTTGTTGAAAGTGGAGAAGATCTTAACTATCTATACATTGATCGACTTATCAAGCAACATGTTCCAAGGTGATATCCCTGAAGAGATAGGGCATCTCACAGCTCTCTATGCTCTCAACATGTCACACAACGCCTTCACTGGCCAAATCCCAACATCTTTTGGAAAGCTGAAAAGTCTCGAATCACTAGACATGTCTCGAAACAAGTTGTACGGTGTTATACCCTCACAACTTGCTAGCCTAACATTCCTTTCATCCTTAAACCTCTCGTTTAATCAATTAGAGGGAATGATCCCAAAGGGCAGTCAATTTCAGACATTTCTAGAGGCTTCCTTCCAAGGCAACAAGGGATTATGTGGCACTCCATTGAGTGTGAGATGCAAGGAAGATTTGTCTCCATCAGCAAATGAAAACAGGTATTCTGATGGCAAGATTGACTGGGACATAATAGCTGTTGAAATTGGATTTCCTGTGGGATTTGGCATTGTTTTAGTACCTCTCGTCTTTTGCAAAAAGTGGAGGAAATATTACTATGAACATGTTGATCGACTTCTCTCAAGAATTTTCAAAATGCAAAATCTAGAAAGAGGAAGTCATGGTGGAAGAAGAAGAAGAGCTAGCAGAGCTCAAAGGCGAAGGATGTAGTCTTTCAAAAGTCAGGATAAGTAAAGATCAGTGGTAGCCGAGTTGGTTTAATAATTAAGTAAATAAATTAAGCATAATGTTGCCGCTAAGTTATCTGTATTTTCCCTAATTTGTTGTTACAACAACAAAAAATACATATATAGTAAATAAATTTGTGTCGTTTCTTTCCGATTGCAAGCTTAAGATCCTACTACTGCAACTGCTCCCACTTCTCAGTTTACCAACAATTCCACTCAAACTATACCTTTTTTGTATCCCTTATTTTCTGTCAATTTTTCCATTCCTATGGCGCCACACATTATTACATTAATTTTCTTTTAAGTAAATCTTAGTTTGTGTATGCATATATTTGAGTAAAACAACGCACAACATTTCCTTGAATCTACAATCCCACTGAAATTTCTGTAACTCCTCTTTCTTTGCTCTCTTCTAGTGCTTTATAGTTTAATACCACATCAAGTTTTAGGTCCCCTTAGAAAGTTAGCATTTCAAATAAGCTACGGTTACTTGGAGCTACCAAATATCCCCAATCCACGCAGAATCTACTGATCCATCTACTAATCCTAAACTTTTATTTGATCGAATGAATGGGGGTGGATGGAGGAATCAAAGATATTCAGAATGAGTTGGAGGTTATTCTTCCAAGCATGCAAAAGCTTCAGAAGACATTGTCTTTTCATCATCATTATGCCCTTCTCATTCCATCCACAAACTTCCAGCCTCATTAATCAATCAATTACACCAAATATCCAAAAATCAATAAACAAATTTATTTATTTATATATATATATATATATATATATATATAAGATCGTGATTTTATCAGCAAGATTCGATTATTATATATAAAGGCAGAGGCTTCTCTCAGGCAAATGCCTCGAATTGTCAACATGATTTTAGAAAAATGGATTTATCAGACTCGTCATCATAAGTTGATCATCGCTGACATGTGCCCTTAGAGCACATGCTAAGTACACAGTTCAAGAGCACATGCTAAGTACACAGTTCAAGAATATTCTCTTGAACTTAGTGTAAATGCAGAAATCAAAAAAATATGCACACAGTTCAAGGAATATACTCGTACTTAGCATGGGTCACATGCTAAAAAATTCCTTAAATAAATATAACCAAAAATAACAAAAACATAATTGAAAACATAAACTAAATTCGAATCCAATCGAAGAGTGTTGAGTGATTGCCCTAATTATAGAAACAGTCGATGGATTATAATACGGCACTGTTAGTGTTAGCCTATCATCATCATCATGGAAAGAGACTCATAATCGTAATGTACTTATAGGCGTGAATAAATTACCTGAAATCATTTTGAGATATTAGGGTTTGCGGCTCTCTCTATCACATGAATTTACTAATATACCATGTGGACCTGGACCAACTAATACAAGCCCATCACTGGACAAGCCCATTTCCTTTTTTATATTTTTTCCCATCAAATAAATTTAGTTGCTCAAATTTCACATGGGGTTGAAGTGTTTTTTTTTTTAAATGGCCTCATCATTGTTATCAATGTACTTTACCACAAATTGCATTAGAAATATCGTATCAATTATTAACATTACTCTTTTTGTATGCATTTTCTTTTAAATATTTAGTAGGCCGGTGGATTTGTTCTTGTTAGAATTGATGATCAGAACAAGAATTCGACATTTGAATTCCAATTTTAACATTTGGAAGAAAACTCGTTTAATAGGTCTTATGGTTCTATATAAATGTAAATTTATTTATATTTTGGAAAAGGACAAAAAAATTGTCTGAATATGAGAAATTAATTTTTGACAACATTCTTTAATTATAAATGATTTCATAGGGTTTGTTCAGCTACTAACATTTATAACATTTTTGACGATACCGTTTGTAACATTTGGACCTTTAAACGCACTATTTTTGGTGCGTTGCGTTTGAGTCCTAAATGTAACATTTATGAGTTAAATAAATCGACTGTATTAGACAAATAAAATTGTCAGATATATTTAGACTTCTAAACTTTTCAAACGCACGCTAATCGCTATGTACCCGAACATACAGTCTTGTTTCTCCGACCAGCTTTTCTTATGAAGCGGTGATTCTTAGAGCAAATCCAATGCAAATGGTAAAATGGCTATAGCTATTGCTATATTTTAGCACCAAAAAGTGTTTTTTGGTGTTAAAATAGAACTCAGTCTCCAGTGGTTGGTTCTATTTTAGAACCAAATCGTTTCAAATTTAACTAACTTTTCCTCCACCTCACATGAAATTAATTTTTCAACACCCACATTCAACGAATTCCTCGCCCGTAACAGGAAGATGCGATCTACTGAGACATATTACGCACTTCGCAATGATCTTATTGAACACCTCTGGGCCCGTAGAGGAGAGGAAGCATGAGCATTTCAGTTAAACTTTTAATATAGTAATACGTTTCCCGTGTTGTGGAAATTAGTTTAAGTAATTTTAGTTCCAATGTTGTAATACGTGAGAGGGTACTTTTTAAATAAAAAATATTACATAATAAATACTACATTTTAACAAAAATACAATGATCAATATTCGGGTAGATTAATCATCTTGACTCAAAGTTAATAATTAATTAATAGATTAATCCAACAATGTGTAATTATTGGAAATGAGGAACTAATGCTTTGAGAAGTAGCAGTAACTATAGAATGAACATGTAATATTTAAATTTTTTTTTATTTTTTTTTATTTAATTTTTTTATTTTTGCTAATTATGTAATATTTAATTTGATATTTGATAACTAATTAATATAGTTATAATAATACTACTAATTTAAGTTGGGGTTTGAGATGTCAAAGGATGACTATAGTCATCCTTGGTTCTATATTTAGAACCAAGTATAGCATTTTGCCATTTTGGAACTAAATATAGCACCCCATTGGATTTGAGTTTTTGCCAATTGTTGCTATAATTTGACTATAGAACCAAGTTTGACATCCCCATTGGATTTGCTCTTAGCTATTAAGACAATCATGCTTGCCATTCATTACAGATGAGTATCACAGAGATAAACAATTTCTTTGATTTTGAAAAGCAAAAATCTATTTTCATATTAAAGGATATAAGCAAAAAGAGAAAAGTTGTAGCACCAAAAAAATATGAAGTGAAAAGGTATTGTTAGAATTTAAGAACGAATAATATACGGGAAAGTAAGAACACGCGATATATCTAGGTTCACTAAATTGGCTAGTCCTACTTGTCTCATGTATTCATAATATGTCTCAAACACTCTACAATGATTTACACACCAAATAATGTTTCATAGTAACTAGAAAACTCTAGCTGCTATAATATTGGGCTCAAATTCATTTGGCCCAATACATTAGTAAAACCCATGACCGGGCTACTAATAAATCTCCAAATCTAATTGCACTTTGTGTTTGGCTTCCAGGGGGCACTGCCCCCTTGCAACCCTCGCCAGCTCACCGGCGAGCTGGGTAGTCATTCGCTCACCGATGAGCGAGACCACCGACTACCCTGTCGTAGTGGTCATTTGTCGAACCTGCAGAAATATGAATCAATTCCAACAAATATGATGTTAAAAAATACAAAAGAAATTAAATAAATAAAGAAATGTACGTCTCATGTGCAATGTACGTCTAAAAGACAATACGAGGAATGAAGTTTTAATTTATTTGTCCGATTAAAGAAAGTAAGATCACACCGGATCCTATACTGAGCACCAAATTAATCACAAATTTCCCTTCTGTCTATATTCCCTGACCATCAAAACAAATGGGATAAGATCAAAATGATTTGAATATAATCATATATGCTTATGTTGGGAAGATAATCATTCTCATGCAGTAAGAACAAAGTTACCGGATACTTTTATTAACCACATATTAATATTAGTACTTGTGTTTTTAAACATGATATACTCTCACGTATTAATATATTAAATTTAGTATATACCGAAATATTTTTTTTGTTGTGTTACTTATAATTGCACAAATATCAATATTCTAACTTAGTGTTGGATGCTCAAACATATCAAATTTATATTATATTAGTTATAAAACAATCAACTTGTTGATTCAACTAAACTTGCAAACTTAATTTTATTGTATTTGTATTCTAAGAGAATTTTTAACTATAAGCATCGACGTAAAGCTATCATGACGTATCGCGTTTTAGCCTATTAAGCATACCCCGTACCCATTTCAGTTCCACATACCAAGATGAACCGCATAGCTATATCGGTTCTAGGCTAAATTTGCTTTTACCAAGCACACAATGATCTCTAATTCTGAGTATTAATAGTAAAAGATTCCCTTCCTATAAGCACAATTTTAGTAATAGTATTACGGCTCAACTAATTCATGAATAGTAATTGTCTCAGTTGAATTAAGACAATGTTTATTGAGATGAACAGTACTTCAAATCGGATATATGGACATAATCACATAACAATGTTCAATGTTCCTTTCACTATCACCTCAAAGTCGAAGTTTTTTAAGAAAATATTGGTTTTGACATAATCGAGCTAAACTTGTTTGAAAATAATGAGACTTTTTACCTTCACTTAGAAAGTAGACTCTTGTTTCGAGACATCCCTAAAACAAAATTGAGAAAATCTTAACTTGTAAAATATACTCTCTCTCCGTCCCTTTTTAGTTGACGTTTTAAAATTATACATATAGATGCAATTAATAATTTATCTGATTGACCAAATTGAATATAAAATTTCAATATTAGCATTCTAAAACTTTGTTGGAAAGCTAAGAGAGAAACAAATTAGCTTTTAATCATAAAGGATAATATAAGAAATTAAACATTTAATGTTTCCTTGAAATTTACAAACGACAAATAAAAAATAACAAAAATCTCTCTAAAAAGACAAATAAAAAGGGGACAGACTACCGGAGCCTTTCATTAATAATGCACCACATTTAATGTATATACTTCTAAACATAAAGATAAATTTTGTGACATTGGTTAAGATCTAGGTAGGAATAGTTGAGCAGACAAATTTCACATCTTTCACCATGCCACGTAATTTGCCTGACTCGCCAAAATCATTTATTTTTAACAAAGGAAACCACAACTCTGCCAAATTTTCATTTATTCAATTTAAGTTAAAAACGCCTTTTATTTCAAACTAGCTATACAGTTAGGCAAGACAAAATTTTCATTTACTGAACATCTAAAATTCAGTACTTATGAATTTTCATTTTTCACTAGACTTGATCAATCCGATCCACCAAACAACTAAAGGCACACTGATCACCATGATAAAAGAAAGTCTCTATTAGATATGCAGTGTTCTAAAATATAGTTTAGGCTTGGAAAGTAGGTGCTAGGCGCCTGCCTAGCCTACTATGCATTGACATCTATTTCCATCTACCATCATAGCTACAACTTGTTTCTTCCTCTTCCCTAAATGAATATGTGATGTTGCAATCTATTTTTTTTGTAACAGAGGGATGGGATAATATTTTGAAGTTATCCTTTTAATTTGAGAAAATTGCTATTAAATGTCCCAAATTTCTATCAAAACTCAAACTTGGCCCCATAATTTAACAATATTTAAAATAAAAATAAAAAAATACTTAGTTTTTATAAATTTAACATTAACTTTATAATAAATACAAAGAAATAAAAAGTAATAAAAGTACACTACCTAGGGAAACCACCTAGGCCCCAATTACAAGGCCTAGGTGCTCAAATCTCCCTCTGCCGCCTAGCTCTGTCTAGTGGTTTTTAGAACATAGCAAATACGCTATTAAAAGTTACGGATTAAAGAATCTAAGAAATAACATGAAGTGGATTCAATAAGGTATGAAAAGAGACGAGATAAAGCATTATATGTCATGTTCTTTCGACAACATAAACATTGGCAGATCCAGTAGCTAATATGAAACTTAAAACTTCGCTCCTACATATACCTCAAATAGATAAGAAAATTATAACAGAAACTAGAAAGTAGAACAATCAACTTGTTGATTCAACTAAAACTTGCAAACTTAATTTGATTGCATTTGTATTCTAAAAGAATTTCTAACTTTAAGCGCCGACGTAAAGCTATCATGACGTACCGCGTTTTAGCATACCCCGTACCCATTTCATTTCAGTTCAAAGCACCGAGATGAACCACGTACCTATATGGGTTCCAGGCTCAATTTGCTTTTACCAAGCACACAATGATCTCTAATTTTGAGCATTAATAGTAAAAGATTCCCTTCCTATAAGCACAATTTTAGTAACAGTATTGCGGCTCAACTAATTCATGAATAGTAATTGTCTTAGTTGAATTAAGACAATGTTTATTAAGATGAACTGTACTTCAAATCGGATATATGGACATAATTACATAACAATGTTCAATGTTCTTTACACCACCACCTCAAAGTCGAAGCTTTTTAAGAAAATACTGGTTTTGACATAATCGAGTTAAATTTGTTTGAAAATAATGAGATAGGAGACTATCTAGCTTGGTTCGGAGAGCACTTCTTGGGTGAAATCTTTTTTTTGTTGCTGTCTCCTACTACTCCCCCGATACAAGTTATTTCCTCCCCCTTTCTTTCCTCGTTTGAACCTCGCTCTTTCACTATAGTTGCTGCCATTGACAGTTTGAAGGCGATTCACCTTCACCTAACATCTTTAAAAGTTTGAGTCTTATTCTTTATCATCTGCCTACGACTCTAGTCATCTCTCACAGTAACAGTGATGAGTTGTTGAGTGAAAGACGTTAGGTGATAGTCACCATATAGAGATGTTGTTAATACCTCTACCGGGGACCATGCCTATGGATCCTACGAGGCGCGCTCTTTGTCCCAAGCCCTAGACATCCGGTTACCTTTTTGCGGAGATCCACCGCCGAAGCTTAAAGATAATAGATATTGAGTCCATCATGAGATGACCCTTTCTTCCCCTACCTTTAATGTACTTGACTTCCTGGCCACAGAGGAAAATAATAAGATGCTTACGAGCCCTCCTAATATGGAAGAAGTTCAAAAGGCAATTTTGAGCATGTCGGCGCGCACTAACCTCAAAAAAGGGCCTTAAAGCCATCAGGCTTTCCGGGTTCTTTTTAGAAATCTTGTTAACACAAAACTAATAAAATCATAACTCTTAAAATGTATTCCCTTTGTCTTTTTTAATTGACGTTTTAAAATTATACACGTGCAATTAATGATTTATCTTATTGACATTTGACCAGATTGAGTATAAAATTTCAATATTAGCCTTCTAAAACTTTGTTGAAAAGCTGAGAAAGAAACAAATTAGCCTTTAATCATAAAGGATAATATGATAAATTAAGCATTTAATGTTTTCTTAAAATTTACAAACGACAAATAAAAAGGAACAAAAATCTCTCTCTAAAAAGATAAAGAAAAAGGGGACGGACTACGGGAGTATTTCATTAACAATGCACCACATTTATTGTGTATACTTCTAAACATAGAGATAAATACTGTGACATTAGTTAAGATATAGGTAGGAATAGTTGAGCAGACAAATTGCACATCTTTCACCATGCCATGTAATTTCCCTCACTCACCAAAATCATTTATTTTTAACAAAGGAAACCACAACCCTGCCAAATTTTTATTTAAGTTAAAAACGCATTTATTCCAAACTAGCTATATAGTTAGGCTAGAAAAAATTTTCATTTACTGAACATCTAAAATTCGGTACTTAAGAATTTCCATTTTCCACTATACTTGATCAATCCGATCCACCAAACAACTAAAGGCACACTGATCACCATGATAAAAAAAAGTCTCTTTTAGATGTGCAGTGTCTATAAATTTAACATTAACTTTATAATAAATACAAAGAAATAAAATGTAGTAAAAGTACACTGCCTAGAGAAGCCGCCTAGTCCCCGATTACAAGGTTTAGGTGCTCAAATCTCCCTCTGCCGTCTAGGTCCGCTTAGCGGTTTTTAGAACATAGCAAATACACTATTAAAAGTTACGGATTAAAGAATCTAAGAAATAACATGAAGTGGATTCAATAAGGTATGAAAAGAGACAAGATAGATTAACCAAGCAGTATATGTCATGTTCTTTCGACAACATAAGCATTGGCAGATCCAATAGCTAATATGAAACTTAAAACTTCACTCCCACATATATACCTCAAATAGATAAGAAAATTATAACAGAAACCAGAAAGTAGAACATTTCCAAATAAATCTGTAAAGTAGAAATGCTAAACAGTCTTGCAAAATCAACCCACGCTCATATTTGGAATCCGGCACAATGTTGCTGAAAATCTGTTATTTTAGAAGTATGTACATGATTGCAAAAATGAAGAACAGTGTTTAAAACAGAAATGTCAATATAAGAGACACTACTGTAGCTATGGTGTGTGTATTTTATGTTGTAACCCACTTTGTTATTTGATATAAAACAACAATATTACCGCCTGAATCGAATGGTTGACCACTCTTTTCTTAAGACTATATTCGCCCCTTACTTTTGCTACACAGGGTTACTACGAATTAGTTTCCCAAGATAAGACAGGCCCAGATTTTATTCTGTACTAGAATTTATTGTGTAGTAAGAAATCTAGTGCAAAACTATAAATGATAGAGAAGAAATTATAACAAGAAAATATTAGAATAATATTTCCTTCAGAACTTGAAAAAGATTGATTTGATTTGAAGTGATAGTTTTGGGTAGACTTAGAACCTATTTATAGGTTTTCTAACACCTCTTTAAAGAGGTTCCAATTTCCTGAAGAGTTTCAATTGCTGCAATGGTCGCATCCTAATGCATGGTCGTATCCCATCTTGGCATCCCATCCCAATTAGTCGTATCCTGTAATTTTGGTCGCATCCCAATTAATTTGGTCGCATCCCAAATTCCAACTTTCCAACTTTGTTTACCGAACTCTGTCTTGGCATCTTGCCGTTGGATTACAGTTGACCCAATTAATTAATTAATTAATTAATTAATTATTCCAATTAATTAAAAAATTGTAAGAATGTTATTGCCATGATGTGAACCCAAGTTCTTAATATTAAGACCTTTTATTTTATCCAACTAAAATAATTCATTTGTTGGCTATATAGACATCATATAATATATTTATTATATACTTTCTAGATTTGAAAATATCCAACAATCCTCCCCTATTTTCATAATCATTTTCCTTTGACATTCTTTTTTCTCTTATTAGATATAGCATACATAAGTAATAGGTGTCTTTCGACTTGAACCTTTACATAGTCTATATCACAAAATTTCAGAATTCTTAGTAGCGTTAGCTTTGAACTAAGAAATCTTAAAGTCATATCTTGCTTAATAGACATATACTATATCCCTTATAGTTTAAGGAACCCCAGCACATTTATGGCCTTATGTTTTACCTCTTGGGTTTCGTAAGTGACTTAGAGACAAGCCTTAAGTCTCGCAGAAGCGGCCCCACTTCCTTCACTTACATAGGTGAATCTAATTAGATGCACTTGTATGACCTGCATCCTCCAAACCGGACTTAGTTTCATTAAAGGTTTACCCTACCCTCTTTGTTCTTCATACAAGCATACACTAACTTTGAGATGGTTATGAAAAATCTATTCTTTATACTTGTCTAGTGTATAACTGATTATTACTATAAGTATTTTTCCATTGAACTAATATACTAGATGTTACTCTAGTATTTAGTTGGGTTCCACTTATAGGTTACCTCTCATTTAAAGGCTTTAAACCCATCTCCCTAGAAGTCTTACATATTATATCCTTGCCTAGGCCTTTTGTAAAAGGATCCGCCAAATTTTCCTTTGACTTGACATAGTTAAAGGTAACAACCCCTTTATTGATTTGTTCCCTAACATAACTATGTCTTAAACTTATATGTCTAGACTTCCTGTTATAAACCTTATTATAAGACCGTGACAATGTTGCCTCATTATCATAATATATTGAGATAGCTGTCATTGGCTTGGGCCAAAGTGGAATCTCAAATAATAAATCCTTAAGTCATTCAGCTTATTTTACAGCAGCTGATAATGCAATAAACTCGGATTTCATAGTTGAATGTGTTATCAAGGTTTGTTTCTTGGAACCCCAAGAAATTGCCCCTCCTCCTAAAGTGAATATTCATTCACTTGTAGACTTTATTTCATCCGAATCCGTTATCTAATTTGCATCCGTGTACCCTTCTACCACAGCTGGGTATCCTGTATAGCATAATGCATGGTTCATTGTACCTTTAAGATATTTAAGTATCCTTGATACTGCGTCCCAATGAACTTGACCTGGATTATGAGTAAACCTACTCAATACTCTAACCGCAAATGTTATATCAGGTCTAGTACACTGCATTGTATACATTAGACTACCGATTATACTTGCATACTCTAACTGAGATATGTTATTCCCTTTATTTGGAAATAACTTAACAGAATGATCATATGGGGTAGAGGCTATCTTGCAATTCTCGCGATTAAACTTCTTTAACAACTTCTTAATATAATGAGACTGAGTTAAAGAAATGGTATCTTGAGAACGCACAATTTTAATACCTAAAATTACATTAGCCTCCTCCATATCTTTCATATCAAAAGTAGCAGACAAGAATGCTTTAGTTTTTAATACTACTTTTTCACTAGTAATAAGTATATCATCAACATATAAACAAATTATAACACCAAAACCTTTACTAAACTTAGAATAAACACATTTATCCGATTCGTTTATTTTAAATCCATTGAAAACAATCATTTGGTCAAATTTTTCAGGCCACTGCTTGGGTGCTTGTTTTAGGCTATATAAAGATTTAACAAGTTTACAAACTTTTCTTTCTTGGCCTTTCAAACCAAACCCTTCTGGTTGTTCTATAAAAACTTCCTCTTCTAAATCACCATTTATAAAAGCAGTTTTAACATCCATTTGGTGTATAACAAGTTTATGAATTGATGCTAATGCAATTAATAACCTAATGGTACTAATTCTTGCTACTGGAGCATATGTATCAAAGTAATCAATTCCTTCCTTTTGCTTAAAACCTTTGGCTACCAATCTAGCTTTATACTTATCTATGGATCCATCTGGTTTTCTTTTCCTTTTAAATATCCATTTACAGCCAATGGGTTTACAACCAGGAGGTAAATCCACCAAGACCCAAGTCTTGTTACCCATGATAGAATCCATTTCATCATTAATGGCTTCTTGCCAAAAACCTGAAACTTGAGAGGACATAACTTCTCAAAAAGTCAGTAGATCTCTATCACTAGAATCATGCTCAGTCACAAAGACACTAGAAGAAACAATATTATCCATGTTTCCTTCAACTAGATACATGTAAAAATCAGGGTCATAGAATTTTTCTATCCTTGCTCTTTTACTTCTTCTTGGTTCTATTTCTTCAGTAGATGTAATAAGTTCCATTTCATCATTTATTTCATGATGAACTGTTTCTTGATCCTCTTTATCAGTTCTTCTCTTGACCTTTTCCTAAAGAAAGAATTCTCAAAGAACTCAACATCTCTAGACTCCAAAATTATATTTTGGCTAACAGAATCTGTGAATTCCATGGTCAAGAATTTATAGGCTTTGCTATTTTGTGCATAGCCTATAAAAGCACACTCGATTGCTTTAGCTCCAAGCTTAAGTCTTTTAGGATCAGTTAACCTTACTAATGCCCTACATCCCCACACCCTTAAATGGTCAAGAGAAGGTTTTCTCTTTTTTCACAATTCAAAAGGTGTAATGTTAGTTTTCTTATGGGGTATACGATTAAGTATATAACAAGCAGTCATTAAAGCTTCCCCCCATAAATGTATTAATCATTTCTTCAAATGTCCTATTTTTTTTGTTCTACCACTCTATTTTGTTGAGGACTATAAGGAGCTGTAGTTTGATGAATTATACCATGATTCTCACCAAAATCATTATAAGAGAAGTATTCCCCTCCTTTATCCGATCTAAGAATTTTAATTCTTCGATCTAATTGATTTTCAACTTCAACCTTGTAGATTTTAAATTTTTCTAAAGCCTCATCTTTAGTCCTTAACAAATAAACTTGGGTGTATGTTGAGCAACATCTATAAATGTTATAAAATATCTTTACCTCCCCTAGTTAATATGCCCTCAAATTCACAAATATCGGAATGAATTAATTCTAATAATTGTGAGTTTCTTTCTACTTTTTTAAAAGACTTCCTGACAATTTTAGACTTAACACATATAGCACATTTTTCTAAATCAGAAAAATTAATCTTAAGAATTAAACTAAGATTACTCATGCTACACATACTTTTATAATTTACATGTCCTAATCTAGCATGTCAAACATCAAAAGTAGAAACCATATAAGCAAAAGATGAATTTTCATTAATAATATTTAGTTTGTACATGCAATTAGATTCATATCATTTTCCGACATACATGCCACCCTTAGACAATACAATACAATTAGCGTCAAACAAGACTTTTATGCCATGTTTGTTTAAAAGACTAACAGATACAAGATTTTTCCTAATTTCTGGGACATGAAGAACATCATTAAGAGTGATTGTCTTCTCGGATGATAACTTGAGAACCACTTTTCCTTTGCCCATCACTTTTGTAGTTGATGAATTTCCCATGAATAGTTCTTGACTATCCTTCATAGGTTCATAAGCTTTAAACATTGATTTATTCTTGGCAATATGTTTGGTTGCTCTAGAGTCGATCCACCATTCCATGTCATTTCCAATCATGTTAGTCTCCATAATCATAGCAGCAATATCTTCATTGCCTATCATATTTTCTTGGTCATTCTTTTGTTGCCTTTGCTTCAAATACAAATTACATTGTTTCTTGAAATGTCCTGGCTTACCACACTTCCAACAAGTACCTTTCGGTTTTTTAATTACGGAAGTATTATCTTGACCACCACGCTTCCTTTTGTTCTTGCCCTTTGGTTTAGATGCATTTTCTATGACAAGTGCTTTAGCACTTTTATTTTCTATTTTCAATTTATCCAAGTTCCGAGAATTCTCTTCAACTTGGAGAAATTTAATAAGCTCTTGCATAGTCATTGCATCTTTCATTTGTTCCAATTCCTTTCGACAATCTTTCCACGAAAATGGTAACTTTGAAATAATTGTCGATACTTAAAACCCTTCGTCAAGGCTATGGCCTTCCGACACAATTTGATTCATAATAATTTGAAGTTCATGTCCTTGCAGCATAACAGATTTATTATCTATCATTTGATAATCAAATAATGAACTTACTAGAAATTTTTTATTTCCGGCGTCCTCGATGTTGTACTTGTTGTCAAGATCCTCCCATAATTCTTTTGCCGTCTTTTTCGTGAATTTGGCTTCATACACATCGTACAATGAATTGCATAAGGCATTTAGAATGTGCCCTTTACACATGAAATCATCTTGTTCCCATTTAATTCGACTCTTCATTTTTGTCGGTGTCTCATTTTTTTTTCTTCCATTTTCTCTTCATTTAGCACATGAGAGAGTTTTAATGCAGTTAAGCAAAAATACATTTTGCTTTTCCAACGTCTGAAGAAGAATCCATCAAATTTTTCGAGTTTGTTAATTTGATTCAAGCTATTTTTTGAATTGTTGTCCTCCATTGTTAATATAGTCTTAAGATTGTTATAACCCACTTTGTTATTTGATATAGAACAACAATATTACCGCCTGAATCGAATAGTTGACCACTCTTTTCTTAAGACTATATTCGCCCCTTACTTTTGCTACACAGGGTTACTACGAATTAGTCTTCCAAGATAAGACAGACCCAGATTTTATTATGTACTAGAATTTGTTGTGTAGTGCAAAACTATAAATGATAGAGAAGAAATTATAACAAGAAAATATTAGAATAATATTTCCTTAAGAACTTGAAAAAGATTGATTTGATTTGAAGTGATAGTTTTGGGTAGACTTGGAACCTATTTATAGGTTTTCTAACACCCCTTTGAAGAGGTTCCAATTTCTTGAAAGTTTCAATTGCTGCAATGGTCCTAATGCATGGTCATCCCAATTAATTTGGTCGTTTGTCGAACTCTGTCTTGGCATCTTACCGTTGATTACAGTTGGCCCAATTATTAATTAATTAATTAATTATAATTAATTAAATATTTTAATTAATTAAAAAATTGTAAGAATGTTATTGCCATGACTTGAACCCAAGTTCTTAATATTAAGATCTTTTATTTTATCCAACTGAAACAATTCATTTGTTGGCTATATAAACATCATATAATATATTTATTATATACTTTCTAGATTTGAAAATATCCAACATTTTACTCTATATGTTTGTTGCAATTCAAATCTATCAGGTTTTTACCTCGGTTCCACAAAAGAGTCTCATTTGCAAAATTTTTGTGTGGCATGATAATAAAATTATGATGACAAATTTGAGCACATTGTTTCATTTTTTAATACTACAATCAACAAAAATATGACTCTTTTATTTCTCAATTCCCTCTTTTATTTTTTTGTTTTTGACTGCATCAACTAGTTAACGATAACAAACTAGAAGGTAAAAAGATGGCGACATGGCATAAGGACGACGGTAAAGAAAGAGAAAATAAAAACTACTCCAGTATTTATTTTATTTATAGTCAGTGTTTGTTTAAAGAAAATTAATAATAAAAATTGGTCTTCCTTCTTTATAAAACATTAATTAAAACTAATTTTATGATGGTAATATTCCCTATTGGAAAAAGAAATAATGTATATTTTATTTATTTATAAAAAAAGGTACATACTTCATTTTTATTTTTTTTGAATTGCTATATTTACAAAAATGATGTGTGAAATATAATTAAGAGAGGAGAGAGTCGAATGATTGTGGACCAGAGGCAAAAACAATCATCAAAACTTACCAAAATAGTTATTAGAGTTGTGGGTTGTTTACTTTTTCCCGAGGATGAAAGCTAGAGATAATGAACTAGAGATTTAGGTAGGGCAGAGGGAGAGAGACGTTGCGCTACTTTGGAAATACATACTTAAGTGTAAAATGATATAAAATATTTTCAAATTAACGCAAAAAAAAATTATAATTATTTTTTCCAAATATTAAAATTTACGCAAAACAAACTTATTATTACAGAATGAATCTTATTATTCATATAAAAAAGTATTAAAAATTATATTAATTATTTTTCTCAAATATTAAACTAAACATAAGTCACACTTGGACATAATTATTTACAGTAAAAATGACAAGTGTTATTACTCAAAAAATAAATATATTAATAGAAAAATCTTTTTACAAAATAGTGGTAGTAATAAATATTATTATATTTTCTTTTATTTAACATTATACAAAAACAACACTAACTATATATTAAAAAATGTAACTAAAATCATAAATATCCCAAATTTTGATATATACTCAAGAAAATTTAATATATAAAAATCATAATATGAAACTAAGAATTCAAATAATAATTTTTGTTGTTAAACACCAAAAACTAAACTATCAACATACTCAATCACTCTAATTAGAACCTCTCCATTAATAATTTAAGTTAAAATTCTTAATCTTTGTATCATTTATCCAAAAATATGTGTTAATTAAACTAAACTATTTGAATGAGATAATCTTAATTACAAATAAAACTATAATTAAATTGTATTGTATTAAAAAAGGATAATTAAACATATAAATATTATTCAGTAATTAAAATTTGATAATATACAAGGGTATATATAACTTTATCTATTTAGTCAACCCTAAAAACTTGCAAGGTACTAACTGTTACTTTAAAAACTAGAGGGGATGTGAGTGTTATTATGATTATCTAGATGTGGTGTCACTGTATATTACTCTTAATAAAATGGCAAACCTACTCACTTGACATGAAGAAAATCTACTACGGTCTAGGCTATGTTTGTTTGTGATTCGGTTGTATTGCATTGGGTTATTTATATTGTTTATACTAATTTAATATATTTAAGCACTTTTTTATCCTTAATTAGTTCTAAGATGAAAATCTCATGAATTGTTAATTTGTCTCTAGACTCTCTACAGTCATTTGTGACGGACTATATAATTCCAACTTCGAAGGAGGAAGGAGGGAATAATAGCACCCCTTTTTGAGCTATTAAATGGGTTTGGGAAGAAAATATAGTCCATGGATTGTCGTATGCTAATTAATCCGTGCACAAAAAAAAGTTGAATGATATTGAAGTAATATAAATAAGTATAAATAGTTCAATTCCAATTATTGTTACTGCACAAAGCACAGCCCTAACAAATACAATATTCTTTGTTAATGGTTATATAGTTTATTGGCATGGCTGTACCGTGTGCTACAACATTAACCACACTGGTTCCACAATACTACTTGATTAATATGTTATATTGACTATACTTATCAAATACTTTTATTGATCTAGTAAATTTGGAATTCGTATTTGTGTATTTAAACATGATATTCTCACGTATCAATACTCTAAATTTAGTATGTCGAAAAATGTCTTTGTAATTTTATCTATAATTTATAATATTTTTCAAATAGTTTATAATATTAGCTATTGAGTTGACTAAAAACAAAATAAATTTACATCAGTTTTGAATTATGAAATTTTACAAACTAATTGAGAAAAAAATTATATGGAACCTTTTTGTAGAACAGAGGAACTATACCCATAATAATCCATCTGTTCCATAGGAACAATCCAATTTACACTGATGATAGTACAGAATTAATATTTAATATTTTGTAACTTTTCAAAATTACTGTTCCATTTCCTTTAATCAATTGCTTAGAAATTCATTCAAATTATTATATGCACATTTGCCTCAACTAGGTGTGTCAACATCTATACCCCCACAACTTTATGTTGGAGAGAAATGTTGAGCTTTGGAAATTAATATTGGCAGGGTCGGGGCGGCATCCTTGAGTCAAATTAAATTACAATATTAAGTTACTAACATAATAAATAGTACTCCATTGTCCTTAAAAAATGAACAAAATATAAATTTCACACATATTAAAAAAGTAAAAAGAGAATAAATAATAAATAGTACCAATATATATATAGAGAGAGAACGGATCAAGAGCATACTCTCTTATCCGACATACCAAGCTACCCCCTTTAGCGACGGACCGGGCAACGGTTTGGTCCGTCGCCATAAATCCGGTCCGTCACTATAACTTTTAGCGACATACAACATATAGCGACGGACTGAAATTATAGCGACGGATCGGTCCTATGGTATGTCAGATAAGCGGGTATGCTCTTGATCCGTTCTCTCTCTCTATATATATATATATACACACACACACTTTATTGATATTATAAGATAATGAGATAACTGTGCCATATTGATACAAGAAACAAAAATTTCATGGCAAGTTTTGGATTCGTTTTTTTTTTGTTAGTTGTTTTGGATTCGTTTGGTAACTGTTTCGTTTTCAAATTTTTATTTCTATTTATACTTTTTGAAATCAATAGCAAAAGGTGTTGTATGTTAACTGTTTTTACCTTAAAAATGAGGAAAACAATTCATTATGAAGACGGATTCTTCTCACGTTGTTTAGTATCTTACGTCTCTTCAGGATGATAATTCGGAGTTGGATCTTATTATTGGAGATTGCATCCAACTTAGAAGTCGTTTTGATCTTTTTATCTTACATTTCCTCAAGATGATAATTCGGAGTTGGATCTTATTATTAAATGTTCACTAAAAAAAGGATATTATTTTGCAGTTCACATTTGCAATGCTGATTCTAGTCAATGTTAATTAAGTTATAGCCAATATTTTATTTAATGTTAATTAGGTTATCCAATGTTTTGTATCGTTAATTAAATGTTATTTAAGTTATTGATGTGTTGGCATTGGTAATAGCCATTTTGTTTGGAGTGGGGAGAGAAGTTTTTCGGTGAGTATTCTGAGTGTTCATCGGTAATTTATCGACCCGTACTGGACCGTACCGAATCGGACTGAATACCGAAAACACCCAAAATTGTGTACCGATACCGGTACCGGTTAGCCCGGTATACCAAACCGGTTAGCCGATCCGAAACCAGTATGGTATCAGTTTTTATCTAATTTTGTACCGGTTGTTATTTAATATGGCAACTGTGATTATAAGAATCATCCTTGGAGATTTATTGCAGAAGAGATCAGTATCCCCATCACTTTTTTTCTTTGTTTTTGTAAGGAGATACATATTTACAGTCCCTGTACAAAACTACAAATTACACATCCCACATATGACATACCTAAAATACAATTTAAAACCAAATAACATCGAAATACTAAACCCCAGGCTACATCAAAATCTACCAAGGCCACATCAAAATCTACCAAGGCTAACAAGCTGCTTTGTGATATGTTCTGAACTGCTTACTAGGAATAATCAATATAAATTCCTTGATTATGGGCTTGAAAGTTTAAGAAATTCTCCACCTTTGATGTTCTTTTGAGGCTATATATATATATACACGGTGGCCTTCTCCAACGGACCATATGTTGCGAACCAAAGACGGACTTAATCAAAAAAACGCGCGGGTTGCTAGATGGTTCGAGTTGGGTGTGAAAATGGGCCACTATATAAACAAATTAAACCCATATTATGCAACCCGTTTCTCTCTCTAACTGGAGTCTCTCTCACTACGAAGCAGAGAAGAACAATTGGAAGCTCTGGCGATTTCAAAATCCACGGCTCAGGCACCGGCTCAGGCACCGGCTCAGGCGTTCTATCTGTCTCTCTCTACGAAGGTATTAATCGGCTCCGGCTCCGACCAAAACTGTATTAATTTCTTAATTTATTTTTCTAGCGTAAGAAATTTAGGGTTTATTAGAGGGTAGGATTTGTGTTTAAAATTTAGTTGAATTCATGGTATTGAATTGGTTGGAGATGTTGAAAGATTTTGTATGTGGCTAATGCAGAACAGATCAATGTGGAATTTTCTGCACATTTCTCACAAACATGTCCTTATTGTTGTTGATTTCAAATCAAGGCCGACTGTTTAGTCTATTGTTAAGTTTTACTTAAATCTTACTTTTGAATTCAAGGTCTGTGATTTTCGGTTGTCAAAATTATTAGTCCTTGGTACTATTGCTCTGTACTTGACTAGATAGTCCAGTCCAATATTTGTTTAATTAAATAATTTCACTTTAATTTATTTATTGGACTATTTGTTAAGAAAACTAAAATATCTTGATTAAATAATTTCAAGCATACTCACTAGGGGTGGGCAACAAGTACGGTTTTTACAGTTTTTTACCGGGCCGAACCTGTACCGAACCGGTCTGTTCAGTATACATGGTAGTGGTAACCGGTTCGGGTTCAGTATACATACTAGTCTCTGAGATGAAGAGAAACTAAGAAGAAGTCTGAGATGGGTAATGCCGTAATGGGTTAGTATTTAGTAAAGTGAAACTGTGAAAGTGATTTAAGTGAATAAAAGGGAAACAGTATTAATTGAACCGGTATAAACAGTTCTGTTCGGTATATACCAAACGACCCAAGCCTCTTACCGTTACCGGTACCGAAAATTCGGTATATACTGATTTGTTGTACCGAACCCGAACCGGTTACCATTACCATGTATACTGAACGGACCGGTTCGGTACCGGTTCGGCCCGATAAAAAACTATAAAAACCGAACTTGTTGCCCACCCCTAGTGAGTATGCTTGAAATTATTTAATCAAGATATTTTAGTTTTCTTAACAAATAGTCCAATAAATAAATTAAAGTGAAATTATTTAATTAAACAAATATTGGACTGGACTATCTAGTCAAGTACAGAGCAATAGTACCAAGGACTAATAATTTCTTGTAACCCAGTCCTACAACTAACATGCTCTAATAGTCTCTTGTAATCCAGTCCTACAAACAAATATACTCTTAGTTTATCCAATTCCTCTTGAAAAATTAATATCTAATTTTGAAACAAATTGAGTAATTTATTTTTATTTCAAAGTCTAGTTTAAATCAAATTCAACGTCAACCATGGTCCAGCCTTGAAAATTAAATTAGATTCAACGTCAGCCATGGTCCAGCCTTGAAAATTTCTATAATCTTACCATGTGATTGCAATTAAAATTGGTGACTTTTGAGTCATGCAATTAATTGACATAAGGAGACTTCCATTATCTAGTCAACCATAAGAAGCAAACTGGACTTGAGGAAAGAACCCTTCATTCAAAGTTGAAGCATTATAGCCAAGGAGGAACTAGAGATAATGGATTTAAAAGGAGACGAGTGCCGATCAATGTCATTTATTGTATTATTAGTAGATGGTTATATACACTCTAATCAAATTTTCATAGGGGTTTATTTAGTTCCTAGCGTTTGCGACTAAAGCGTTTGGATCTTCGAACACATCGTAACATATTTAATGCGTTGTATATGTGTCTCAAATGCTGCGTTTGTGAGTTAAATAAATTGTGTTTGAAACAAACTACTTCTATACGAATAAAATTTTCAAAGACGTTTGAATTTTCAAATGCTTTAAACGTTGTCTAACCAAACATAAACATAGTTCACATGTTCCGACGTGGAATTAGAGTATTACAATTTCTTTCACTTAAATTTCTAATGTACTCATCAAGCCCAATCTAATTACTCAGAGTCTGGTTACGTGGTGGACAAAACTAAAATTTGTGGATCGACCAAAATCCTAATTTAAATGTTGATGATTGACGCATCAGACTTCTTTAGAATAGTTGAGTTGACTGACCAACTAATAGTTTGAATTATTTTACTACATAGAAGTACTAGTATTTCAATAATACTTCCTCTGTCCTACCAAAAAAAAATCTTCTTTTACCAATATTTTTGTTCCAAAAAAAGTATGAATGTACATAATGACAAAATATGACAATGTCACATTGTCTTTAAATTCATCATTATAATTCTACTATTACTAGAGTGATAACCCGTGCAAGACACGAGTTAGTTTCGATAATATAATTTAAAATTGTGATGTGTGTCATTAGGTGTTATAATATAAGTAATAATAGTATAATATGAATGGTAATAAAACATTGAACATGAAATTGAATAGTTGTATGTTACATGCATGTATACTCTTGGAATAATAAAATACAAAATACGAAAAATTGGTATAATTACAAACATGACATGCATTGTATTAACATATGTGATGAACTCAGGATTAACTCGTGACCAAGCAAAAGACTCGGTCAATTTACTAATCGACTGAAGATAAGATCTCCATTTGTCTTTTTATATATAGTAATAGATGCTGATACTATTAAACTAAACATTCAATAAATTTAGAGAGTAAATACGTAAGAAAAGCATCCTCAAAATTTATAGATTTTGTAATAAGACTCATTTTGTGGAATGGATGATATATCATACTCCCTTTGTTCATAGAGAGTTTCATTTGAATTTGATATTGGTTTTGAGGGAGAAGAGAAGAGGTGAGGAAAGAAGAAATTGGTACGAAACTTTTGCATTGATTTCATCTTGGTCTGATCAGAAAGAGCAGTGACACCGTTTGTGAGTTTGGATGGAAAATGGAGGGAGGAATAGGATTTTATTTTTGGGTTCAATGTAGATAAACTAAAGCCCAATCCATATATGAATTTAATACTTTGATGCAGACCCAACTTGACCCAAATATTGCGGCTCAATCCAATTTTAAAATTAACGGGTTGGCTTTTGGGATGGTTGAAATCAAAATCCTCTCTCCGTCTTAAAAAAGATGATTAAATGTATAATTTTTTTATCCTAAAAAAATGACTGAAGGTACATAAAATGGATGGTAAGTATGTCATTTAGTGGTGTCCATTAATATATAAAAAAGAAGTATTCATCACCTTTTATAATTGTGTGAGGCCACTAAGGATAAATATGAAATTTTTTCACTCATTTTCTTCTACTTTACATGTTTCTTAATTTATATGAAAAATATATTTGCGTCATCATTTTAAGGATGGAGAGAGTATACTTAAAATTTGGACGATTGACATTGTTAGAGTAAAAATTTTGTTGTCAAAGGAATTAGTGTTACAAACTTTAAAAATATGCTTTTCTTTCAAATTATTCTCAAATATAATGAGTGATTTTTTGTTCAAATATTCCAAAAGACTAACATATTAAAATTGCGATCTACTATAAAAAATAAAAATATTACAGTAAGAAGAATTGAAATGATAATCTTTTTAAACAAATAACAAATAATTAGGAAAAATGTCAATCGCAGTAACTAGTAAACACTACAAGATGATAATGAAACTCTCAAACAAAAATTATAAAAAAAAATCATCTCACAGAGAAAATAACTCATGCGAAACGGGGAAAACAAGATTAATAAGAAAGGAGAACAAATTATTAATTGACAAATAAAGAGATTTAAAAAAAGGAATTTAGGAGAGGGTCTCTCTACTTTTTTTAAAAAAAAAAAACCATCCTCAAATCTAAAGGGGTGATTATGATTCTTGACTAGAGAGAAGAGAGAATTAATGAAGAGGAGCAAGTATTATGATTGTTTAGTTTAAATGATGGTGACACAATAGTAAAATTAAGTTATTAAAATTGAATACATTAAGTTATTTTATATTATCATTAATGAAAATTGAAAATATTATATGACAGGTCCTTTTTTTAAGATAATACTATATGCACCAATTGTATATAAAAAAATTGTGCATCAAGAGTAGGATCCATGTATTGCTTATCAATGAAAATGTGTAAAACATTCAATTGTAAGTCACGCTTTTTATTTTCTCTCTTTTATTATACTATGTGTGCACAACTTTTTGTGTATAGTTGGTGTCCCTAACATTACTCTTTTTTTTATATACATACTGGTGGACCCTACTAAATAACATACTTACCTTTTAATTTATGTACTTATTGTTATCTTTTGAGAACAAAAATAAAATAAAATTATAACTTAATACATCCTCTTGAGTACTTGATTACATTATTTTGCTGATTTTTGGATTGAAATCATATCAAAAAAAAAAAAAGAGTAAAGGTAACCAAGACTGCGTGTGAAGGGGACAAATAAGGCCTCCCTTTTCCTTTTCTTATCCTCCTTTAATTATTAGCTGGGGTTTAGACTTTAGAAGATGAGTCTATACAGAGAGATAGAGACGTGGTATCAATGGCATGGCCGTAGGGTAATTAATTGCAAAAAATGTGAACAAAAGTGCCAGGAGTCCCATTCCATTGAAATAAAAAAAAGTTGCATGATCTAAAACAAACAAAAAAAAAATTGAATTGATAAAATTTGGTAAATATTCGATTTAAACTCGAAGGTTTCGAGTTTAATATAAGGAAGTGATATTTTTACGATAAAAAAAAAAGTTTTTATAAGATCCTCTTTCATATTTATGACATTCATATATTATTTCATAAAAGATGATATTGTGAAGATACTTATTATACTTGTAAAAAATGGAACAATTAAATAACTAAGCGAACTTAATTAGACATGTCAAAATTCAGATATAGCCCACATGTTAAGAGAAATGGGGAGCAAGGAGGAGTAACATATTTTTCGCTAATGTTATAACGACTCCCTATTAAATTAAGTTCAACATCATAATTTCATGATCAATAATTGCATAATGAAACTAAACAATTGTTGTACTTTAACATAAATAAGCTCGGAACCCGTGCAAGGTACATAATATTTTTCTTATATATTTTTTGTTTATTAAAATAATTCAATTATAAGTTCCTCTTTTATATATATATATATATATATATATATATATATATATCAAATTATAAGTATATTTATTGAATTTGAACATGTATTATTATAATTATGTAATTTATATTTGAGAATTATAAGTTGATGTCTAAATTACATTTAAAATGACCAATTAAATTAATTTGGGCAAGATCTCATCTTGACTTGTTATATACTTATATTGATTGATACTTGTTATATACTTGTATTGATTAATATAGAATAAAAATGAACTTTCAAGTTCAAAATTTTATAAATATGACTTTTTTTTGTCGAACATACTAATATAATTCTTTAATTTAATTGAGAATGTAATATCAATATCTAAAAGTATTCTAAACAATAATGTATACATTCATTTCAAGAAGCTTCTAATTCGCAAAAAATAAAAAAATAATAAAAAAATGAAAAAAATGAAAAAGGTTCCCCACTTAAATGGACCTACTGCCTTTGAATAATGATGGAGGAAGGATATAATTGCACAAGTTCAACGCGTTGCGTTGTATTTTTAGACATACTGAGCACCAAATATCTAAAATTGTCATTAATAAAATTAATGAAAAGCCATAAATACTAGTGAATGAATGTATCTATGACTAAGTGTGGCTACGACAAATCACGTATTCCCTTTTTTTTTTCTTTTCTTTTTCTTTTTTTTTGCTAAATAACACGTATTCCCTTTCCCTTCTTATAAATAATTTTTTTGAAAAACTAGTATAAATTCAATTTTTTTTAGACAATCATACAAGAAAAAGTTACATATATTAAGTCTTATTATATATGATAACAAATTGTTGTAGATAAATATATATCGACCTATATAAATACATAAAATATAGAATATGAGAGAATTAAGAAGAGACCCACACTAATTTATTCAATCTTATTTATAGTTTCATGTTAGTCGTAATTCAATTTCGTCACGAAATAAATCATTTCTCTATATAAAAACAAAACAAGTTTATTAAAAAAATAAAGAAAAAAGTTGAACATGTGCATTTTCCCCCTATATACCTATTCCTTACTCTCGAGAAATAAACTAATGAAATACAGATTATAAAGACCACAAAAAATTAACAATTTTTTTTATTTATAAAAACTTGATTTCGTTCCTTTTATTCAATGTGTTCCTCCTCCCAATTCCTCCTTTTATACATTGATTAAATATATATAATGCACTCCTGTATTAATTTCATATGTAAATTTGTGGTGTAAAATAAAACAAAAAACTAACGGGAAATTCTATTTATTTGGTGAAATCCTAAAACTCATGCAAATTTAATTTAATTTTCAAAATAACAATTGTAAAGTTAAATAATACTACTTTTAAGTACTTTACAATATTGTAGCTACTACATCAATCAAAATTAAATAAATTCTCATCAATTTTGAATCTTAAGATTTCACAAATTAGTTTGTAAAAAGAAATTAAATAGGACTCCTTTTGTGTAACAATACACATTTTTAATTCTTCTAAAATCAAGTTGTGCAAATTCTACCTTCCTTACCAGGTTCACCCGACTGTCACTCACAAACAACTAGCTTCCAGTCCAGTTAACAGAAAGTTGAAAGATGACCTGATAAATACACAAAAGTCATCAGAAAGTTGACAGATGTACAATTTAATTAGAACGATTAACTGTAAATGCCAATTATTTTATTATGTGTAGTATTTTTGAATCTACCACAAAATCTTTGACCTGTTCCATATTTGTCAAGGAAGACTTCAAGAAATCATGGAGTTATAAGAATAAAAGCTCGGACAGCTTTATTCAATCTAATATTTCCAATGGGAACTTCTTCATCATTTTTATATATCAGCATTCTGTTAATAATTCTCTTTGACACTGGCCTTGTTCATGGCCAATGTGTGGAAGATCAAAGCCTAGCGCTTCTTAAATTTAAGCAAAATCTCACATTTTTCGATTCATTTTTCGATTCAAGCAAGCTGGCGTTGTGGAATTCGAGAACAGATTGTTGTTCCTGGCCTGGTGTAACCTGCAAAGGTGGCCTTGTAGTTGGTCTCGACTTGAGCGATGAAGGTATATCTGGTGGACTTGATGACTCAAGTAGCCTTTTTGATCTTATACATCTCCAGAGCCTGAATTTTGCTAGGAACTATTTCTCTACATTAATACCTTCTGCAATTGGAAAGCTTGTTAGTTTGGTAAATCTTAGTCTCTCAGAGTCTGGCTTTTTTGGGCAAATACCAATGGAGATATTGCGCTTGACAAGGCTGCGTACCCTTGACCTAACCTGCGACAGACTTAGCCCACTTGAACTTGAGGACCCTAACCTCAGGTTGCTGGTTCGAAACCTCTCAAAGCTTGAAGATCTACGTCTAATGGGCATAGACCTATCAGCTCATGGAAGGGAGTGGTCTAAGGACTTGTCAATTTCACTACCAAATTTGCGAATATTGAGCTTGGCGAATTGCCAACTTTCAGGTCCAATAGATCCTTCCTTTGTAAACCTTCGTTCTCTTTCCGCACTTAATCTGAGGGAGAACAACTTCTCGGCTCCAGTTCCATCATTCTTTGCAAATTTCTCGAATTTGACGATCTTGGATCTCGGTTCAAGTAATGTGACCGGAACATTTCCACAGGAGATATTCCGGGTACCAACTTTACAATTTTTGGATCTCTCAGAAAATGATTTACTTGCGGGCTCTTTACCAGAATTTCTCCAAGGTGGATCACTTGAGACATTGTTTCTCGGCAGAACAAACTTTTCCGGGTCGTTACCAAATTCAATGGTAAACCTTACCCAACTTGTTTATCTGGATTTGTCATTTAACATGTTTCATGGTCAAATTCCATCAGCTCTGTTTGCGCTCCCATCTCTAACAATGATTCGGCTCAACAACAACCACTTTGAGGGTTCACTTGCTGAATTTTCCAATGCATCATCGTCCATGTTGGACACACTTGAGTTGAGCAATAACAATTTGCAAGGACCTATTCCCATGTCTTTATTTGACGTTAGAAGGCTTACTGCCCTCTCAGTGTCGTCCAACAACTTCAGTGGTATTATACAGCTTCAAACTCTCCAAAAACTCACTAATCTTACCCATCTTGATCTTTCATACAACAGCTTATCAATTGAATCACGTGGCGGAAATTCCAACTTGAATTCCTTCCCATTGCTCGAGTCGATAAACTTTGCTTCTTGCAAGCAAAAAACCTTTCCTGACTTAAGAAACCTGTCAAGCTTGGTAGAGATAGACTTTTCAGACAGCCAAATTGATGGGGACATACCAAGCTGGATATGGAAGGTTGGGAACAATAGTCTTAAATATTTGAATCTTTCTCATAATCTTCTTGTAAATTTACAAGAACCTTATGTTATTCCCAACAGTCTCAAAGTCCTTGACCTACACTCAAACCACCTCCAAGGTAAAATCCCACTACCACCACAAACTGCTTACTATGTTGATTATTCCGACAATTATTTCAGCTCTTCAATCCATGCTGATATTGGTAATTACCTGACCTCTGCATTTTTGTTTTCCGTGTCGAGCAATAACCTTACGGGAAGCATCCCTAAATCAATATGCAATGTTGCTGGCCTTCAAATTCTTGATTTGTCGCACAATGATTTGAGTGGCACGATACCATCATGTTTAGTTGAAAATACAAATCTTGTCGTGCTGAATGTAGCGGAGAACCATCTTGTGGGAAATATTTCAGGAACATTTCCAAGGGAATGTCCCTTGAACATACTAGATCTGCATGGGAATCGTTTAGAAGGAAAGGTTCCAACTTCTCTCTCCAATTGCCTAATGTTGGAGGAGTTAAACCTTGGAAACAATAAAATAAACGATACTTTCCCATGTTGGCTGAGGAATTTTTCTGGATTGCGTGTCCTTGTTCTGCAGTCAAACAGATTTCAGGGTGGCGTGCACTGTCTAGATTCCAACCAAACTTGGCCAAATCTTCAAATTCTTGATCTAGCTTCAAACAATTTTAGCGGTGTTCTGCCAACTAAAGGTTTTTTAAGCTGGAGGGCCATGATGGTTGATCAGGATGAACCAAAAGTAGATCTTAATCCTCTGGTTTCCGAGGCTTCATTTTGGAGGTATCAAGTTCCAGTGACACTAATAATTAAAGGTTACTTGTTGAAAGTGGAGAAGATCTTAACTATCTATACATTGATCGACTTATCAAGCAACATGTTCCAAGGTGATATCCCTGAAGAGATGGGGCATCTCACAGCTCTCTATGCTCTCAACATGTCACACAACGCCTTCACTGGCCAAATCCCAACATCTTTTGGAAAGCTGAAAAGTCTCGAATCACTAGACATGTCTCAAAACAAGTTGTACGGTGTTATACCCTCACAACTTGCTAGCCTAACATTCCTTTCATCCTTAAACCTCTCGTTTAATCAATTAGAGGGAATGATCCCAAAGGGCCGTCAATTTCAGACATTTTCAGAGGCTTCCTTCCAAGGCAACAAGGGATTATGTGGCACTCCATTAAGTGTAAAATGCAAGGAAGATTTGTCTCCATCAGCAAATGAAAACAGGTGTTCTGATGGCAAGATCGACTGGGACCTAATAGCTGTTGAAATTGGATTTGCTGTGGGATTTGGCATTTTTTTGGTACCTCTTGTCTTCTGCAAAAAGTGGAGGAAATATTACTATGAACATGTTGATCGACTTCTCTCAAAAATTTTCAAAATGCAAAATCTAGGAAGAGGAAGTCATGGAAGAAGAAGAAGAGCTAGCAGAGCTCAAAGGCAAAGGATAATGTAGTCTTTCAAAAGTCAGAATAAGTAAAGATCAGTGGTAGCCGAGTTGGTTTAATAATTAAGTAAATAAATTAAGCATAATGTTGCAGCTAAGTTATCTGTATTTTCCCTAATCTGTTGTTACAACAACAAAAATTACATATATAGTAAATAAATTTGTGTCGTTTCTTTCCCGATTGCAAGCTTAAGATCCTACTACTGCAACTGCTCCCACTTCTCAGTTTACCAACAATTCCACTCAAACTATACATTTTTTTTTATCCCTTATTTTCTGTCAATTTTTCCTTTCCTATGGCGCCACACATTATTACATTAATTTTCTTTTTAAGTAAATCTTAGTTTGTGTATGCATATATTTGAGTAAAACAACGCACAACATTTCCTTGAGTCTACAATCCCACTGAAATTTCTGTAACTCCTCTTTCTTTGCTCTCTTCTAGTGCTTTATAGTTTATACCACATCAAGTTTTAGGTCCCCTTAGAAAGTTAGCATTTCAAATATGATACTCTCACGTACCAATTCTCTAAATTTAGCGTAACAAAAAAATGTCTTTGTAATTTTATCTATAATTGCACAAAATATCAATTTTATAGCTTAATTAATTTTAGATGTTCATTACATTTATACTAAATTATCTATAAAACAATTAATTTGTTGATTCAACTAAAACTCTTCCATAAACGGAGATTTATTATATTTAGATTCTAAGTGAATTTTTAACTATAAGAACATATATAAATATACCCTAGCGTAACGTATTTTAGTTATGTAGCGTACCGCGTACCGAACGAATCACGTTCCAGGTAACACTGATATAGACTCAGCAACCCCTAAAAGGATCCTCAAAAGGACAAGATACAGACATGCTTATTTTTAAAACATATTGGTTCATTTTTCACTCAGTAAAGATAGGCGGACCGGCCAATTGGCCCGGAAAATTGGACCGGTCCCCTTATTTTTACATGTTCTCTTGCTTTTTTTTTTTTTTTTTTTTTTGGGATTGAGTTCAAACATATTTCTACTATGAATTTAAAAAAAAAATTAGGAAAAAACATAAAAAATTAGGTCCAATTTGGATATATATCAAAAAAATGATAGTTTGGGGCCCATACTATCATTTTTTTGATATATATCCAAATTGGACCGAATTTTTTATGTTTTTTCCTAATTTTTTTTTTAAATCCATAGTATAAATATGTTTGAACTAAATCCCAAAAAAAAAAAAAAAAAAAAGCAAGAGAAATAGAAAATGTCTAATTTTTGGGTCTAATTTTCGGGTCCCTGTAGGAAGACTCTTTTTCACTAAACTACCGTGTCAGACACCTATGTTGAATCGACATGATAACTTTTGGAATTTAGAGAGTCCATGTAACATAGCTTGGTTATACCTTTTTCATATCTATTTTGGGTTTACTTCTCCCCCACCCTTTGCAAAACACCTTCTCATCTCTCATACATCCATAATAAAGAATTTTTGTTTAACAGATGAAATAATTAGCATCGCTGAAAGCATCAAATCAGAGCAATTCCTCATTATGGTGAGTGTACTTTGCATTACATATTAACCATTATATAACATACAATTGTGCAACAAAAAAGTCTTTGCAACTAATATTTGTTAAGTCAATATGTACGCTATTGTTTAGGCATAAATGCACTATTACTGTTTAGACGACCAAACAGTAATGTTTCGACTAGTATTTGTAGAGCACGTCCAGGTGCAGAATCAAAACTAATTATTTAATCAAGATATTTTAGTCTTCTTAACAAATAGTCCCATAAATAAATTAAAGTGAAATTATTTAACTAAATAAATATTGGAGTGGGCTATCTAGTCAAGTACAGAGCAATAGTACCAAGGACTAATAATTTCTTGAAACCCAGTCCTACAAACTAACATGCTCTAATAGTCTCTTGTAATTAAGTCCTACAAACGAATATACTCTTAGTTTATCCAATTCCTTTTGAAAAATTAATATCTAATTTTGAAACAAATTGAGTAATTTATTTTTATTTCAAAGTAGTTTAAATCAAATTCAACGTCAACCATGTCCGGCCTTGAAAATTAAATTCGATTCAACTTCAGCCATGGTCCAACCTTTAAATTTTCTATAATTTTAGCATGTGATTGCAATTAAAAATGGTGACTTTTGAGTCATGCAATTAATTGACATAAGGAGACTTCCATTATCTAGTCAACCATAAGAAGTAAACTGGACTTGAGGAAAGAACCATTCATTCAAAGTTGAAGCATTATAGCCAAGGAGGAACTAGAGAGAATGGATTTAAAAGGAGACGAGTGCCGATCAATGTCATTTATTGTATTATTAGTAGATGGTTAAGTCTTAATACACACTCTAATCAAATTTCCATAGGATTTATTTGGTTACTAACGTTTGGATCTTCAAACACATCGTAACATATTTAATGTGTTTTATATGTGTTTCAAATACTGCATTTGTGAATTAAATAAATTATGTTTAAAACAAACTACTTCTATACAAATAAAATTTTCAAAAACATTTGAATTTTCAAACGCTCTAAACATTGTCTAACCAAACATAAACATAGTTCACATATTCCGATGTGTAATTAGAGTATTACAATTTCTTCCACTTAAATTTCTAACGTATTCATCAATCCCAATCTAATTACTCTGAGCCTCACAAACTTGCTCACTAGCCATCTAACATTGTCGGGTTTTCAGGCGAGATCGAGATGGTTACGTGGTGGACAAGATTAAAATTTGTGAGTTGACCATAATCCTTATTTAAATATTAATTTACGCATCATACTTTTTTAGAATAGTTGAGTTGGTGGACAAGATTAAAATTTGTGGATTGACCAAAACCCTTATTTAAATGTTGTTGATTGACTCATCAAACTTCTCTACAATAGTTGAGTTGACTGACCAACTAATACTTTGAATTATTTTACTACATAGAAATACTAGTATTTCAATAATACTTCCTCTGTACTGCCAAAAAAAAAAAACTTATTTTACCAATATTTTTGTTCCAAAAAAAGGTGTGAATGTACATAATGACAAAATATGACAATGTCACATTGTCTTTAAATCTATCATTATAATTCTATTATTACTAAATTGATAACACGTGCAAAGTACAAGTTAATTTTGATAATATAATTTAAAATTGTGAGATGTGTGTCATCAGGTGTTATAATTTGAGTAATAATAGTTAATATGAATGATAATAAAACATTGAACATAAAATTGAATGGTTATATGTATATCAAAATCATTGCATATATATTTTTACATGCATGTATACTCTTGGAATAATACAATACAAAATATGAAAAATTAGTATAATTATAAACATTACATGCATTGTATTAACATAGGTAATAAACTCAAGATTAACTCATGACTAACCAAAAGATTCGGTCAATTTACTAATCAACTGAAGATAAGATCTCCATTTGTCTTTTTATATATAGTAATAGATGTTGATACTATTAAACTAAACATTCAATAAATTTAGAAAGTAAATATGTAAGAAAAACATGCTCAAAATTTATGATTTTGTAATAAGACTCATTTTGTGAAATGGATGAAATATCATACTCCCTCTTTTCCACATAGAGCTTCATTTGAATTTGATCCTATTTATTTGGTGAAATCCTAAAACTCAAACTATCATGCGAATTTATTTTAATTTTCAAAATAACAATTGTGATGTTAAATAATATTACTTTTTAAGTAATTTACAATATTGTAGATACTGCATCAATCAAAATCAAATAAATTATCATCGATTTTGAATCTTAAGATTTCACAAATTAGTTTGTAAAAAGAAATTAAATAAGACTCTTTTTGTTGAACAATGAACATTTTTAATCCTTCTAAAATCAAGTTGTGCAAATTCTACCTTCCTTACCAGGTTCATCCGACTGTCACTCTCACAAACAACTAGCTACCTGTCTAGTTAACAAAAAGTTGACAGATGACCTGACGAATACACAAAAGTCATCAGAAAGTCGAATCTTATTATTTTATTATGGGGATAATTAAACTTTTAGTACCTGTACTGGGACCCGACTTACAAGTTGGTACCTAAACTGAAAAAACTTACAAACCGGTGCTTGTACTAGAAAAAACTTACAAACTGGTGCTTGTACTTGAATATTTATGTTAAATCGTTAAATTTAACTAACGGGCACGACAGAAAAGTTTGATTGACTGACAGAATCTACGTGATTAAACTTTTGGTACCTATACTAGAACTCGACTTACAAGTTGGTACCCAAATTGGTGGTTGATATGTATTTTTATTTTCAATTGGTTTTATAATTGTAATTAATACATTTTTATTATAGGACTATAAAGTGACATGATATTTTGAATTTATTTTTATCATTTTTTTTACCACCACTACTAATTCTTTAGCTAATATTAAATATATATTTAAAAATTAAAATTATTCTTAAAAAAATTCGTATTATAAAAATATTTTAATTAAAATTATTCTTAAAAAACTATTCTTAAAATTATTCATACTAATTTTTTAGCTAATATTAAATATATATGATCGAAGAATGTATATAAACTATTTTTTGAAAGTTTTCAATAGCATCATATATATCTATCTAACTCATGGTATCTTACTTTATTTATTTTTTTGTGAAGAATTTTCTCATTTTAGGCAAAAGTAAAAATTTGCTTGAATTATCCCTTTTATTATGTGTAGTATTTTTGAATCTACCACAAAATCTTTGACCTGTTCCATATTTGTCAAGGAAGACTTCAAGAAATCGTGGAGTTATAAGAATAAAAGCTCGGACAACTTTATTCAATCTAATATTTCCAATGGGAACTTCTTCATCCTTTTTGTATATCAGCATTCTGTTAATAATTCTCTATGGCATTGGCCTTGTTCATGGCCAATGTGTGGAAGATCAAAGCCAAGTGCTTCTTAAATTTAAGCAAAATCTCACATTTTTAGTCGATCCATTTAAGCTGGCGTTGTGGAATTCGAGCACAGATTGTTGTTCCTGGCCTGGTGTAACCTGCAAAGGTGGCCTTGTAGTTGGTCTCGACTTGAGCTTTGAAGGTATATCTGGTGGACTTGATGACTCAAGTAGCCTTTTTGATCTTATACATCTCCAGAGCCTGAATTTGGCTGGGAACTATTTCTCTACATTAATACCTTCTGCATTTGGAAAGCTTGTTAGTCTGGTGAATCTTAGTCTCTTCCAGTCTGGCTTTTTCGGGCAAATACCAATGGAGATATCACGCTTGACAAGGCTGCGAACCCTTGACCTAACCTGCTACAGCGATCAACCACTTCGACTTGAGGACCCTGACCTCAGGTTGCTGCTTCGAAACCTCTCAAAGCTTGAAGATCTACGTCTAATGGGCATAGACCTATCAGCTCATGGAAGGGAGTGGTCTAAGGACTTGTCAATTTCACTACCAAATTTGCGAATATTGAACTTGGCGTATTGCCAACTTTCAGGTCCAATAGATCCTTCCTTTGTAAACCTTCGTTCTCTTTCCGAACTTCGTCTGTGGGGGAACAACTTCTTGGCTCCAGTTCCATCATTCTTTGCAAATTTCTCGAATTTGACGATCTTGGATCTCGGTTACAGTAATGTGATCGGAACATTTCCACAGGAGATATTCCGGGTACCAACTTTACAAATTTTGGATCTCTCAGTTAATGATTTACTTGAGGGCTCTTTACCAGAATTTCTCCAAGGTGGATCACTTGAGAGAATGGTTCTCAGCGGAACAAACTTTTCCGGGTTGTTACCAAATTCAATTGGTAACCTTAGTATGTTATCAAGGATGGAGCTACAAAATTGCAGATTCAGTGGACCAATACCAAATTCTATGGTAAACCTTACCCAACTTGTTTATCTGGATTTGTCATTTAACATGTTTCATGGTCAAATTCCATCAGCTCTGTTTGCGCTCCCATCTCTAACAAAGATTTGGCTCAACAACAACCAATTTGAGGGTTCACTTGCTGAATTTTCCAATGCATCATCTTCCATGTTGGACACACTTGAGTTGAAAAATAACAATTTGCAAGGACCTATTCCCATGTCTTTATTTGACGTTAGAAGGCTTACTATCCTCTCAGTGTCATCCAACAACTTCAGTGGTATTATACAGCTTCATACTCTCCAAAAACTCACTAATCTTACCCATCTTGATCTTCCATACAACAGCTTATCAATTGAATCACCTGGCGGAAATTTCAACTTGAATTCCTTCCCATTGCTCGAGTTGATAAACTTTGCTTCTTGCAAGCAAAAAACCTTTCCTGACTTAAGAAACCTGTCAAGCTTGGTACACATAGACTTTTCAGACAACCAAATTTATGGGGACATACCAAGCTGGATATGGAATGTTGGGAACAATAGTCTTCAATATTTGAATCTTTCTCATAATCTTCTTGTAAATTTACAAGAACCTTATGTTTTTCCCAACAGTCTCGATATCCTTGACCTACACTCAAACCACCTCCAAGGTAAAATCCCACTACCATCACAAGCTGATAGTTATGTGTATTACTTAGATTTCTCAGACAACCAAATTGGTGGCGACATACCAAGCTCAATATGGGAAGTCGGGAATGGTTTTCTTGGATATTTAAATCTTTCTCATAACTTTCTTGTAAATCTACAAGAACCTTATGTTATTCCCAGCAATCTCAATATCCTTGACCTACACTCAAACCACCTCCATGGTAAAATCCCACTACCACCACAAACTGCTTTCTATGTTGATTATTCTGACAATTATTTCAGCTCTTCAATCCATGCTGATATCGGTAATTACCTGACCTCGGCATTTTTGTTTTCCGTGTCAAGCAATAACCTTACGGGAAGCATCCCTAAATCAATATGCAATGCTTGCCTTGGAGTTCTTGATTTGTCGCACAATGATTTGAGTGGCACGATACCATCATGTTTGGTTGAAAATACAAATCTTGTCGTGCTGAATGTAGGGGAGAACCATCTCGTGGGAAATATTTCAGGAACATTTCCAAGGGAATGTCACTTGAACATTCTAGATCTACATGGGAATCGTTTAGAAGGAAAGGTTCCAACTTCTCTCTCCAATTGCCTAATGTTGGAGGAGTTAAACCTTGGAAACATTAAGATAAGCGATACTTTCCCATGTTAGCTGAGGAACTTTTCTGGCTTGCGTGTCCTTGTTCTGCAGTCTAACAGATTTCAGGGTGGCGTGCACTGTCTAGATTCCAACCAAACTTGGCCAAATCTTCAAATTCTTGATCTAGCTTCAAACAATTTTAGCGGTGTTCTGCCAACTAAAGGTTTTTTAAGCTGGAGGGCCATGATGGTTAATGAGGATGAACCAAAACTAGATCTTAATCCTCTGGCTTACAAGAATGGAAATTTGAGCTATCAAGTTCCAGTGACACTAATAATTAAAGGTTATTTGTTGAAATTGGAGAAGATCTTAACTATCTATACATTGATCGACTTATCAAGCAACATGTTCCAAGGTGATATCCCTGAAGAGATAGGGCATCTCACAGCTCTCTATGCTCTCAACATGTCACACAACGCCTTCACTGGCCAAATCCCAACATCTTTTGGAAAGCTGAAAAGTCTCGAATCACTAGACATGTCTCGAAACAAGTTGTACGGTGTTATACCCTCACAACTTGCAAGCCTAACATTCCTTTCATCCTTAAACCTCTCGTTTAATCAATTAGAGGGAATGATCCCAAAGGGCTGTCAATTTCAGACATTTCTAGAGGCTTCCTTCCAAGGCAACAAGGGATTATGTGGCACTCCATTAAGTGTGAGATGCAAGGAAGATTTGTCTCCATCAGCAAATGAAAACAGGTATTCTGATGGAAAGATTGACTGGGACATAATAGCTGTTGAAATTGGATTTCCTGTGGGATTTGGCATTTTTTTAGTACCTCTCGTCTTTTGCATATTACTATGAACATGTTGATCGATTACTCTCAAGAATTTTCAAAATGCAAAATCTAGAAAGAGGAAGTCATGGAGGAAGAAGAAGAAGAGCTAGCAGAGCTCAAAGGCGAAGGATGTAGTCTTTTAAAAGTCAGGATAAGTAAAGATCAGTGGTAGCCGAGTTGGTTTAATAATTAAGTAAATAAATTAAGCATAATGTTGCAGCTAAGTTATCTGTATTTTCCCTAATCTGTTGTTACAACAACAAAAAATACATATATAGTAAATAAATTTGTGTCGTTTCTTTCCCGATTGCAAGCTTAAGATCCTACTACTGCAACTACTCCCACTTCTTAGTTTACCAACAATTCCACTCAAACTATACCTTTTTTGTATACCTTATTTTCTGTCAATTTTTCCATTCCTATGGCGCCACACATTATTACATTAATTTTCTTTTAAGTAAATCTTAGTTTGTGTATGCATATATTTGAGTAAAACAACGCACAACATTTCCTTGAATCTACAATCCCACTGAAATTTCTGTAACTCCTCTTTCTTTGCTCTCTTCTAGTGCTTTATAGTTTATACCACATCAAGTTTTAGGTCCCCTTAGAAAGTTAGCATTTCAAATAAGCTACGGTTACTTGGAGCTACCAAATATCCCCAATCCACGCAGCATCTACTAATCCTAAACCATACACAAACGTCTAAAAGACAGAAAATAATTTTGAAGACAATACGAGGAATGAAGTTTTAATCTATTTGTAAGAAAATGTATCTCGTCTGATTAAAGAAAGTAAGATCACCAGATCCCATACTGAGCACCAAATTAATCACAAATTTCCCTTTTGTCTATATTCCCTGACCACCAAAACAAATGGGATAAGATCAAAATGATTTGAATATAATCATATATGCATATGTTGGGAATCTGATCATTCCGATGTAGTAAGAACAGAGTTACCAGATACTCTTACTGACCTAGCCAACCGCTTATTAGTATTTGTATTCCTAAACATAATAATCTCACGTGCTAATACTCTAAATTTAGCATATACCGAAATATTTTTTTTATTGTGTTACCTATAATTGCACAAATATTAATATTCTAACTTAGTATTGGATACTCAAACATATCATATTTATACTAGATTCGTTATAAAACAATCAACTTGTTGATTCAACTAAAACTTGCAAACTTAATTTTATTGCATTTGTATTCTAAAAGAATTTCTAACTTTAAGCACCGACGTAAAGCTATCATGACGTACCGCGTTTTAGCATACCCCGTACCCATTTCATTTCAGTTCCACGCACCGAGATGAACTGCATGCCCATTTCATTTTAGTTCCACGCACCGAGATGAACTATGGTTATCAAGTCGTCGCCTAGGCGACGCTTAGGCGTCCAGTCGGTATATTTTGGGAAGTCGTTTGGGCGACTTGGTTACAGGGAAGAAAGGCGACCGCTCAGGCAACGACTTGTACGCCTTGGATGACTTGCTCGCGACTTGGACAACTATATGACTAAACGGTCGACTTGGATAGAGCGGGTGGTTTGGTTCGACCCAGACCTTAACTGGGTTAAATAAAAAAAACGATTCGATTGATCTTTAACCTAATCGATCGATCGCGACTTCGGAAGAGCAGAGAGGGAGAAACGAGTCGCAAGAGCAGGAGGGGGAGAGAGTAGAGAGCAAGAGCAAGAAAGGGGACTCTCCTCTTTCCTTTTCTTCTACTCTTCTTCTTCTTCTCTTTTCAGTTCTACTTTTTTTTTTCTACCGAGACGTCGACTTGGACAAAGAGTTTGGTTCTTCTAATTTTTTTCTTCTTCTCATCTGGGTTCACCATTCTTGAGCTTTTTTTCCTTCTCTTTGGTTTTAGGTACACGGTACACACCGAGAATGTTTTTTTTCTTCTGATGATGGTGTTGTACTGTTGTTATTGACTTAGCATTGGGAGTATGACGGTACTGTTACTATCTTAGTATAATATAATAATTGAAATGGTGCTGTTACTGACTTTGTATAATATAATTGATTTTTTTTTGTTTGGGAGTGTGCTGTTAATTGAATGTATGTTACAGGGGAGATAATATTTTTTTTCTATCTAAGCCTCTGATGATGGTGGTATAAATGTATAATATAATTGAATTTTTTTTGTTTGGGAGTGAGACTGATTCCTCTTGTTTGCTAAAGGTTTACAACACTATAAAAAGTAATGTCCATGTGGGTCCATATGTCTCCCACTCAAGATATACTCCTGGTTTAGTGGTTTACCAAGATTAATATTTGGTCATATAAGTTGCCACGTGTTAAGTTACAACTTAAAATTAAAATGTTTTAAATTTCATGTTTATTTAATCACTAAAATGACATTTAAATTCTCACCACCTAAGTATACCTAATAATTATCTTTTATATTCATATATATTCTAAAAGTTAGATATTCTTTCATTACACACCCTTGAACTTTCGTTCTTTGCAGTTTTGGCACCTTTTATAGTAAATAATTTTTTTTTGACTTTTATATGTGTGTATATTTGTGTGTGTGTGTGTGTGTGTATATATATATATATATATATATATATATATATATATATATATGTATGTATATATATAAATTATATACCTATTATTTCAAGTTTATTGCATATAATTTTTCTAAGTTTAATTTATTTGAGAAGTACAATACATATAAAATTATATATATATAAATTGTACTCCCTCCATCCCAGGATAAAAGTCATAATTGACTTTTTGCACATATTAAGAAAGAGGATAAAATGACAAAATTGTCCATATTTAAATTCTCATTTAATTGCATAGTTTTTTGCACGTGAATAGTGATGCTCCATAAATATGCATAGGGAATAAAAATATGACAATTAATACTAAGGGCATTATGGACAAATTATTGTAAAAATAGATTATTTAAGGTAAGTAGACATTTTGTTAGTTTCCAGAGGCACAAAAGATATCTAGTAGGGGGGTTTGAATAGATTCTTTAAAAAAATTTAACTTGTTTTCAAAAGAATGGCTTATCAGTTTGATTAATTAACAAGTAATTTTCCTCAAAAAAAAATTAACAAGTAATTAAGCACAGCGGAATATATGATTGATAAAATCCCCCTTAAAGATAAAGCATGTATAATAGATATGATAAAGCAGTGATATAACAGTTATAGCAATTATGGCAGTTAAGGAGTGCAAAGAGATAGAGACAAGACTTTAAGTGGTTAGGAGCACACAAGACTCCTACTCCACTGTTCTACTCCTCGAGTAGCAAATCCACTAAGGATATCGTTACAACTGAATCACAAAGATTCCTTTAAAGCCACCTTGGAACTCTAGTACACAACGTACTCTTCAAAGCCAACAGCCTTGGAACTCTGTAGACTAAGACTCGCAGCCTTAGAATCTCTTGTACCCTTTGGTACTCAGCCAGTCCAGCAGACTTGACTTTGGATGGTCACTTATTGAGCCTTTCACTTGATAGAGAGTGTTTGTTTTGTTGCTACTAAGTTGCTTGAAGCATATAGTCTGATGAACTCAGTAGCGAAGCAAGATGTTTGTCTCTGATTGTAGATTGATACGTTGACAGATCTTGATTTCTTTTCGTTGTTCTTGCTTGATTGTAATCTTCAATCTGTCTGCCTTATGTAAATACTTCTGAAAATTTTTCCGTTGAAATGTGGTCGTTGCATCTAATACGCCCGTTGAGATGTGTTGCAGAACTTAGAAATAGTTTATTTCCGGTTAACCGCAGTTGGGATGAGTCAGCTTCCATTAGCTTGCACCAAGATAGTGGTAGAGATAGTGCTATGAATATCTGCAAACCCTAGTTGTTTGTCCCCCACTGACTTGATTCTTTGTTTAGTTCATTTTAGTATTCAGCAACTGTCTTGGGCAGGTCATTCTACTGATCAATCAATATGGGCAACTTAGAATATTCAATTCAAATATAGGTTGCTTGTCTGACGTGCTGACTCTACGATCTTGCTAGTCGTAATGTCGTCAATGTGATTATAGAGTTGCTTGTCTGAACTGCTCTACAATCTTTAGATACGACTTGATGCTTGCAGACGTTCACTGTGATCTTCACATTTCACTTTGATCACTCTAAGATAACATCAATGCTTTGCCTTTATGTTCTTCAGAAGTGCTGATTTAATCTGTGAAACCACTGGCAGAGACTACTCTATGATTTTGTACTTGGTTGTAGACAGCCTTTGTGAATCGTAGAGTGACTGGCTATGTTGATTCTACGATCCTGAGAGTTAGTATTGTGATATCGAGACAACTCTACGATCTGTCAAGAGAGCTCTACGTCCTGCCGAGAGTGCTATGCGTTCTGCCAAGAGTGCTCTGCGATCTGCCGAGAGAGCTCTACGTCCGGCCGAGAGTGTTCTACGTTCTGCCGAGAGAACTCTATGATCTGCCGAGAGAGAACTCTACGATCTGTCGAGCTTCACTCTACGTTTGCCTAGCAAACTCTGCGAAGTTGGCTGACTGCTCTACGATCCTTCACTGGATGTTTGTGCAGTACTCTACGATCAGTCTATTTCAGCACACAAGATCAACTTAACAAGTTTGATCTTTTCTATTATAAGTCATTTGTACATTGCCTTCAATAAAGGACTTTACAACACATATTATTACAAATATGCTTCGATCAGATAGATATTCAATTCAGCTTAGATCGTCCTAACATATTTGATCTTTTCATTCTAAGTCCCTGTACATATGTATTTCATTAAGGACTTTACAATTCAGCTACCGATACACATATACATTAGTACCACAACATCAAATTTAAAGCTATGTGATTCCTAACACATTTAACTTGGGACTACCTAAAATAGTAATAAAGACTTTTATCCTAAGACGGAGGAAGTACATTGTTAACGACTTGTCGCCTTGTGGACGACTAGTCAGCGCCTTATCGCCTAAGCGCTTAAGCTCCCGGCTACAACCTCGCCTCGACTTGTCGCCTTGACAACTATGAGATGAACCACGTACCTATATCGGTTCCAGGCTCAATTTGCTTTTACCAAGCACACAATGATCTATAATTCTGAGTATTAATAGTACTCCCTCCGTCCCAAATTAATTGCTTTTTTATGATGTTTTTAAGTCAAATTGACTATTTTTAAAATTAATAATTAATCATATATAAATATATTTCTAAAATTATAAAAATTGAAATTAGTAATAAATTGTATATACTTTCTTTTGGTTATAATCTCTTCACCTATATTTTAACAAAAATAATAAAAGGATTAGTTCTAAAAAAAGTCAATTTGACTTAAAATGGTCAAAATTGAGCAATTAATTTGGGACGGAGGGAGTAAAAGATTCCCTTCCTATAAGCACAATTTTAGTAACAGTATTGCGGCTCAACTAATTCATGAATAGTAATTGTCTCAGTTGAATTAAGACGATGTTTATTGAGATGAACAGTACTTCAAATCGGATATATGGACATAATCACATAACAATGTTCAATGTTCCTTACACTATCACCTCAAAGTCGAAGTTTTTTAAGAAAATATTGGTTTTGACATAATCGAGCTAAACTTGTTTGAAAATAATGAGACTTTTTACCTTCACTTAGAAAGTAGACTCTTGTTTCGAGACATCCCTAAAACAAAATTGAGAAAATCTTACCTTGTAAAATATACTCTCTCCGTCCCTTTTTAATTGACGTTTTAAAATTATACGTATAGTTGCAATTAATGATTTATCTGATTGACCAAATTGAATATAAAATTTCAATATTAGCATTCTAAAACTTTGTTGGAAAGCTAAGAGAGAAACAAATTAGCTTTTAATTATAAAGGATAATATAAGAAATTAAACATTTAATGTTTCTTTGAAATTTACAAACAACAAATAAAATGTAACAAAAATCTCTCTAAAAAGACAAATAAAAAGGGGACGGACTACCGGAGCATTTCATTAATAATGCACCACATTTAATGTGTATACTTCTAAACATAAAGATAAATTCTGTGACATTGGTTAAGATCTAGGTAGGAATTGTTGAGCAGACAAATTCCACATCTTTCACCATGCCATGTAATTTGCCTGACTCACCAAAATCATTTATTTTTAACAAAGGAAACCACAACTCTGCCAAATTTTCATTTATTCAATTTAAGTTAAAAACGCCTTTTATTCCAAACTAGCTATATAGTTAGGCTAGACAAAATTTTCATTTACTGAACATCTAAAATTCAGTACTTATGAATTTCCATTTTCCACTAGACTTGATCAATCCAATCCACCAAACAACTAAAGGCAAACTGATCACCATGATAAAATAAATTCTCTATTAGATATGCAGTGTTCTAAAATAAAGTTTAGGCTTGGAAAGTAGGTGCTAGGCGTCTGCCTAGCCTACTATGCAATGCCATCTATCTCCATCTATCATCATTGCTACAACTTGTTTCTTCCTCTTCCCTAAATGAATATGTGATGTTGCAATCTATTTTTTTTTGTATAACAGAGGGATGGGATAATATTTTGATGTTATCCTTTTAATTTGCTAAAATTGCTATTAAGTGTCCCAAATTTCTATCAAAACTCAAACTTGGCCCTATAATTTGACAATATTTAAAATAGAAATTAAAAAAAATCTTAGTTTTTATAAATTTAACATTAACTTTATAATAAATACAAAGAAATAAAAAGTAATAAAAGTACACTACCTAGGGAAACCACCTAGGCCCCAATTACAAGGCCTAGGTGCTCAAATCTCTCTCTACCGCCTAGCTCTGCTTAACGGTTTTTAGAACATAGCAAATACACTATTAAAAGTTACGGATTAAAGAATCTAAGAAATAACATGAAGTGGATTCAATAAGGTATGAAAAGAGACGAGATAGATTAACCAAGCATTATATGTCATGTTCTTTCGACAACATAAGCACTGGCATATCCAGTAGCTAATATGAAACTTAAAACTTCGCGCCTGCATATACCTCAAATATATAAGACAATTATAACAGAAACCAGAAAGTAGAACATTTCCAAACAAATCTGTAAAGTAGAAATGCAAAACAGTCTTGCAAATCAACCCACGCTCATATTTGGAATCCAGCACAATGTTGCTGAAAATCTGTTATTTTAGAAGTACATGATTGCAAAAATGAAGAACGATGTATAAAACAGAAATGTCAATGTAACAGACACTACTGTCGCTATGGTGTGTGTATTTTACTCGATATGTTTGTTGCAATTCAAATCTATCTGGTTTTTACCTCGGTTCCGCAAAAAAGTCTCATTTGCAAAATTTTCTTGTGACATGATAATGAAATTAGGATGGCAAACTTGAGGACATTGTTTCATTTTTTTATACTACAATCAACAAAAATATGACTCATTTTGTGGAACAAAAAAATGACAAATGGGACTCGTTTTGTGGAACAGGAGTAAATAAATTAGCATAATTCATTTTCCACTTCATTTATTTTTTAGAAATTTGTTCAGACACTTGACATCCTACTATTGCTACTGCTTCTACCTCCTTCGGTTACAAATCTACTCAACGTTTAAGTTACTTGTTTGTTTTTATCAAGATATTAATAGATATCCCAAATTATCTGTCAATATCTCTGTTTCCATGGTGCATGTATTATTACATTGAAAACTGTGAGAAAATCTCTCCTTTTTTTTTGTTATTTTTCTTGTAATGAACAACTACAAAACGCCTACACAATCCCATAAGTGCTAATCATTCCTATCACTTTCCCCTTTCAAAGAATGAGATAAATGCAGGTCCATTTCCTTACCAACTATTGACATCTCAGAGAGAAGAAAAGCTGAGAAGGAAGAAGGAACTTTAATAAAATGGCAAACCTACTCACTTGACATGAAGAAAATCTACTACAGTCTAGGCTATGTTTGTTTGCGATTATGTTGTATTGCATTGGGCTATTTATTCTGATTATACTAATTTAATACATTTAAGCACTTTTTTATCCTTAATTAGTTCTAAGATGACAATCTCATGGACTGTTAATTTGTCTCTAGACTCTCTACAGTCATTTGTGACAGACTATATAATTCCAACTTCCAAGGAGGAAGGTGGGAATAATAGTACCCCTTTTTGAGCTATTAAATGGGCTTGGGAAGAAAATATAGTCCATGGATTGTCATATGCTAATTAATCCGTGGACAAAAAAAAAAGTTGAATGATATTGAAGTAATATAAATAAGTGTAAATAGTTCAATTCCAATTATCATTACTGCCAAATGCACAACCCTAGCAAATAATATTCTTGGTTAATGGTTAAATAGTTTGCTGACATGGCTGTACCGTGTGGTACAACATTAACCACACCAATTCCACAAGACTACTTGATTAATATGTTATATTGACCAGAGTTATCTGATACTCTCGTTGACCTAGTGAACCGCGTATTGGTACTTGCGTACCCAAACATGGTACTCTCACGTACCAATATTCTAAATTTAGCATAACAAAAAATGTCTTTGTAATTTTATCTATAATTGCACAAAATATCAATTTTATAACTTAATTGGTATTAGATGTTCAAACATTACATTTATACTAAATTATCTATAAAGCAATCAATTTGTTGATTCAACTAAAACTCTTCCATAAACGTAGATTTATTATATTTAGATTCTAAGAGAATTTCTAACTATAAGAACTTATATAAATATACCCTAGCATAACGTGTTTTAGTTATGTAGCGTATCGAACGAATCACGTTCCAGGTAACACTGATATAGACTCGTCAACCCCTAAAAGGATCCTTAAAAGGACAAGATACAGCCATGCTTATTTTTAAAACATATTGGTTCAGTTTTCACTAAACTACCGTGTCAGACACCTATGTTGAGTCGACATGGAAACTTTTGGAATTTAGAGAGTCCGTGTAACATAGCTTGGTTATACTTTTTTCATATCTATTTTGGGTTTACTTCTCCCTCATCCTTTGCAAAACACCTTCTCATCTCTCATACATCCATAATAAAGAATTTTTGTTTAACAGATGAAATAATTAGCATTGCTGAAAGCATTAAATCAGAGCAATTCCTCATTATGGTGAGTGTACTTTGCATTACATATTAACCATTATATAACATACAATTGTGCAACAAAAAAGTCTTTGCAACTAATATTTGTTAAGTCAATATGTACGCTATTGTTTAGGCATAAATGCACTATTACTGTTTAGACGACCAAACAGTAATGTTTCGACTAGTATTTGTATAGCACTCCCAGGTGCAGAATCAAAACTAATTGTGATGATAATTTCACATAAAGTAAAGAGACTTACAGCATGATAGATCATGATTCCAAAGGTTCTTTCATTGGTCTTAGAGCAGCCCTCGAGTCCCAAAACTTTGCGCGTATTGATGAGGCAAAAGCTGCCTTCTTAGCTTATATGTGGGCTAGAGAGTAGAGAATCTTACTGTCTGAACTCTGTAAGCATAACTGCATAAGAGATGCATCAGCCACTTTTTAATGAAAAATTAAGGTCATTTGTGGTATCATCAAAATCTTCCAAGATTCGTCTCGTCTTTTCTTTCACCATGCCATGTAACCTGCCTGACATTTGTATTCAGAAATGCTGCTTCTTTTATTGGATGCTTTTTTTCTTCATTCTGTTAAAAAGGCCAAAATATCATTAATCCAGTAAAATATCACAGAAACCAGCATGGAATCCAGTAAAATATCACAGAAACCAGCATGCCAAACAAATATATACAAAAATAGAAATACAAAACAAACTCACTACATCACCCAACAGTCAAATCCAGGATCCACATATGAGCGTCTCAATGTTGCACAAAATCCTCTAATTTGGAAAAACATGTATTAACATTGCAAAAATAAAGAAGAAACTTCAGGCCAAATAGACACTATCATACACAAGGGAAATTCACCAATATCATTTCCTTAAGTCATACTCCATTTACTTTTCAACAAATGGACAGTAGACAAATAACAGCATTACACAATTGCCAATCTGCTCTATATCTCTTTGTAAGTGCAGCTGTGCAGTATGATATCATCATTAAATTTAATTTGTAAATGAAGAAATTCACACAAATCAGAAGGGCAACATCCAAGTTCCCCTATAAATACACCGTAGATTTAATATTTTATGTGAATTTGGTATTCCATATTGAATACAGGACGACGCCTCCCGAATACTTGACCTGCATAAAAATAAAGTTTTGTTGATTAATGATGATTCAGGTTACTGAACTGAGAAGTCGAGACATTCTGACTATTGATCATAACCTTGTTACATTGCTCATAAACTTGTATAAACAATACTAGTTTCCCCCAGTTTCAAGAAACAAAACCTTAAAGGGCATCCAATGAAAAAAATATTCAAAAACCTTATATAACATATTACAACAATTTTATTACTTTCTTAAAATGCATGAACATCAAATAGGAACAATAAAATTAGGGTAGAGAGGCATAATAATTATATGAACACTTCTACAAGTAATGTTTTTAATAAATAAAATAACAACACATAAAAGCCACGATTACAATTGCATCATCATTTTGTGACAAACTAAAATATTAAGGAAAATGCTTAGTAGGTCGGCTTTTACAAGCCGAATGACACAAGCTGAAGAAAAGTTCATGATGATAGAGATAATTGATGTAGTAGTGCTAGATCCTTTCAGGGTATGAATATACTGGATATATATTCTAAGTGCACTGTCTTTTAACTCTGGTGTCTATGACCTTAGACATTAGGAAAGCTAGAAAAACCAACAAGATTACAAATTTACAACAGTTTAACAATAGAAGGCCCTTAGTTAACTTTTCTGTCTTCACCTCCTCGGGTTTTAAAGATCATTGGGTAGAGAAGCAGGATCAAGTTCAAAAGATCCTTCTGTGACACCTGCTCTTTCAGAGCCAGTCATCTTAAAGGAGGGAACTCGATGGGAAAATCTAAGCACTTCATTGGATGGTATCCGAAATGAGACAAATTTAAGCACTTCGTTTTCAAATTTTTATTTCTATTTATACTTTTTGAAATCAATAGCAAAAAGTGTTGTTTGTTAACTGTTTTTACTTTAAAAATGTTGAAGAAAAACTCATTATGAAGACGGATTCTTCTCACGTTGTTGTTTAGTATCTTACGTCTCTTCAGGATGATAATTCAGAGTTGGATCTTATTATTAAATGTTCACTAAAAAAAGATATCACTCCGTCCCAAATTAATTGCATTTCTAGGACTTTTTAAAGTCAAATTGACTATTTTCAAAACTAATTTTTTTTTACTATTTTTGCTAACATATATGTGAAAATGTTATAACCAAAAGAAAGTATATACAATTTATTACTAATTTCAATTTTTATAATTTTAGAAATATATTTATATATGCTTAATTATTAATTTTAAAAATAGTCAATTTGACTTTAAAAAGTCCTAGAAAAGCAATTAATTTGGGACGGAGGGAGTATTATTTTGCAGTTCGCATTGCAATGCTGATTCTAGTCAATGTTAATTAAGTTAGCCAATATTTTATTTAATGTTAATTAGGTTATCCAATGTTTTGTATCGTTAATTAAATGTTATTTAAGTTACTGATGTGTTGGCATTGGTAATATCTATTTTGTTTGGAGTGGGGAGAGAAGTGTATGCTTGAAATTATTTAATCAAGATATTTTAGTCTTCTTAACAAATAGTCCCATAAATAAATTAAAGTGAAATTATTTAACTAAATAAATATTGGAGTGGGCTATCTAGTCAAGTACAGAGCAATAGTACCAAGGACTAATAATTTCTTGAAACCCAGTCCTACAAACTAACATGCTCTAATAGTCTCTTGTAATCCAGTCTCACAAACAAATATACTCTTAGTTTATCCAAATCCTCTTGAAAAATTAATATCTAATCTTGAAACAAATTAAGTAATTTATTTTTATTTCAAAGTAGTTTAAATCAAATTCAACGTCAACCATGGTCCAGCCTTTAAAATTAAATTAGATTCAACTTCAGCCATGGTCCAGCCTTGAAAATTAAATTAGATTTTAGCATGTGATTGCAATTAAAAATGGTGACTTTTGAGTCATGCAATTAATTGACATAAGGAGACTTCCATTATCTAGTCAACCATAAGAAGTAAACTGGACTTGAGGAAAGAACCATTCATTCAAAGTTGAAGAATTATAGCCAAGGAGGAACTAGAGAGAATGGATTTAAAAGGAGACGAGTGCCGATCAATGTCATTTATTGTATTATTAGTAGATGGGCAAGTCTTAATACACAGTCTAATCAAATTTCCATAGGGTTTATTTGGTTACTAGCGTTTGGATCTTCGAACACATCGTAACATATTTAATGTGTTGTGTATGTGTTCCAAATGCTACATTTGTGAATTAAATAAATTATGTTTAAAACAAACTACTTCTATACAAATAAAATTTTCAAAAACATTTGAATTTTCAAACGCTCTAAACGTTGTCTAACCAAACATAAACATAGTTCACATATTCCGATGTGCGATTAGAGTATTACAATTTCTTCCACTTAAATTTCTAACGTACTCATCAATCCCAATCTAATTACTCTGAGCCTCACAAACTTGCTCACTAGCCATCCAACATTGTCGGGTTTTCAGGCAAGATCGAGATGGTTACATGGTGGATAAGATTAAAATTTGTGAGTTGACTAAAACCCTTATTTAAATGTTGTTGATTGACGCATCAAACTTCTTTAGAATAGTTGAGTTGGTGGACAAGATTAAAATTTGTGGGTTGACCAAAACCCTTATTTAAATGTTGTTGATTGACTCATTAAACTTCTTTAGAATAGTTGAGTTGACTGACCAACTAATACTGTGAATTATTTTACTACATAGAAATACTAGTATTTCAATAATACTTCCTCTGTCCTACCAAAAAAAAATCTTATTTTACCAATATTTTTGTTCCAAAAAAGGTGTGAATGTACATAATGACAAAATATGACAATGTCACATTATCTTTAAATTTATCATTATAATTCTATTATTACTAATTTGATAACCCGTGCAAGGCACGAGTTAATTTTGATAATATAATTTAAAATTGTGATGTGTGTCATTAGGTGTTATAATTTGAGTAATAATAGTTAATATGAATGGAAATAAAACATTGAACATAAAATTAAATAGTTATATGTATATCAAAATCATTGCATATATATTTCTACATGCATATATACTCTTGGAATAATGCAATACAGAATCTGAAAAATTAGTATAATTATAAACATAACATGCATTGTATTAACATAGGTGATAAACTCAAGATTAACTCATGACTAACCAAAAGACTCGGTCAATTTACTAATCGACTGAAGATAAGATCTCCATTTGTCTTTTTATATATAGTAATAGATGTTGATACTATTAAACTAAACATTCAATAAATTTAGAAAGTAAATATGTAAGAAAAACATGCTCAAAATTTATGATTTTGTAATAAGACTCATTTTGTGAAATGGATGATATATCATACTCCCTCTTTTCCACAGAGCTTCATTTGAATTTGATCCTATTTATTTGGTGAAATCCTAAAACTCAAACTAACATGCGAATTTATTTTAATTTTCAAAATAACAATTGTGATGTTAAATAATACTACTTTTTAAGTAATTTACAATATTGTAGATACTGCATCAATCAAAATCAAATAAATTATCATCGATTTTGAATCTTAAGATTTCACAAATTAGTTTGTAAAAAGAAATTAAACAAGACTCTTTTTGTTGAACAATGCACATTTTTAATCCTTCTAAAATCAAGTTGTGCAAATTCAACCTTCCTTACCAGGTTCATCCGACTGTCACTCTCACAAACAACTAGCTACCTGTCTAGTTAACAAAAAGTTGACAGATGACCTGATGAATACACAAAAGTCATCAGAAAGTCGAATCTTATTATTTTATTATGTGTAGTATTTTTGAATCTACCACAAAATCTTTGACCTGTTCCATATTTGTCAAGGAAGACTTCAAGAAATCGTGAAGTTATAAGAATAAAAGCTCGGACAACTTTATTCAATCTAATATTTCCAATGGGAACTTCTTCATCCTTTTTGTATATCAGCATTCTGTTAATAATTCTCTATGGCATTGGCCTTGTTCATGGCCAATGTGTGGAAGATCAAAGCCAAGTGCTTCTTAAATTTAAGCAAAATCTCACATTTTTAGTCGATCCATTTAAGCTGGCGTTGTGGAATTCGAGCACAGATTGTTGTTCCTGGCCTGGTGTAACCTGCAAAGGTGGCCTTGTAGTTGGTCTCGACTTGAGCTTTGAAGGTATATCTGGTGGACTTGATGACTCAAGTAGCCTTTTTGATCTTATACATCTCCAGAGCCTGAAGTTGGCTGGGAACTATTTCTCTACATTAATACCTTCTGCAATTGGAAAGCTTGTTAGTCTGGTGAATCTTAGTCTCTTCCAGTCTGGCTTTTTCGGGCAAATACCAATGGAGATATCACGCTTGACAAGGCTGCGCACCCTTGACCTAACCTGCTACAGCGATCAACCACTTCGACTTGAGGACCCTAACCTCAGGTTGCTGGTTCGAAACCTCTCAAAGCTTGAAGATCTACGTCTAATGGGCATAGACCTATCGGCTCATGGAAGCGAGTGGTCTAAGGACTTGTCAATTTCACTACCAAATTTGCGAATATTGAACTTGGCGGATTGCCAACTTTCAGGTCCAATAGATCCTTCCTTTGTAAACCTTCGTTCTCTTTCCGAACTTCGTCTGTGGGGGAACAACTTCTTGGCTCCAGTTCCATCATTCTTTGCAAATTTCTCAAATTTGACGATCTTGGATCTCGGTTACAGTAATGTGATCGGAACATTTCCACAGGAGATATTCCGGGTACCAACTTTACAAATTTTGGATCTCTCAGTTAATGATTTACTTGAGGGCTCTTTACCAGAATTTCTCCAAGGTGGATCACTTGAGAGAATGGTTCTCAGCGGAACAAACTTTTCCGGGTTGTTACCTAATTCAATTGGTAACCTTAGTATGTTATCAAGGATGGAGCTACAAAATTGCAGATTCAGTGGACCAATACCAAATTCTATGGTAAACCTTACCCAACTTGTTTATCTGGATTTGTCATTTAACATGTTTCATGGTCAAATTCCATCAGCTCTGTTTGCGCTCCCATCTCTAACAAAGATTTGGCTCAACAACAACCAATTTGAGGGTTCACTTGCTGAATTTTCCAATGCATCATCTTCCATGTTGGACACACTTGAGTTGAAAAATAACAATTTGCAAGGACCTATTCCCATGTCTTTATTTGACGTTAGAAGGCTTGCTATCCTCTCAGTGTCATCCAACAACTTCAGTGGTATTATACAGCTTCATACTCTCCAAAAACTCACTAATCTTACCCATCTTGATCTTTCATACAACAACTTATCAATTGAATCACCTGGCGGAAATTTCAACTTGAATTCCTTCCCATTGCTCGAGTTGATAAACTTTGCTTCTTGCAAGCAAAAAACCTTTCCTGACTTAAGAAACCTGTCAAGCTTGGTACACATAGACTTTTCAGACAACCAAATTTATGGGGACATACCAAGCTGGATATGGAATGTTGGGAACAATAGTCTTCAATATTTGAATCTTTCTCATAATCTTCTTGTAAATTTACAAGAACCTTATGTTTTTCCCAACAATCTCGATATCCTTGACCTACACTCAAACCACCTCCAAGGTAAAATCCCACTACCATCACAAGTTGATAGTTATGTGTATTACTTAGATTTCTCAGACAACCAAATTGGTGGCGACATACCAAGCTCAATATGGGAAGTCGGGAATGGTTTTCTTGGATATTTAAATCTTTCTCATAACTTTCTTGTAAATCTACAAGAACCTTATGTTATTCCCAGCAGTCTCAATATCCTTGACCTACACTCAAACCACCTCCATGGTAAAATCCCACTACCGCCACAAACTGCTTTCTATGTTGATTATTCTGACAATTATTTCAGCTCTTCAATCCATGCTGATATCGGTAATTACCTGACCTCGGCATTTTTGTTTTCCGTGTCAAGCAATAACCTTACGGGAAGCATCCCTAAATCAATATGCAATGCTCGCCTTGGAGTTCTTGATTTGTCGCACAATGATTTGAGTGGCACGATACCATCATGTTTGGTTGAAAATACAAATCTTGTCGTGCTGAATGTAGGGGAGAACCATCTCGTGGGAAATATTTCAGGAACATTTCCAAGGGAATGTCACTTGAACATTCTAGATCTACATGGGAATCGTTTAGAAGGAAAGGTTCCAACTTCTCTCTCCAATTGCCTAATGTTGGAGGAGTTAAACCTTGGAAACAATAAGATAAGCGATACTTTCCCATGTTGGCTGAGGAACTTTTCTGGCTTGCGTGTCCTTGTTCTGCAGTCTAACAGATTTCAGGGTGGCGTGCACTGTCTAGATTCCAACCAAACTTGGCCAAATCTTCAAATTCTTGATCTAGCTTCAAACAATTTTAGCGGTGTTCTGCCAACTAAAGGTTTTTTAAGCTGGAGGGCCATGATGGTTGATGAGGATGAACCAAAACTAGATCTTAATCCTCTGGCTTACAAGAATTCAAATTTAAGCTATCAAGTTCCAGTGACACTAATAATTAAAGGTTACCTGTTGAAACTGGAGAAGATCTTAACTATCTATACATTGATCGACTTATCAAGCAACATGTTCCAAGGTGATATCCCTGAAGAGATAGGGCATCTCACAGCTCTCTATGCTCTCAACATGTCACACAACGCCTTCACTGGCCAAATCCCAACATCTTTTGGAAAGCTGAAAATTCTCGAATCACTAGACATGTCTCGAAACAAGTTGTACGGTGTTATACCCTCACAACTTGCTAGCCTAACATTCCTTTCATCCTTAAACCTCTCGTTTAATCAATTAGAGGGAATGATCCCAAAGGGCAGTCAATTTCAGACATTTCTAGAGGCTTCCTTCCAAGGCAACAAGGGATTATGTGGCACTCCATTGAGTGTGAGATGCAAGGAAGATTTGTCTCCATCAGCAAATGAAAACAGGTATTCTGATGGCAAGATTGACTGGGACATAATAGCTGTTGAAATTGGATTTCCTGTGGGATTTGGCATTGTTTTAGTACCTCTCGTCTTTTGCAAAAAGTGGAGGAAATATTATTATGAACATGTTGATCGACTTCTCTCAAGAATTTTCAAAATGCAAAATCTAGAAAGAGGAAGTCATGGTGGAAGAAGAAGAAGAGCTAGCAGAGCTCAAAGGCGAAGGATGTAGTCTTTCAAAAGTCAGGATAAGTAAAGATCAGTGGTAGCCGAGTTGGTTTAATAATTAAGTAAATAAATTAAGCATAATGTTGCAGCTAAGTTATCTGTATTTTCCCTAATCTGTTGTTACAACAACAAAAAATACATATATAGTAAATAAATTTGTGTCGTTTCTTTCCCGATTGCAAGCTTAAGATCCTACTACTGCAACTGCTCCCACTTCTCAGTTTACCAACAATTCCACTCAAACTATACCTTTTTTGTATCCCTTATTTTCTGTCAATTTTTCCATTCCTATGGCGCCACACATTATTACATTAATTTTCTTTTAAGTAAATCTTAGTTTGTGTATGCATATATTTGAGTAAAACAACGCACAACATTTCCATGAATCTACAATCCCACTGAAATTTCTGTAACTCCTCTTTCTTTGCTCTCTTCTAGTGCTTTATAGTTTATACCACATCAAGTTTTAGGTCCCCTTAGAAAGTTAGCATTTCAAATAAGCTACGGTTACTTGGAGCTACCAAATATCCCCAATCCACACAGCATCTACTAATCCTAAACCATACACAAACGTCTAAAAGACAGAAAATAATTTTGAAGACAATACGAGGAATGAAGTTTTAATCTATTTGTAAGAAAATGTATCTCGTCTGATTAAAGAAAGTAAGATCACCAGATCCCATACTGAGCACCAAATTAATCACAAATTTCCCTTTTGTCTATATTCCCTGACCACCAAAACAAATGGGATAATGTTGGGATATTCACATGAATCCCACATTGGATAAATTCAAGAGTATAGATGGGTTAATAAGTATGATGGAACCTCAACCTAATAGGTTAACCTTTTAGGTAAAGGAGGTGGTCCAACATGCTTATTGGGCCAGTCTGATGAATTGATGTGGGCCGTGGATATTACAATTTTCCCTACAATTGGTATCAAAGCTCCAGGTTCGATGGGCCCAAGTGTCAGGTGGAAATAGAGTTGAATCAGGTGGAGCACAATGGCTTGAGTCAGGTGGAACAGGCTCGAGAATAACTCTAAAAAAAAATTGCTCAGGGTGAGGAGGTTCACAAGGAGCAAGGGAGAGCAGGCTCTAGGGTAGCTCGAAAAAAAAAAAACTTACTCAGGGTGAGGGGTTCACAAGGGGGCAAGGTGGAGCGGGCTTAGGGGGATGACTCTGGAATTTAGAGTTTTGATCGAGTGGAGGTTCTTGAAAGACTCAAAGAAGGTGTGCTAATGGTGAATACACTCTAATATGATAATTGTGATGAGTATTCAAGTGAAAGGTGGAGATTGTTGGGATATTCACATGAATCCCACATTGGATAAATTCAAGAGTATAGATGGGTTAATAAGTATGATGGAACCTCAACCTAATAGGTTAACCTTTTAGGTAAAGGAGGTGGTCCAACATGCTTATTGGGCCAGTCTGATGAATTGATGTGGAGCGTGGATAGTACAATTTTCCCTACAGATAAGATCAAAATGATTTGAATATAATCATATATGCATATGTTGGGAATCTGATCATTCCGATACAGTAAGAACAGAGTTACAAGATACTCTTACTGACCTAGCCAACCGCTTATTAGTATTTGTATTCCTAAACATAATAATCTCACGTGCTAATACTCTAAATTTAGCATATACCGAAATATTTTTTTTATTGTGTTACCTATAATTGCACAAATATTAATATTTTAACTTAGTATTGGATACTCAAACATATCATATTTATACTAGATTAGTTATAAAACAATCAACTTGTTGATTAAACTAAAACTTGCAAACTTAATTTTATTGCATTTGTATTCTAAAAGAATTTCTAACTTTAAGCACCGACGTAAAGCTATCATGACGTACCGCGTTTTAGCATACCCCGTACCCATTTCATTTCAGTTCCACGCACCGAGATGAACTGCATACCCATTTCATTTTAGTTCCACGCACCGAGATGAACCATGGTTATCAAGTCGTCGCCTAGGCGACGCTTAGGCGTCCAGTCGGTATATTTTGGGAAGTCGTTTGGGCGACATGGTTACAGGGGAGAAAGGCGACCGATCAGGCAACGACTTATACGCCTTGGACGACTTGCTCGCGACTTGGACCACTATATGACTAAACGGTCGACTTGGATAGAGCGGGTGGTTTGATTCGACCCGGATCTTAACTAGGTTAAATAAAAAAAACGATTTGATTGATCTTTAACCTAATCGATCGATCGCGATTTCGGAAGAGCAGAGAGGGAGAAACGAGTCGCAAGAGTAGGAGGGGGAGAGAGCAGAGAGCAAGAGCAAGAAAGGAGACTCTCCTCTTTCCTTTTCTTCTACTCTTTTCAGTTCTAGTTTTCTTTCTTTTTTTTCTACCAAGGCGTCGACTTGGACAAAGGGTTTGGTTCTTCTAATTTTTTTCTTCTTTCTCATCTGGGTTCACCATTCTTGAGCTTTTTTTCCTTATCTTTGGTTTTGGGTACACGGTACACACCGAGAATGTTTTTTTTTCTTCTGATGATGGTGTTGTACTGTTGTTACTGACTTAGTATAATATAATTGATTTTTTTTTTGTTTGGGAGTATGATGGTGTTGTTACTGTCTTAGGGGGTGTTTGATAAAAACTGAATGAATCTGAATCTGAATCTGAATGAGCTGAATTTAAATCTGAATGAAAAAAGTTGTTTGATAATTGACTTGTCTGAAACATCTGAATGACAAAATTTTATTATTTTACTCCTCTAAAAAAATTTAAAATTGTTGTAAAATTATTTAATATTACTTAATATAATAGTTAATATTTTTTAAAAAAATTTTAATTTTAAAAAAAAAAATTTGCTCATTCAGCCATTCAGCCAAAGAAATCTGACTTAGCCATTCAGCTCAACCATCTGACCGATTCAGTCATTCAGACCAAGACAAACGCACTTACCGATTCAGTCATTCAGCCATTCAACTCTAAACAAACACCCTCTTAGTATAATATAATAATTGAAATAGTGCTATTACTAACTTTGTATAATATAATTGATTTTTTTTTTGTTTGGGAGTATGTTTGTTAATTGAATGTATGTTACAGGGAGATAATATTTTTTTTTCTTTCTAAGCCTCTGATGATGGTGGTATAAATGTATAATATAATTGAATTTTTTTTGTTTGGGAGTTGAGACTGATTCCTCTTGTTTGCTAAAGGTTTACATCACTATAAAAAGTACTATCCATGTGGGTCCATATGTCTCCCACTCAAGATATACTCCTGGTTTAGTAGTTTACCAAGATTAATATTTGGTCATATAAGTTGTCACGTGTTAAGTTACAACTTAAAATTAAAATGTTTTAAATTTCATGTTTATTTAATCACTAAAATGACATTTAAATTCCCACCACCTAAGTATACCTATAATTATCTTTTATATTCAAATATATTCTAAAAGTTTGATATTCTTTCATTACACACCCTTGAACTTTCGTTCTTTGCAGTTTTGGCACCTTTTATAGTAAATAATTTTTTTTTGACTTGTATATGTGTGTATATTTGTGTGTGTGTGTGTGTATATAAATTATATACCTATTATTTTAAGTTTATTGCATATAATTTTTCTAAGTTTAATGTATTTGAGAAGTACAATACATATAAAATTATACATATATAAATTGTACTCCCTCCATCCCAGGATAAAAGTCATGGTTGACTTTTCCGCATGTTAAGAAAGAGGATAAAATGACAAAATTGTCCATATTTAAATTCTCATTTAATTGCATAGTTTTTTGCACATGACTAGTGATGCTCCATAAATATGCATAGGGAATAAAAATATGACAATTAATACTAAGGGTATTATGGACAAATTATTGTAAAAAATAGATTACTTAAGATAAATAGACATTTTGTTAGTTTCGAGAGGCACAAAAGATATCTAGAAGAGGGGATTGCATAGATTCTTTAAAACTTTTTAACTTGTTTTCAAAAGAATGACTTATCAGTTTGATTAATTAACAAGTAATTAAGCACAACGGAATATATGATTGATAAAATCCCCCTTAAAGATAAAGTAGATATAATAGATATGATAAAGCAGTGATATAACAGTTATAGCAGTTAAGGAGTGCAAAGAGATAGAGATAAGACTTTAAGTGGTTCGAAGCACACAAGACTCCTACTCCACTGTTCTACTCCTCGAGTAGCAAATCCACTAAGGATATCGTTACAACTGAATCACAAAGATTCCTTCGAGACCCGCAGTCTTGGAACTCTAGTACACAATGTACTCTTCAAAGCCAGCAGCCTTAGAACTCTGTAGACTAAGACCCGCAGCCTTAGAATCTATTGTACCCTTTGGTACTCAGTCAGTCCAGCACACTTGACTTTGGATGGTCACCTGTTGACCCTTTCACTTGATAGAGAGTGTTTGTTTTGTTGCTACTAAGTTGCTTGAAGCATATAGTCTGATGAACTCTGTAGCGAAGCAAGATGTTTGTCACTGATTATAGAATGATACTTTGACAGATCTTGATTTGTTTTCGTTGTTCTTGCTTGATTGTAATCTTCAATCTATTTGCCTTATGCAGATACTTCTGAAAATCTTTTCGTTGAAATGTGACCGTTGCATCTAATACGCCCGTTGAGATGTGTTGCAGAACTTAGGAATAGTTTATTTCCTGTTGACCGCAGTAGTGGGATGAGTCAGCTTCCATTAGCTTGCACCAAGATAGTGGTAGAGATAGTGCTCTGAATATCTGCAAACCCTAGCTGTTTGTCCCCCACTGACTTGATTCTTTGTTTAGTTCATTTTAGTATTCAGCAACTGTCTTGGGCAAATCATTTTACTGATCAATCAATATGGGCAACTTAGAATATTCAATTCAGATATGGGTTGCTTGTCAGACGTGCTGACTCTACGATCTTGTTAGTCGTAGTGTCGTCAGTGTGATTGTAGAGTTACTTGTCTGAACTGCTCTACAATTTTTAGATACGACTTGATGCTTGCAGACGTTCACTGTGATCTTCACATTTCACTTTGATCACTCTAAGATAGCATCAATGCTTTGCCTTTATGTTCTTCTTCAGAAGTGCTGATTTAATCTGTGAAACCACTGGCAGAGACTACTCTACGATTCTGTACTTGGTTGTAGACAACCTTTTTGAATCGTAGAGTGACTGGCTATGTTGACTCTACGATCCTGAGAGTTAGTATTGTGATGCCGAGACAACTCTACGATCTGTCGAGAGAGCTTTACGTCCTGCCGAGAGTGCTCTACGTTCTGCCAAGAGAACTCTACGATCTGCCGAGAGTGTTCTACGTTCTGCCGAGAGAACTTTACGGTCTGCCGAGAGAGAACTCTACGATCTGTCGAGCTTCATTCTACGTTTGCCTGGCAAACTCTGCGATCCTTCACTGGAAGTTTGTGCAGTACTCTACGATCAGTCTATTTCAGCATACAAGATCAACTTAACAAGTTTGATCTTTTTTATTCTAAGTCCTTTGTACATTACCTTCAATAAAGGACTTTACAACACTTATTATTACAAATATGCTTCGATCAGATAGATATTCAATTCAACTTAGATCATCCTAACATATTTGATCTTTTCATTTAAGTCCCTGTACATATGTATTTCATTAAGGACTTTACAATTCAGCTACCGATACACATATACATTAGTACCACAACATCAAATTTAAAGTCATGTGATTCCTAACACATTTAACTTGGGACTACCTAAAATAGTAATAAAGACTTTTATCCTAGGACGGAGGGAATACATTGTTAACGACTTGTCGCCTTATGGACGACTAGTCGAGCGCCTTATCGCCTTAGCGCTTAAGCTCCTGGCTACAGCCTCGTCTCGACTTGTCGCCTTGACAACTATGAGATGAACCACGTGGGCCTTGACAACTATGAGATGAACCACGTACCTATATCGGTTCCAGGCTCAATTTGCTTTTACCAAGCACACAATGATCTCTAATTCTGAGTATTAATAGTAAAAGATTCCTTTCCTATAAGCACAATTTTAGTAACAGTATTGCGGCTCAACTAATTCATGAATAGTAATTGTCTCAGTTGAATTAAGACGATGTTTATTGAGATGAACAGTACTTCAAATCGGATATATGGACATAATCACATAACAATGTTCAATGTTCCTTACACTATCACCTCAAAGTCGAAGTTTTTTAAGAAAATGTTGGTTTTGACATAATCGAGTTAAACTTGTTTGAAAATAATGAGACTTTTTACCTTCACTTAGAAAGTAGACTCTTGTTTCGAGACATCCCTAAAACAAAATTGAGAAAATCTTAACTTGTAAAATATACTCTCTCCGTCCCTTTTTAATTGACGTTTTAAAATTATACGTATAGATGCAATTAATGATTTATCTAATTGACCAAATTGAATACAAAAGTTCAATATTAGCATTCTAAAACTTTGTTGGAAAGCTAAGAGAGAAACAAATTAGCTTTTAATCATAAAAGATAATATAAGAAATTAAACATTTAATGTTTCCTTGAAATTTACAAACGACAAATAAAAAGTAACAAAAATCTCTCTAAAAAGACAAATAAAAAGGGGACGGACTACCGGAGCATTTCATTAATAATGCACCACATTTAATGTGTATACTTCTAAACATAAAGATAAATTCTGTGACATTGGTTAAGATCTAGGTAGGAATAGTTGAGCAAACAAATTCCACATCTTTCACCATGCCATATAATTTGCCTGACTCACCAAAATCATTTATTTTTAACAAAGGAAACCATAACTCTGCCAAATTTTCATTTATTCAATTTAAGTTAAAAACGCCTTTTATTCCAAACTAGCTATATAGTTAGGCTAGACAAAATTTTCGTTTACTGAACATCTAAAATTCAGTACTTATGAATTTCCATTTTCCACTAGACTTGATCAATCCAATCCACCAAACAACTAAAGGCACACTGATCACCATGATAAAATAAAGTCTCTATTAGATATGCAGTGTTCTAAAATAAAGTTTAGGCTTGGAAAGTAGGTGCTAGGCACCTGCCTAGCCTACTATGCAATGCCATCTATCTCCATCTACCATCATTGCTACAACTTGTTTCTTCCTCTTCCCTAAATGAATATGTGATATTGCAATCTATTTTTTTTTTGTATACTAGAGGGATGGGATAATATTTTGATGTTATCATTTTAATTTGCTAAAATTGCTATAAGTGTCCCAAATTTCTATCAAAACTCAAACTTGGCCCCATAATTTGACAATATTTAAAATAAAAATTAAAAAAATTCTTAGTTTTTATAAATTTAACATTAACTTTATAATCAATACAAAGAAATAAAAAGCAATAAAAGTACACTACCTAGGGAAACCACCTAGGCCCCAATTACAAGGCCTAGGTGCTCAAATCTCTCTGTCGCCTAGCTCTGCTTAGCGGTTTTTAGAACATAGCAAATACACTATTAAAAGTTACGGATTAAAGAATCTAAGAAATAACATGAAGTGGATTCAATAAGGTATGAAAAGAGACGAGATAGATTAACCAAGCATTATATGTCATGTTCTTTCGACAACATAAGCATTGGCAGATCCAGTAGCTAATATGAAACTTAAAACTTCGCGCCTGCATATACCTCAAATAGATAAGAAAATTATAACAAAAACCAGAAAGTAGAACATTTCCAAACAAATCTGTAAAGTAGAAATGCAAAACAGTCTTGCAAAATCAACCCACGCTCATATTTGGAATCCAGCACAATGTTGCTGAAAATCTGTTATTTTAGAAGTACATGATTGCAAAAATGAAGAACGATGTATAAAACAGAAATGTCAATGTAACAGACACTACTGTAGCTATGGGGTGTGTATTTTACTCGATATGTTTGTTGCAATTCAAATCTATCTGGTTTTTACCTCGGTTCCGCAAAAAAGTCTCATTTGCAAAATTTTCTTGTGACATAATAATAAAATTAGGATGGCAAACTTGAGGACATTGTTTCATTTTTTTATACTACAATCAACAAAAATATGACTCATTTTGTGGAACAAAAAAAATGACAAATGAGACTCGTTTTGTAGAACAGGAGTAAATAAATTAGCATAATTTATTTTCCACTTCATTTATTTTTTAGAAATTTGTTCAGACACTTGACATCCTACTATTGCTACTGCTTCTACCTCCTTCAGTTACAAATCTACTCAACGTTTAAGTTACTTGTTTGTTTTTATCAAGATATTAATAGATATCCCAAATTATCTGTCAATATCTCTGTTTCCATGGTGCATGTATTATTACATTGAAAACTGTGAGAAAATATCTCTTTTTTTTGTTATTTTTCTTGTAATGAACAACTACAAAACGCCTACACAATCCCATAAGTGCTAATCATTCCTATCACTTTCCCCTTTCAAAGAATAAGATAAATGCAGGTCCATTTCCTTACCAACTATTGACATCTCAGAGAGAAGAAAAGCTGAGAAGGAAGAAGGATCTTTAATAAAATGGCAAACCTACTCACTTGACATGAAGAAAATCTACTACGGTCTAGGCTATGTTTGTTTGCGATTATGTTGCATTGCATTGGGCTATTTATTCTGTTTATACTAATTTAATACATTTAAGCACTTTTTATCCTTAATTAGTTCTAAGATGACAATCTCATGAACTGTTAATTTGTCTCTAGACTCTCTATAGTCATTTGTGACAGACTATATAATTCCAACTTCCAAGGAGGAAGGTGGGAATAATAGTACCCTTTTTTGAGCTATTAAATGGGCTTGGGAAGAAAATTTAGTCCATGGATTGTCATATGCTAATTAATCCGTGGACAAAAAAAAAGTTGAATGATATTGAAGTAATATAAATAAGTGTAAATAGTTCAATTCCAATTATCATTACTGCCAAATGCACAGCCCTAGCAAATATATTCTTGGTTAATGGTTAAATAGTTTACTGGCATGGTTGTACCGTGTGGTACAACATTAACCACACCAATTCCACAAGACTACTTGATTAATATGTTATATTGACCAGAGTTATCCTATACTCTCGTTGACCTAGTGAACCGCGTATTGGTACTTGCGTACCCAAACATGGTACTCTCACGTACCAATATTCTAAATTTAGCATAACAAAAAATGTCTTTGTAATTTTATCTATAATTGCACAAAATATCAATTTTATAACTTAATTGGTATTAGATGTTCAAACATTATATTTATACTAAATTATCTATAAAGCAATCAATTTGTTGATTCAACTAAAACTCTTCCATAAACGTAGATTTATTATATTTAGATTCTAAGAGAATTTCTAACTATAAGAACTTGTATAAATATACCCTAGCATAACGTGTTTTAGTTATGTAGCGTACCGCGTACCGAACGAATCACGTTCCAGGTAACACTAATATAGACTCGGCAACCCCTAAAAGGATCCTTAAAAGGACAAGATACAGACATGCTTATTTTTAAAACATAATGGTTCAGTTTTCACTAAACTACCGTGTCAGACACCTATGTTGAGTCGACATGGAAACTTTTGGAATTTAGAGAGTCCGTGTAACATAGCTTGGTTATACTTTTTTCATATCTATTTTGGGTTTACTTCTCCCTCATCCTTTGCAAAACACCTTCTCATCTCTCATACATCCATAATAAAGAATTTTTGTTTAACAGATGAAATAATTAGCATCGCTGAAAGCATTAAATCAGAGCAATTCCTCATTATGGTGAGTGTACTTTGCATTACATATTAACCATTATATAGCATACAATTGTTTAGTCTTTGCACCTAATATTTGTTAAGTCAATATGTACGCTATTGTTTAGGCATAAATGCACTATTACTGTTTAGACGACCAAACAGTAATGTTGTGACTAGTATTTGTATAGCACTCCCAGGTGCAGAATCAAAACTAATTGTGATGATAATTTCACATAAAGTAAAGAGACTTACAGCATGATAGATCATGATTCCAAAGGTTCTTTCATTGGTCTTAGAGCAGCCCTCGAGTCCCAAAACTTTGCGCGTATTGATGAGGCAAAAGCTGCCTTCTTAGCTTATATGTGGGCTAGAGAGTAGAGAATCTTACTGTCTGAACTCTGCAAGCATAACAGCATAAGAGATGCATCAGCCACTTTTTAATGAAAAATCAAGGTCATTTGTGGTATCATCAAAATCTTCCAAGATTCGTCTCGTCTTTTCTTTCACCATGCCATGTAACCTGCCTGACATTTGTATTCAGAAATGCTTCTTCTTTTTTTGGATGCTTTTTTTCTTCATTCTGTTAAAAAGGCCAAAATATCATTAATCCAGTAAAATATCACAGAAACCAGCAAGGGGAAATGCCAAACAAATATATACAAAAATAGAAATACAAAACAAACTCACTACATCACCCAACAGTCAAATCCAGGATCCACATATGAGCGTCTCAATGTTGGACAAAATCCTCTAATTTGGAAAAACATGTATTAACATTGCAAAAATAAAGAAGAAACTTCAGACCAAATAGACACTATCATACACAAGGGAAATTCACCAATATCATTTCCTTAAGTCATACTCCATTTACTTTTCAACAAATGGACAGTAGACAAATAACAGCATTACACAATTGCCAATCTGCTCTATATCTCTTTGTAAGTGCAGCTGTGCAGTATGATATCATTATTAAATTTAATTTGTAAATGAAGAAATTCACACAAATCAGAAGGGCAACATCCAAGTTCCCCTATAAATACACCGTAGATTTAATATTTTATGTGAATTTGATATTTCATATTGAATACAGGACGACGCCTCCCGAATACTTGACCTGCATAAAAATAAAGTTTTGATGATTAATGATGATTCAGGTTACTGAACTGAGAAGTCGAGACATTCTGACTATTGATCATAACCTTGTCACCTATTGATCATAAACTTGTATAAACAATACTAGTTTCCCCCAGTTTCAAGAAACAAAACCTTAAAGAGGGATCCAGTGAAAAAAATATTCAAAAACTTTATATAACATATTACAACAATTTTATTACTTTCTTAAAATGCATGAAAATCAAATAGGAACAATAAAATTAGGGTGGAGAGGCATAATAATTATATGAACACTTCTACAAGTAATGTTTTTAATAAATAAAATAACAACACATAAAAGCCACGATTACAATTCAACATACTCATTTGTTAGAAGACCTTAGAATTGCATCATCATTTTGTGACAAACTAAAATATTAAGGAAAATGCTTAGTAGGTCAGCTTTTACAAGCCAAATAACACAAGTGAAGAAAAGCTCATGATGATAGAGATAATTAATGTAGTAGTGCTGGATCCTTTCAGGGTATGAATATACTAGACATTCTAAGTGCACTGTCTTTTAACTCTAGTGTCTATGACCTTGGACATTAGGAAAGCTAGAAAAACCAACAAGATTACAAATTTACAACAGTTTAACAATAGAAGGTTCTTGGTTAACTTTTCTGCCCTCCAAAAAATTACTGAAAAGATAACATGCAGTTAACACCAAGAAGGCAAGAAGCTAAAGCAAAAAAAATTGCTATTAGTTTTTGTAGTTCTCTAAAACCTGTACAGGAAAAACATGTTCATAAAATCATTTTCATAAAGGATCATTCAAATGAAAACAATACTGGTAATAAGTTCCAAAATTACCAGATAAATATAACTTGAGGGCTCTATATTCTTGAATGCTGATACTATATATCTAAGCTAAAGAAACTTATAGCTTATCAATTTAACAGAGATTAGGCATCACTTTAGTCCTCTAAAATGTAATCAAGACCTTAATATATCCGTAATCTTAGTAACTTAAGCAGAATGAATGCTTCATGTGAAAACGCAAAACCAAAATGGATGAAAGTACAATAAGATAAAACATAAAACATAGTTCCACTGCTTCCTTCTATTATATCCAAAAGTTAACAATTGACAAGGCTTGACATAAAGCAAATAGAGATTACAAAAAGTGGACTATTTTATCCTACATTAACGACTTATCTCCATACTGAGCATTCAACTCTAGTTTAGCTTCATCGTAGGTCTATCCATTAGCTTCATCGTAGGTCTATCCATCCTGCTACTTCAATATACACAAAAAGTGATGCACCGAAATTGAATAGGAAAGCTCCAATTTTCTTAATCAACCCCCTTTCCATTTAAAATCCACCACACAGTAGCACTAATGCTTTCAGCCCTGTCTTCACCTCCTCGGATTTTAAAGATCATTTGGATCATTGGGTAGAGAAGCAGGATCAAGTTCAAAAGATCCTTCCTCAACACCTGCTCTTTCAGAGCCAGTCATCTTAAAGGAGGGAACTCGATGGGAAAATCTAAGCACTTCATTGGATGGTATCCGAAGTGAGACAACCCCGCCCTGGCTGGATTGTTGAAACAAGCTTACAAACCCTTTAATTTTTTCTAAGAACCCAACTTTCATGCCAGTATCATTGCCAAAATCAAAGAGAATCTCCACAAATTCAAATTTATACTTTCTATGATTTTCTGGGTTAGAGCTCCATCCAATATCCCAATCCTTGAAGAGGGCCCAAGTCTCCCCTTTTCTAGGATATATGTTGAAAGAACCTCTGCTTCCAAGTCTTTCAAAATGAATGAGATGAGAGAACATAAGACGATCTGAAGTTTCCTCGGTGTCTCCAAGTATAAATCTGCCACATCCCACAGGTAAATTCTCATTTACCCAATCCATCTCACCTTGTTTCTCTGGATCAGCCTCTAGCCAAGTAATACGCAGTTTAAATCCAGGTGAATAAACCTTCCTAACCAGGGCATAGATTCTAGGCATGCCATCAATTGAATCATAACACGCCCAGATTTGATCAACAGAAAAACAATTTTCACCTTTATAGCTGTCAAAATTATTGAATTCCGGATCAGGACACTCATAGAACACTGGATCTGAAGTACAACCCGAGGTTGAATTAGATCCAAAATCATCCATGGTACTGGATTTCTTAGCACCAGTGTCCAGTGTGACAGCTTCCTCTACATTGACCTGATGTTTTCCGGCCTCACCATTTCCATATAGCAAGGCTTCTTCAGCAGGAATACCTCCTTTGAATTGCTCTTTGCTGAAAGATTCTTTTTGTTCATCTTTACCATCCATAAATTTTCTCTGGGCGGACCTTTTTTGAGGGCTCATAAAATCATCATCATCATCATTAACATTTTCATTGTAAGAAATATTCTGCTTTTGCCTAGATGATCTCCTACAAGAATGAACAGTATCCTGCCCAAAAGTCTGACTGGCAGCAGGAACTCCCTTGCTTTCTTCAAAGACTACCTCTTCACTGTCAGAACTACTCATCGTATCACAGCTCTCACTGGATTTCCTCCCTCTTTTCCTGTTTTTGTCTCGGGAAGTTCCTGATTCCCTGGCCTTTGCTGGATAGACGTTGGACATTCCACCCCCTCTATTTACATCTTCTTTGACTTTACTATTCAAATCCCCACCAATATCAGTGGTGACTCCAGCTCGTTTTATCTGTTCAGAGCCCACAGTTCCGCCAGAGTTCACCTTAGATCCCAAATGGGAAGAAGTAAATTGTCCATTACTTTCTGCACCCACTTTGAAGACGGGCACAGAAAACTGTTTTTGTTGAGAAACTGCAGCCTGAGCCCTATTGGAACCTGAGACCACACCTTGAGCACAAAAGTTACCCTGGTTGGATACTGGGGTTGCACCTGGGGAACCTAAATTACGTGCAATGAAGCAATTTGGACATTGATTAACCTTATTTACAGGCAGTCCAAGATACTGGCACTTACAAATAGGACATGTCCACAATGCTGCTACATGGCGAAACAAATCTGGAATTTTCGATTGATGATGCTTAGTGCCACTGAACTGAGAGGTAGATATATTTGGATTAATGTTCTGAACATCATGTGATTTTCTAACAACAGGCTTCCGGTTCACCTGATGAGGCGGTTTCTTTCGTACAGCAGTAGTCACTGAAGCTCTATGCTTACTGTCATAAGATAGTCTTCTCTTTTTGTCAGAGAGCACCATGTGTGCTTCACCAATCAGCTTAAAAGCAGCTTCTGCACCAGGAAATTTGTTTTTATCAGGATGAAGTAGTAATGCAAGTTTCCGGTATTGCTTCTTGATTGCAGCCTCATCAGCTACTCTTTCAACTTGAAGAATTCCATACCAGTCCTTTTCAGACCCACATATCTTCTTTTGAGCAGAACAGTGAACATCACAGACAGCTAGGAGCTGGGAAATATTCTCAAGTTGAGGGAAAATATTTTTGGCCGCCAGTGCACTATTCCGAGCCCCTTGAAAGTCATTACGTTGAATCTTCTTCTCTGCTATTTCTCTAACCCGGATGGCCCTTCCTTTCTTACATTCCATGATTACAAGTACAAAATACAAATTAAATACTCTACTCAAATATTCACTCTGCATCAGCATAAAAAAGGATACATCAGTCAAAAGATCTATCCACCTTGGTTCCATCAAACAAAATGAATAAGCATAAGAAAATCGCAAATCAGCAACATTATCCGTGTAGTCAAAACAGAGCAAAAGAAATAATTCAATTGAACATTTTTGTTACCCGAACTTTTCAGATAAGCTACTAAGGAACTCCTCCCTTCGGAATTAAAGGCCCACATAACTGCCTGACTAATACAACCAAATGGATCAAACTATGGTGAAGCGACTGGAAACTCACGCTAAAAACCAGTTACCTGCCAAAAGAAATGGCATATCATCAGTCAAAAGATTATAAGTACACACGTATATACTTGCATATTTATAAATTTGATCAGCCAAACAGTAAGGAAAAAACCCTTAACCTAACACTCCCCCTCCCCAAATATATATATATATATATATATATATATATATATATATAAAAGACACAACCAGTACTGTAGCACTTGTGAAACAATGTGTTTGAATTACACCAATATATGTGTTGACAAGTGATACACAAAACCCTGCAAACAAGAGCTTGAACACTGCATCCCTTCACCATTGACAAAATATGATTGCAAATTAAATCAGAAGAATATGTAGTACAGAAACCAACTTAGACATTCATTCAAATAGTTTACAAGGTACACGATTCTGAGTGTAAAGTGTTCTATAAAACAAATACATGGAAGAAATGGTACTACTGTAAACATGAAATACCATAAACAAAATCTACACACCATTTTAACAGCAAACATTCCCCATTCAAAACAAAGAAAGTGGTAAGTCTGTAGGCCTTTACAAATAAGAAACAGAACATTTAGACTCCAATTAAAATGCCCAAAATATTACTAACATATACTCCCTCCGTCCCACCAAAAGAGTCTCACTTGGCTAAAATTTAATGTCCTATAAAAAGAGTATCATTTCTTTAGAATATGACACAACTAAACAAAACAGTAGACAAATTAATGGGTATACTTGATAGAAAAAATATGTACTTAAACTTTGTTAATTTTGTAAATGGACTCTTTTTGTTAAAAAGTAAGTATATTTTAATATCAAAATACTCAAATATATCGATTCCCCTCATTATAGGGGTAACAAATTCATTGAATCCCAAAATTAAAAAATAAAAACAAATATATATATATATATATATATATATAATAAAATAAAAGATAGTTAAGCATGGGACTGAAATTCCCTTTTCTTTTAATTTATGTTCGTCCATTTACTCAGCAACCATACAAATCCTCAGAACAGGTGGAGTAATAAAAGAAACCTACACACTATCAAAATTACGAAAATCCCAAATAATCGAAACAAAATACAACAGATTTATGCATACCTACGAGTATAAATGTATCCGCATCGGTAGAAATAGGAAGGATCAAATTTATTGGTTTTAGAGAGTGGAGAACTTTTTGAGTAGAGAAAAAAAGATTTAGAAGACAAGCTTATTATGTACCCTGGAAAAAAGAGAAACTGATAAAATAATGATTACCCGCGGGGAAGAGAGGGAGTTGCTGAATTTGAACCTAATTTCAAAAATTTTGAAATTGATTTCAAAACTTGCGAAAATTTTGCCTCCTTTTACTTTCCCTCCTTTGTCCTTTTAGTAAGAAGGGGAGTATAATTTGTAAGAAAAAAATTGCTCCAAAAAAAAAAAAAAACTCATATTTTTGGAGTTATGCTGTACCTTAGCCGGCAGTTGTCGCAAAATATTACTGCTTCCGTCCTAAATTAATTATTTAATTTTGATTTTTTAAAATTAAATTGACCATTTTTAAAACTAATCTTTTACTATTTCTGCTAAAATATAGGTGAAGAAATTATAACCAAAAGAAAGTATATACAATTTATTACTAACCCCAATTTTTATAATTTTAGAAATATATTTGTATATACTTAATTATTAATTCTAAAAATAGTCAATTTGACTTTAAAAAGTTAAAACTGAACAATTAATTTGGGACAGAGGGAGTTCGATTTTGTTACTATCAATGACATAAAACATTATAAAATAAATACAAAAACATGGACAACTTGTAAATGTGTCCGCTTGTAATAAAAGTCTAATTTATTTGTGGCAAGTAGTATCTTTTTTGTTCTTTGGATAATAGTACACTGGATGCTAGTACTATTGCTTATAAAATAACAAAATATTCCCAACTTTATAGTCACGATCAATCGATACCTCAATACTTTTATGTTAATATATAAAGAGATAAAATAAAGGTAATTGTTGATTTGATAGATTTATTAAGACTGCAATAAATTTTCTTTGATCGCAGTAAAAAATTTCAATAAAAATTATTATATAAAGTATTGTTAGTTACGATTAGTATATATTATAACTATTAGATATGCACACGTGATGAAATAAAAATTGATATATTTATTTGTCATATTTAAATATACACACATGATGAAATAAAAATTAATATACTTATTTATCATACTTAAATAATAAACAGTTATATATTGGATATGGCATCAAATTGAAATTATATTAATTTTGCGGCTCACACCAAATCCATGCCTTGCAAGGGTAGAGGGCTAGTATATAAAATAAGCCAAGAGTCGGTCTAAATTTTTATTGTGTCGAGTTAATTTGGTTAGTCGAGATAACTAAAATGAATTTGGTCCAAATACTCTTTATGTATTCATTCGTTGATCTTCCATTCACTTCCTTTTTCAATGTCAGATTATTCCTCTTCCTATTCATGTCTTTATTGGGCATCAAAATTCAAAAATTTAATACCTTTCAACTTCATCTAGTACAAACATTCACAATTTTAATAATATATATTGAATATAAAATAAAATCATTTAAAATTCTAAATTCACGCAACTGCATCTTTTCTTGTTTCTGGAGTTATTGCATTCAAAATAAATAGCATTGATGATAATCAAATGAGACTATTTTAAAAGCTAGTATGTATCTTGCACAATTTGCAAGCTTGTTTTCTTATTATGTCAATAATACTATTATTTGAACACTTAACAAATTTAGAAGTAAATAAGACGAAAAATATCTTTAATTCTCAAATATGTTTGAATGGCATATGTTTCAAAGCAATAATAGAATTTGAATCTAAAACATGATTGACTGACATTTTAAAAATCTTATTATTGCTTTAGAATCAAAATTTAAAATCAAATACTAGGGTTGTTAATGGGTCATATTGGGTTTTGTCGGGATTAGTTCAAATATTACGGGTTTGTTCGACTACCGTTTAGATCTACCATAAACGTACAACATTAACTTTAATATGTTATGTTTGAACTCTAAATATTATATTTGTAAACTAAATAAATTACATTTGAAATAAATTATTATTAAATAAAATAATTTTTTCTAAATGTGTTTAAATTTTTAAACTTTTTAAACGTTTTGAAAGCCTACACTATAAAGTGTTAAATATTACATTTTGAACCACAGGGTGCAAAATTTCTCTCTGTGCAAACTTGGAGTAAAATGTCTTTTACTCTTAAAAGATATTGTCTCCGTCCCTAAGAGCAAACTCCAGCAGCAACATTCTTGACTATATTTAGTTTAAGATTCATCTGGCAGCTCCAACAGCAAGACTATATTTAGTCCATGGACTATACTCAAAGATCACAAAGACTAAATCAAGGAATGAGATAGTCTATGGACTATAATTTTAATATATTTAAATGGGAGAGTGAAAGGATGATTGGAGGATTTTTGAATTAATTGATTATTTTAACCTTTTTATATTATAGTTCATGTCCATCTGCTGGAAGGAACGAAAACCAAAGGACATTTGTTGATGTCATATGGACTAAATATAGTCCCTGCGATAGAGAAGCTGCTGGAGATGCTCTAATAAACCCTAAACCCCTGTAGCTGAAGTAATTCATCTCCCGAAATAGCGTGCCGGAGCTCCGGTGACTTGATCTCTCCCTCTCTATTATACGGCAACCCTCCGGCAGGATATTCTCCTATCTCTGGTAATACTCGCGCCTAAATTTACTCATCTCGCTCACTTCAGTATCTTTCTTTATATATATATATATATATATATATATATATATATATTCCCATACAAACACGTGTATGAATTTTGTATTCTGTAATTTATAGCATAAATGATTAATAATCAACAATATTATGCATTTATACATGTTTACTTTGTGTATGATTGTAATTCATAGACTCATTATATCACAATGAAACATACATTTTGAACTAGTAATTAGTTGATAAACTAGTTGATTATCACGATTCTGCTAGAACATTTAACTGATTAAGAGGAGCAAAGTTATTATTTATGTGAAACTGTTCAAAACTACGAGGGGGGCCTTTAGTATTTTATTAAACTTGATTGATAATTGTGACAATGGTAATTTATTTGTTTTTTCAATGTTCAAGAGGGAAAATCTTGCCCCTCAAAGACCAAGAAGCTTCGCCCATGGCTCTATTGCTTTTAGATCACCTTAGTTGTTATTTGTGCTTTTAAACAACCTAAGAAATTCATAGAATTGAGGTTGTATTTGGCACAATAGAGAGGGTTGATTGTTTACCTTGTTCTTAAACTTCTGCCAATGCTAAAACCCCAGATTTAGGGATCTATCGAGTTGGGAGTCTGTTTTGATAAGCCAGCATGATGCTCTCATGAAAAGAAAAGAAGAGTTAAAATGAACAACTTATCTTCCTTAATGTCAGCTTTCATATTTGAGAAACAAAGGTTTGTAGTACTGCAAGTTTAAATCAAATGGAACTCATTTTTGGATTAGAGAAACAAGGTCATCTTTCGATCCAATTTCATTCCATTTACATTTTTAAATCAGACGATGCATATTTTGTTTAAATCAGACAATGTATCTATTGAATATATTAGAGAATGTAAAACTAATTTTTTTGATCCAAATTTTGATGTTCTACTATTTGATTTGAAGTTTTTTACTTGCATTGGATAAAATTTCTCTTGTTTGATAGGAAAAGAGCAGAATATTTTGAAATTATTAAAATTATACATGAATGTATTATGTATGCGCGCGCGCACACACATATATATATAGGAAAAAATAATTTAAGCCATGCCTTAGCCAAGCTTGGCTAAGGCTACTTGGTAAACCTTAGTAAAACGACATAGTTTTACCCCCTGGAGTTAAGTTTTTCATTTTTGGGTTTTATATAAAGAAATCTTTAATTATAATTTTTATACAAAAGTACGTCATTTTGTTAAGTAGCCTTAGCCAAGCTTGGCTAAGGCATTCCTTAGATTACCTTTCCCCAAAATATATATATATATATATATATATATATATATTTATGTTGTTCTAGATGTTTCTCAGGTTCCAATTGTTTCTTTTTCCCAAAATATGTTTCAATGTATTACCAAGTATTTTGTCTTCGAGTTTATTTTATGTCATGACATGTCCTTCTGTTTTTTGGTAACTGCAGGTTGATTGCATTGCCAATTTGCCATTCTAGTTTCTGCCTTACTATTATTATCTGCATCTTTAACAATGAAATGGATTACTTATGAATTATATCATATAATTATTTAATTGTTGTTCCTTATGCATTGCTTATGTTGCATACATTATTTGAGTAGATGCTCAAACTTTCTCACAAATTATTTGCTTTTTTAGTAGTCAATGGTTTATAAATTCAAGAACTATTTTAGAGTTTTACTTCAAGGATAAATTTCATATTATTAAACACACAGAAATAACTGAGTTTGGGTAAATGCTACCTGACATTACATACTTTATGATGAATTAATTATCTATGATGATAAGTTGCCTAAACAAAGTTAAATAACTGCATTTTTTTGAGTAATTAGAAAATTTGTGCGATTGATTCTAGAAATTTTAGAGGTTAACATTAATTAATACCAAATTATAGGATGCAGAAAAGATTCAGTCCATTTGAAATAGCATTATAATTAAAACTAGGCTAAGATTATAGCTAGTAGGCAGAATGTATAATTAAAAATTAGTTACCACAATAAACTAAGTTGCTGTTTTTAGTTGAATAAATAGTATGGTATCACAAACGTTTTAGAATAAGTGAGGCCAGTGTTCTAAAAGGCCTCGCCTAGGCAAAAAAATCCCCTAGGCCGCCTAGGTGGGGCCTAGGCCGCTCCCGCCCGCCTAGGTGGCGCTTAGGCGAGGCCTAGGCGAGGCTAGGCGGACAAAAAAGATTTTTTGTCTGATTACATGGAGAAAGAGGGAGATGAGCAGTGCGAGTCCGATGGGGACATTATCTTGGAGGAATATGGAAAAGAAGAGTTAGAGATATAGAGGGATACAGAGATGAGAACTATTAGTTTGTATTTTTTATTATTTGTTTGTGTTTGAACTTTAAACAATTACATGTTTGTGTTTGAACTTTGACATTGACAATATGGATTTGTGTTTGAACTTTAAGAAAATGTCTTTATTATCTTTATTATAGATTGTTTTGCTTTATATTATTGTTTTGTTTAGATAAATGTAAGATAAAATATTAAAATTGGCTTAAAATAAAAAACCCGCCTAGGCCCTCTAGGCGCTAGGCCCCCCGGCCGCCTGCCTCCCGCCTAGCGCCTTTTAGAACCTTGGGTGAGGTTCCTGATTCACATTATATACTTTCTGGTTTTAATAAAAACCATTTAAATAAGATAAAAGGTTACAATTCTATGCCTTTATATTTGTAGATAACAGGAATAACAATGCTCTGCCAAATCAAATTTATATATTAAACATCGATCACAAATCACCAGATTGGTTTCATAGCACTGTAGTATTGGACAGGATGAATTAAACTACATAAATTTTTGCAGTAATTACCACCGGTTCAATATGCACAGAAATTGCTTTTGCCAGATTATTGCAATGGGATTTATATAATTGAAGTTTCTAATGGAACTTTGAGTTCCAAAATTCCAATTATAGGTATTCAAATGGTCATTTTAATATATATTTTTTAACAAAAGAGCATTTATACTTAAAATGTTGTTCTGCAAATTCTTTCTTGCACATTCAAATGATTGTTGCAGAAAAATTCATGTGACTAACTAAGTGTGTGTGTGTGTGTGTGTGTATATATATATATATATATATATTTGTCTATATATATATATATATATTTGTCTATATATATATTTGTCTCCATATGCTAAATCCTTCATTCTTTTTCAGGATCAAGTTACTCAACTTCATTGTAACATCAAAACCGTAGATTTCCTAACATTTCCACAAGGTTGAATGCGATGTGGAGATCAGTGGCGATGGCTAAATTGATAAAGCAAATCAGTCAACTTGAAATGGTTAGAGCTCAAACCCCGAGTTACAGTTACAGTACTATGGTCCAAGTTAGAAGTCCCAATCAAAGCAACGCGAGCAGAAAGTCATCAGATGAGGATCGGTCCGACAGTCTAATTATGTCTCAGTATTCAAAAAAGGATGCTAAGAACTACACCGGAGAAAATGTTCCTAGAAAAGATAAGATCAACCTTCTGGTGAACACACTTCTTGACCTCAAGGACAATAAAGAAGCTGTTTACGGGGCACTTGATGCCTGGGTTGCATGGGAACGGAACTTCCCTATTGGGCCAATAAAGAGGGCTATACTAACCCTCGAGAAAGAGCAACAATGGCACAAGGTTGTTCAGGTAATTAAATGGATGCTAAGCAAGGGGCAGGGGACCACAATGGGTACATATGGGCAGTTAATACGAGCGTTAGATATGGACAACAGAGCTGGAGAAGCACACGAAATTTGGGTGAAGAAAGTTGGTCGGGATTTACATTCGGTGCCTTGGCAGTTATGTAAGCTTATGATATCTGTATATCATAGAAATGACATGCTGGAGGATCTTGTAAAGCTTTTTAAGGGCATGGAAGCTTTTGATCGTAAGCCCCGTGAAAAATCAGTTTTACGGAAAGTTGCTGATTCCTACGAGATGTTAGGCTTACCTGAAGAGAAGGACAAGGTATTGGAGAAATACAAAAATTTGTTCACTGAGACATGGAAAGGACACCATGAGCAATCTAGGAGGACTCCCTCCAAGAAAAAGTGAAAAATGAGATTATCTTTGCAAGTCTCTGGAGTTATCAAAGGCATTCTATAGGAGAATAAATTTTATAAAGGACGGTCTATGAAGTAGTGATTTACACCATCCAATCGGAACCTGCCAATTGTGTATTTTGAGAGAAAATCAAGTAGTTTTGACCCTGTTAACAAAAATACATAAATTTTGCCATGGTAACACAGTTAAAACTCCTTGATTTTCTCTAAAAATACCTAGTTGTCAGATTGCTATTAAATGATGTAAAAACACTAGTTTTTAGACGGTCCGTATAGAATTGATTCTCATTCGATGGATGATTAACGTATTTGAAATGCATATAATTTTACAACTGGTGTATGGAAGTGAGGATTTCTGGTTGTTCACTGTACCACAATAAGCTTGGGAATTATTTGGTTGTAAAATTATCCAGCTGACTGTCATGTTACTAGGAGCTGGAGTTACCAAGTTAAGAGTGACAAAAGGGCGAGGCGCTAGCCGCTATGTGAACAAATGATTTTTGAATTAAAAAAAATGGAAAATGAAAGGGAGTGTTGGATTCTAATCAGTATCAAATTATTTGGTGTCTCCCTGAATTTGTTTTGCAGATTTATGGCTCATTGAAGTATGTATTTTTTATTGAGAGGATAATTGTTGAAATATATATTGACTCACTTTTATTTCATTGTGAATCTTAAATTTAAGCTCTTAAAAACAAATACGCCTTTCGTTTTCATGAAAGATGACTGAATGCATATAAAAAAAATTATTTCATAAAAGATATCTAAAGTACGTAATTCAAATTCTAAATGCTATCTAAAGTGTTTCATCCTCAAAAATAATTAAATAGAGACCACTATTTTTGAGAAAAAGAAGAATCTTTAATGTACTTGCTTGGGATTTATAGTGACTAGAGTGAGAATTTATTTATCTTCTCTCCTTAACATTTGTTTTGTTTAAATTACGGAAAAGTGTATTTAAAATATATTTTATGGGAGGGAGTATTGAATCAAGTTATATTTTCATCTCTCCTGTAACAGGGTACCACTTTTTGTTGCCTTTTATGTCCCTTGCCAAATTCAAACTATGCGATACAAAACATGTCTAGTAAGTCGATGATATGAGCAACAACTGAAAATGAGTCTGACTGCATATGATGATAAATTTATGCCGAAATTAAATATTGACGTAATTGAATACATGAGATAGAAAAAAATTAAAAATAATTTCACTCTAATTTATTCTATTATCGTTTAAAACTACACGTACTTCTCAATCCGATTTTGTCATAAATTTGTTAAGATTTTATTTCGGTTCAATGCACCCACCTACGAGACTCACCTTTGACCTTCGTCTCGGTAGGTGTCTTATTCTTCATTTTCTCCAAAGAACATAATATTGATGTATGTGGCTTTCGTCTCGATATGTGTCATATTCTTCATTTTTCCAAAAGAACATAATATTGATGTACGTGGATACATGAGATACGAGAAAATTAAGAATGACCTCATCCTATTTTATTCTATTATCGGTTAAAATTACATGCAAGTCTCAATTTAATTTTGTCATAAATTTGTCAACATATAAATCATTTTTCACTGAAAATTAATAATATATTGGGAAAACATGAATGTTCTCCGGTGAAACAATGTTCAAACAACCAATTTACACAAAAATTATGTTCTACCAATTAAATTTAATCTGAAAGGATGTCATTACAACATTTAAAAATGTACAATAATATTAATCACCATGGACTGCTCTCTTTAAATTATTCAACTAATAGTACTGTACAATCAATTTTATAATATTCAAAATGTACAGCAGTGATGCAGAATTATTATAAAGGAATTCAAGCAGCATGTAAAACTAGTATCACCATTAGCAACAAGTAGACACAGGCCCCTCCAAACACAATATAGAAACCACAGCAACCAGTAGACAGGCAAACAAACTGGGAGTAAAACCATAGCAACCAGTTAAGTTGAGCAGAGGAGACCAGTTACGAATTGAGAATTGATATTTCAACTAGGGAAATTGATATTTCTGCAAAACTCCACTCACATAAATAGTAAATAAGATTCACATTCACGTGAGTGAAACCTTGTGGACATACCAATGGAGCCTGTTCCGCAACGACTTATTTTAAAATGACTTAAAGTTAAAATTTAAGTGGACTTATAAGTTATTTTAAGTTATGACTTATAAGTATAAGCGTCCGACACTAATTTGACTTATAAGTCAGAAATTAAGTTAAAGCAAGTTATAAAGATGTTCGACTGAAAATGATTTATAAGTTAAAATCAAATATAAAGATTATTAAAAAGGACATTGATAAAAAGATACATTGATTCAATATCATATCATAACAATCATCCACAATTTCATTAAATAAAACACTAAATAAATTCTCTAAACATATCAACTACAATTTTATTCCAAGTTAGAGATTCTTAATACAATATTATCTTTCATTACTTACATAATTAAACCATTACTAACTGAATTAGATTCACCCCAACGTACAACATTGTCATCACTACCACCAATAACATCTTTTGGACGATATCTCTCATTCTCAGCTACTTGAAATGCATTGTTTGAACTAGATTTTTTTCTTGCGTAATTGTGGATGACCACAATAACAATGTTCTTTGTGTCTCGATTGAGAAAAATGGCATATCACGCAAAATAACCCATCTTGCCTTCCACACTTCAAATGTACATTCAATAACATTTCTTAAAAGAGGAATGTAAATAATTAAACTTTTCTTTAACCCTTTTGGTGCATGCGTTTCTCTTGTTCTACCATGACGAAAATCTGGGAGGTGATACATTATAAATTCTCCTGTATAAGGACCATGTAGCCTTTTGTGTTTGGGTAACCCGCATTGACAACATAATATTTATCTAAAAAAAATCTAAGAAGCTAATTTAATCAATAAAAAATGTTATATAAAAATGAACAAAGAAAATATAAAAATATGAGACCATACCACCGGTTGGGTGTAGAAATTTGAACTCTTCTCTTATAAGTGTTTGTATGAATATACGAGTGTCATGAGCACTACCCTCCCATCAAGGCTATACAAATGTAAAGTACATGTTAAAATCACATACTGCTATTATGTTCGTGTAGGAATGCCCAATGTATGGAACTTTTTGTCCTTTTGGAAGTCGAGCTTTTATGTGTGTACCATCAATTGCTCCAATACAATTCTAATAAAATATGAAAAAGAAAACCTTCATACAACATATATAAATAATAAACACTTTATTAAGAGAAAAAGAAACATTTATACCTCAAAAATAGAAGATATCGTTCATTTTGGGACACATGATATTGTGCTCCATTATTATAATTGACATCCGGTCTAAATAATGTCTGTAAAAAGTTGTAAGACTGCATTTAACACCATATGAGAATGCTTACTGATATTATCTCCTGAATGTTTAAAAGTCTCTTGTATCAATTTATTTTCAGCCCCATGTGCTAAAGTTATCAAGAACATGCCTACTTATTCTTCCACAACGATATCATATGTGGGTTTTCAATCCATAATGATTTCTAAGATCACCACACAATTCTAAACATGTACTTTTATCTAAATGAAAATATTGATAACATCGTGATTCATGACCATTTAGTATCTCCATTATCAATATGTATCTAGTTCTTGAAGAATTTCAACATGGTTCCTTACAAATAAAACTCTCATAATACATATAAATTCCAAGAGCAACCATTTTAAACATTACTAACCATTCTTTAACTTCTTCCTGCCACTTTTAAATATCCAACTCTCTATTTTTTATAAGCTCTTCTTCATTGTTATGGTTGTTATAAAAAAAAACTAGCATTAAATCCATATCCCTTCATCCATTTGTACTAGAATATGATTCATATCTATTTTAACAACATTAACAACTAAATAAGTAAAAAGTTCAATCAACTCTTACTCTTACTCATTTCCATGACGAGACCTGTAAATTATAGATCATATTAAAGAAAAAGAAATTGATATTTAGAAGAAAAAAAATATAGCAGCATTTTGAATGTTACCATTTCAAAATTTGACAGTCACTATATTATTTGTTTAGGCCTTACATTACTTGTATATACTTTAGCTTCAATGTATGTATTGTATATATTTAGGTTCAAGAAACTAAATTGATGGAAGAATTGACAAGAAGCAAACCTTGTAGAAGGAAACAATCCCCTCATTCTTAAGCATTTCCCTTTTCACATGGGGTGCTGATACCTGACCCAATTGACTTCTCACCTGTAATTGACAACAAAACTCAAATTCTTACAATTACACCCATTAAATCTCCTCAAAACAGCATTTACTCAGAATCACAAGCCAAATTCTACAACACAAACCAATGCAGTCATAAGATCTTAAAAAACCACAAACCACGGTAGCAACTTTCAGCTCAAATATCAGAGAAATCAAAAACCCACTAAAAGCAGATAAAATTCCAAATCCTTAAATACATCTGAAAATGTAAATAGCTAGAGATGCCAAAGGCAATCAACAGCCTTTGCAATTACATTCGTAGTATAACTATTACAATCTCTTCCGGAAATATAATCTTACAATCCAAAGAGACAAGTCTTACGATTTTAATAAAATATCTCATTACCATAATAAATAAAATATTCAAACGAAACAGAAAAGTAAACTAGGTGGAGGGCATCTTAGAGTTCTTCATGTCCACAAGTGACTTGATGAATGATAGGCCCAGCTCAATATCTGGCTGAGCTGCAAATAATTATCTTGCATATTTGTTCATGAAAATGGCGTAGACAGAATTCCAAAATGAAGTATTTAGAAGCACATTTGGAAGCTCACTCAATAACTTGATGCATGCGCTTGGAGTAGGCATGAATGACTCTTGTACATTGTGGTTGTACTTTTGTTTGACATGATATTTAACATTGAATCAATTTGATTGGATAGATGCTCCCGAGTTGTTACCTTTTTTAACATTACTAAGATTCTCGTTTAATGGCCTCTTTAATTGGCTATTTGATGGCCCAGAAAACACATCACGAACACCACTACCCTCACCACCGTTATCTCCCACAACTAGATCATCACTCTCCCCATTACCCTCACCACCAATACCACCACAATATGCATCTCCTTCGATACCAACGTCAAAGTAATCATCATGGCCAACTCCTGATCTCTGCATAGACACTAATGGAGGGGCGAACCCTTGTCTTGGAGCATATATGCACCCTCACCCGTAGCAACCACACTTGCAAATAACTCATGATACTCATTGTTGTATATTGAGCAATTTTTCTTATAAAATTTGGTAAAGTCTTTATTCATCTGCATATCTGCATATAGTGTAAAAATAAATAAATTTAAGAGGCTACCTTAATAAAAAAGAATTAATAAAGTCTAACTTACTATATAATTAATAATTATGTAAAGTTTATTGGGGCTACCTTAATTTCCTTTTGCCACCATTCATCAGACGCACCAACATTCTGCTTGGCATCATCCCAACCCAATCTTGTTTCCTTGTACATTAACTGTTGCCAATCTCCACTCATTTGAGTCAAATGATTCTTTATTTGTTTCAAATTATAATTTATATTTGTCTCTGTATTGAAATTGGTCAAGATATAATTTCATCCTACTTTGTTGAAATGATTCCCATCTCTATTTCTTTTTCTTCCCTCATCCACACATCACTTAACAAATATTTGATGGACATATTCATTACATTTTGCACATCCTTGGCTTGAGTTTTCATCAATGTGTTTCTCTCCCCTCCCCCTACCCCTTGCTTGAAGTTTTTCCGATCCCCTTGTTCCTTCACTTTCCATCTAATTCATAAATACTTAACAATAATATAACATAAGACATCATACTCACACTACCAAAATGCGTAGTATAACATTAACCATTAACAAATCATCTAATAATATTATCTAGAAAATTCTAACAGTTATGATCTTTAACTCCCTCTGGCTGTTGCTAGAAAATGCGAACAGATGCAGATAATAAAACTCGAGGAGAACAACATGATGGAAATGCTCAAACTGTTAGTTGTGCACAAACTAACAGTTCCAAAGTTGGTACTTGTTAGTTGTGGCTAAAATATTATAACAAGACATTACATTAACCATACAGCAGCAGGAGGGTTCCTTCACCAAGAGAAATGAATTAAGAATGAGACTTAAATTCTCTCTAATAGACAATTTTTCCAATAATGATCAGCCTCCACAATGTCATAATAACAAATGCTGTGCCAAATCCTCTTCAAGGAGGCAAATCATAAGGAAAGGCCAAAATGGTGGCAAAACAGTTGATCTGCAGATTTGTAGTCTTTTGTTTGGCATCTAAATTAAGCAGAACCCAAATTAGGCCGTGCAAGGGATGAATATCAAAATTTCATAGTTTACCCATCTAGAGTTAGCTCCCACACTCCCCAACTAAAACAAATATTTAAACTTGAAAAGGGGATAATTTTTATTCTCTTCAAGAAAGTAGTCTTTGACAACCTTGAACATATATCACACAGAAGATTTAAGTAATTTAAACCTAATAATTAAAATGAATTTATATAATCAAATAAAACCTAATCATTAAAATGAAAACACCAAAAGGGCGATCAGAAGCCATCGAAATCTGATTAATAGGAAAACACAAGATCTCAATAAACTGTAATTTGACAAAAACATTCTCTTTTACATGATTCGGGTGATTAGAATTAGAGATGACTCGATCTTAAATTATAATATTGATGGATCAAATTGAAAATTCCAAAACCATAAACAGAATGATCGCATAATGAAATGAATTGTGTAATATATCTGTGTATTTACATATCACAGATCATACTGATAGTATTGCGATCTGGGAGGAATTGTAAGCCGGAAGAGAGACTGACCCAATCAAGTGAGCGAGAAAGTGATTCCAATCGACCGAGATGAGCAGACAACCGTTTGTTTACATTAGAGAAGGGAAGAAATTAGATATAGGTTGGAGATGGAGCAGAGCAGCCGTTTGTTTACGTTAGAGAAGGAAAAAATCAGATATAGGTTGTAAGGACAAAGATGCCATTTAGAAAAATAGAAGAGGGCAAAATAGACATTACATTTGATCAAACCAATTTATTAGGAATGACTTATAAGTCATTTTTAAATAAGCTACAAATTGTTACAAAAAAATAAGTCACAAATTAAGTTACTATCAAACAACTGAACAATACAAAACAGCTTATGACCAACTTATAAACAGTTGCCGAACAGGCTCTTAAAATGGTTCACTTGTGGCGTCGCAAGAGGAATCCAGTCACCCAAGCTATACTGCATGTGGTGGTACGTTGCATAAGGTTGTCCTCGTTCTGTATAATGTCCTTGTTCTGTATATGGTCCTCCTCGGAGCTGAGAAGGCTCGTGTAGCAAGTCAACAGGATAAGCATTTAGGGCAGTTTCTGCTAGCGGTTCAAACCGGGGACGTTTTCTGAAATGCTGCCAATGCGATTGAGCTTTGGGGCCAAAATCTTGGGCTGCAGTGTGACGTTTCTTTTTGAACGCCCCATGTGATTCAGCTCTTGTCGAGTTCTCTTGTTTTTGTTGAGTCTTGGAGATGGGGGCAGGGGCAGGGGCAAGGGCAGGGGCAGTAGGCATGCTATTGTTCAATGCCTTCTGCTTTTCTAACTGCTCAATTTGTGCAAATAGTTGTTGAGGTGGATATTCAAGTTCAAGCTGATGGTCTGCAATGCATTTGATAACTGCTCTAAGAGCAATTAGTTCTTTTCTAATGGATTTACTCTGTGAAGAAGTTAGAAAAACGTATGAACTTCGGGTGGAAATAAATTGGATCTTTAAGACTACGAAAAGAATATATCTTCAGAAAAAGAAAAGCAAAGGAACATACCGCTGCTTCTTTAGAGTTCTTTCCCTCGCGGATTTTCTTAGCGAGCTCTTTTGAATAGGTCAAGTGAGCTTTCAGGATAGGCACTGGTGGAAACTTCTCAGCAACCTCAAATGCATAAATGTATCTGATGGCCTGAAGTCTGTCATCCTTTTGTACTAGACTTTCTATGAAATCTGTTTTGTTATACATGAAATAGAAGTATGAGTTTCCATCAAACAGTCCAAAAGGAGGCCCTAAAACTAATGCAATAAAAACTAAGACAGAAAAGGGAATTTCAGAATGTAAGAAACCTACAAAGACTCTATACATACTACAGGGAGGCAAAAAAATAATAAAACAAAACAGTACGATTTTTTATCATGCATCCTCCCTTAAAATGGGGAATTTTCATCCCCTTAGGCCTTAGACATGGTACTACCATGTCAAATAGATGAAAGACACTGATCATGATATCCTATGAGGCAACAACACACAACATCAAGGAGGAATCTCTTTTTCTTTTCTACTTTTTAGGGGTAAAGTCAATTATACACATAAAAGGGCCAGAAAGAGGCAAAGCTCCAAAAACAATAAGTATAGTAGATAGAACTGAAGAAAAAAACACATATTGCAAAACAATATTTTACAGTATGGATGATAAGCTATACTAAAATTACACTACAAACCATGCAAAAGGGCAATGTTATCGAGTAAAGATCTCAAACTAACAACCATGATTATAAGATAGAGTACATACCGGAAATCTTATGTGCCAAACCTAGGAGCCGAAATAACTCGGGAGCCGTTCTACGCTCATAAACACTGTGTAAGAGGCCAAGAAGTTCATCTGCATCAACGGAGGAGCCCAGTTTATAGATTGCCAAAAGGTGAATAAATACACAAACCTCAAAAGGTTTTGATCTCGACTGTGGAAGTTGAGTTTTCCATTCAAGTGCAAATTTGATAGCTTCTTCTTTGACATGAGGTTTAATTTCTGGCGATATTCTCAATAGTTTCTCTAGTAAAGTCCAAAAGCTCCTGAGCACAACGAACTTTGGGTTCTTTCTTTCTTCTGGGTTTGAGTAATAACAACCTCGTAACGCATCCAAAACAAGCTTAGCTGGATCCGATGCAGAAGGAAAAAAACCAACTTTACCACAAATTAAATTTTGTATCTTCGCCATTCCATTCATATCATCACCTAAAGATTTGAAGTCATGATCTTTAAAATGCTCGTTTAAGAACAACTGCAAACTATTTTTATCCATGTGTGCAAGGATAACAGCCATAGCATTGGCAGGGTTCGATACAGAGCCAATAGCTTCAAAATCCAGTTGAATGGTGCAGGCCTCTGCAGGTATAGATACGGTTGTTTCTGATTTTTCATTTTTCTCACTTTTTTGTTGCTTCTGAGCATTGCTGGGAGAATCTGATGTTATAAACTTTTGATCTTCCTTCTGCTTTATAAGCTGTTCGATAAAAAATTCAAGGCATTTCGGAGAAAATTCTGACTCAAGCTTGTGATTAGCAATGCATTCAAGTGCATCATTCAGGGAAGCCACAATGTTGTCTATGGCCTCATTCTGCACACGAAGTTTGAATCAGGTATCAACAAGATGGCGTTAGAATCTTTAAAAGTAAAAAGTTACATTAAGATAAATAACAGAACAGGCAAACATACCTTTGTATTGACTGAGTTATTTCCATTCTCACACAAAGTATTCGACTTCTCTTCAGCATGCTTGAAAAAATCTTGCAGGAGCGGTGCAGGTTGAAACTTGTCATTAAGCCCAAATGCACAAACATATCTAACTGCCATAACATGCTGCTTCGTGTTTACTAAATTTCGGACAAGATCTGTTACATGTAAGAAGTTGATTAAATAGGGTAATTTTTTAAAGAATTAAAAGACAAAATTTGCAGGGGGTAACTAATGGGATATATGGATCAGGGCCACAATTTGGGTAATCTATCCATTTCACTAGAAATTCTTTGAATTGAAAATCTGATCACAAACAGTACCAGCAAGATTATGAGTAAGTGCATCCCTTCCTGAAATATCAGACTCTATAATCTATAATTCGTAACTGGATCAGGTAATGATTCGTTCTCTTCTCTGTACATTCAGTTTAATACATATTTATATTTCTGGATTATTGGGTGATCAGATGATTTTATCAAAGATACTAAATTCATATCCAAATAATAACTGATGAATGAAACAAAACATGTAATCCACAAACACACGTAATATGCAAATTATCTAACACATATTTAAAGGAGATTTCAAAATGTGGGGTTATCAAATATATTAGAGACAGTAATTATATATAGCAACTAGCAAGTAACCATGAATAAAAAAGTAGGATAGCGAAAATTACCACTAATTTTATCTGTATAACCAAGGAGCTTGCATAATTCAGGAATTTGTCCCTGCTGACCAAAAACCTCAAAGAGACTTAAAAGTTCTCCTGGTTCGAAATCAGAACCTAATCCATAACAAGCTAAAAGCTGCAACCAACCAGTAAGCTCAAGAGAAATATCCCCCCCTCCTATCATTTTCTCCTTCCACTCGCCTGCACGTATCAATGCTGCTTCTTTAACATGAGGTTGAATCTTTGGGGAAATTCGCCTCAACTGCTCCAACAAAAGAATGCAACTCTTCCTAACAACATACCCTCTGAACTCTTTATCCCCCTTCCTCAAATATGAATCATGGAATCCTTCAATTGCATCTAAGACTAACTTTGCGGGATCCTTTGACAGCTTAAGAGCCTTTGCAACTTCGTCAGCCATCAAATCGAGATCCCTTTCGTGCTCTACCAAATACAAGAGCAAATTCTTTCCATCCATATCAATAGAAAATCGTATATCTGCATACGAAGGATCCTCTCCCAATGGCTCAGTCTTTACTAATGACTTAACAATATTATTGATATTTTTCTCTCTCAGTTCAAATTCTTTTAACTGATTATGAACTTGTTTCTCTCTTAATTCAAGTTCTTTGAAGTGCTTCTCTTTTAGTTCATCAAATTCTTTCAACTGAGTATCGAGTTGTTTCTCCCTAAATTCAAGTTCTCTGCATCTTTCTCCAATAGAAATATTCATTGAATCAATTTCCTTTTCCTTCAAATCAATGCACTTAACCCAGTCTTTAAAGTACTTCTCCTTCAATTCAAATTCTTTCAACTGCTTATGTAGTTGTTTCTCCCTAAATTCAAGTTCCCTACATTTTTCTTCACTCCAAATATCGATTGAATCGCTCCCCTTTTCCTTCAATCCAATGCTTTTAACACATTTTTTCAAATGCATTTCTTTCAACTTATGATCAATTTCCTTTTCCTTCAAATCAATGCTCTTAACCCATTCTCTAAAATGCTTCTCTTTCAATTCAAGCTCCTTACTCCTTTCCTCAACCAATTTCTTTTCCAACTCCAATTTCTCCTTCTTGATGTGAAAATCCTTGGACAAATCTTCAGTACATTTTTTAACCATAACAAGATTCCTCTCTCTCGAATCAAGTATTTCCTCCCTACTCCCAAGTTCCTTCATTTTCTCCTCATTCAAATATTGAACCCTAAACAAATTCATCTCCTTCAATTCAAGTTCATTCGAAAGCCCATCGAGTTCGATTGCACGACTCTCAATGCACTTCTCCTTCAACTTCATCTCCTCAAACCTTTCCCCAACCAAATTCCCAATCCTTTCAAACTCACCCCTCTCAAGATCAAACTTTTCAAAAACTCCCCCAATCAACTTCTCTTGAGCAGTAATCCTCTCATCCCTCAACTCAACATCCTTCAAATTCCTCTCCAAAAATTTCCCAAAAAACTCGAATTTCTTCTCCTTCAACCCTAATTCCTTGCTTTCATTCTCCCAAAACAACCTAAATTCCTTCTCCTTAAACTCAACCTCTTCAATCCGCCGTTCTAAATTTGCACTAATTTCCTCAAGCACTCGATTACTCTCCGTTACAGATTCCTGCACTGAATCCAAATTTCTCTGCTTTGTTTCCAATTCAGCAAAGAGATTTTTGGAAGAATCAACGTGATTATCCAAATCCTTCCATTCAACTAAAAGCGAGAGAATCGCTTTCTGCACACGGAGTTTCTTTACTTCCGTAAGTTTCAAACTAGTGGGTATCTTCTCCAAAGAACCCATATTTTTTGTTATGCAAACAAATTTAGTATACACTAAAACAGCAAAAACGGAATTCAGAAGGAGAAGATGATGGATTTGTGAATAGTGATGTGTATTTATAGCGGCTGAATTATGTCCAAGTTGAATTTGATTAGGATTTTTTTGTTTATTTATTCAAATAATCTAAATCATAATAGAAATTGGATTTTAATATTAAATAATACTATGTGTTCATGGACTATGTAGAACAAAAAGTTGCACTAATAGTAGGAGCATGATATTCGAGGGTAGATCTCTTTTTATTTATTTATTTTTTTATATTGTTTATATATAAATTTTTTATGTATAATTTATGTTTATATCATTATTAAATTTTAGAGAAATTTTGGGATAATTTATTTTTAAGTTTGTTAGATTTTGCTATCAGATCAGTTAACATAGCAAAACAACCCCCCTCCCCCCAATTTTTTTTTTTGGTTTTAATTTTTTTTTGTTAACTCCCAAATAATTTATAATATTTATTTTAACTCAAATTTTTACAGAATACAGTGATTTAGGTTTAATTTGGATACATATCAAAAACAGAGTTGCAGAGACTGTACAACCCTGTTTTTGATATGTATTCAAATTACACCCACATCACTCAATTATGTAAAAATTTGGATTAAAATAAATATTATAAATTATTTGAGAGTTAAAAAAAAAAACCGGTGCCAATAACCGGTCCCCTAGACTTATTGTTTAGCAAAAGGCAAAATTTTATAAACTGAAAATTTCCAAAATCCAAAAGACAAACAAAATATAAAAGATCAAGAAGAAAAGTAAAATTCTCATAGACAAACAATTCCACCGAAAAAAGAACAAATTTCCGTAGAGTGAATTGCACGTATTCTTAAATTTATCAATCCAACTTTCAAACCGATCTATGGCTCTGCAACTTCGTCAAACAAAATATGCCTCGAACAAACTCCATGAAACTACAAAGCCCAATCAAATGTAAAATAGGTCATGTTGATTGCTCAACTGAGACATAATGACCACAGCCGTATGAAGTTTGATCAAACCTCAAAATTAAAACTCAATTGAACCACCCACTAAAAGTTTCGTAGTGTCTTCCTCCTCTTTACTGCTTAGAATTAAACCCTAATTTTTAGGGAACTCCACTGCTCTTTCTACTTCTGATGCATACTCTCTTTAATTTCCCCCCTCATCTTCTTCTGCACTAAAATTTTCTTCAGAACGGGGCGAGTAAGGTTCAGGAAGGAGATTGTGACTTGTGAGTATGGTAAATTTTATGAATTTTTAATGGAATAACCTAAATACATACATAATTATATAGATGTATATATAAAGAAACTAATTTTAAAAATAATTGTATATATAATCGAGGCAAGCTTAACCCTATGAGGTTTTAAAATTTGAATCTCATCATTAGCGTCGAGATTGTGCGGACCAGTCGTAATCCACAGGCTCTGACTTCTACTTTTAGTTCTACTAAAAAAATCACATGTATTATGAGAAATTAAGTTCATGCAGGGGCGGATCCAGCCGGTGAAGTCAGTGGGGACAAATTTTTTTTTTTTTGCTAAATAATGTGGTCAAATTTAAAATAAATAAATTCCCATAAAAAATAAAAAATTACAAACAATCTAAGTGTAATTAACAACAACAATAAATACAATATGAATTATTCAAGTGTAATTAGCAACAATAATAAACAATCTCAATTAAACCAAGTGTATTTTTTTACCAGTATACAATATGAATATTCAAGTGTAATTAGCAACAACAATAAAAATCTCAACTAAACCACTAACAAGTAACATTACAAAATAAATTACAAAATTTAAAAAAAAAAATAAAAATAGAATAGAACACATACCCCAAGAACTTTTATTTGATGGAATTCTCTTCATTGTTGCAATGTTGTTTTAAGAAGTAAAAAACCCTAATTTTATAAAAGTACAAAAATATCCATAAATAATTACAAAAATTCATAAAGCAATTATTAAATTTGTGAAATTAAAAAACTAAAATTAAAATATGCTTGTATTAGTTGCAGATCTGGGAATTGAGAAATTTAAAGAGAGATAATCAAACTAAATTATAAATTAAGAATATGGAACCCATGTTGACTGTTGCCTACGAGTTTTTTGACATCTAGTTCTTTTATGCCCAATTATCTACTCCAAAACACACACAAAATATTCAATGTTGAAATTGAATGGAAAAAATGAAAAAACTCTGCAGTTTTTAAAATTGGGATAGTTCAAGTTTTTGAATGAGAAAGGAGAGAAAAACAGTTTTTGCTCCATTGAATTTAGATAATATTAAATAAATTTTAAAACCAAAAATCAAGGTAGTGGGAATGTTACTAGTGGCGTGTAAATGTGAGTGGTGGGATTAATAGAATTAGTTTTTTAAGCTCAAATAATTTTTTTATAGTTTGAGTGCATGTCTGGCCTTTTCTAGCTTTGCTGTCCTATTCTAGCTTTGCATGGCTCGCCTCCTGAAAACTCAGTGGGGGCAGATGCCCCCCCTGCCCCTAACATGGATCCGCCCCTGAGTTCATGCAAGGTGGAAGAATAACATGTTGGGTCCTCACCCATGAAAACATGCACGAAAACATTGGCAACCAAAAGTAAAACATGGGCAACCAAAAGTTGTGTGTGTGGGTCACAAGGAGTCTTTTCATTAGTAATCAAGATGCTGCTAAGAAAAGTGGCAGACAGCCAGAGAAGAAAAGGAAGAAATAATGAGAAATAGAAAGGCTTTTGGTTGGTGGCTTGGGAAAAACAAAAGGAGTTTTTGTTTTTTTTTGGTTAGTGGGTTAGGTAGGAAGAGAAGGGTGGAACGTGAAGAGGTTTTCTGCCTTCATATATTTCTCCTATGCTGCTAACAAAGATTATGGAATAAGCCAGGCATTTCATCCGAGGGTAATTCCATTCCGAGAGAGGGTGGAAGAGAGAGAAATTTCATCTGGAAGAAGGATGGAAGAGAGAGTAATTTCATTCGAGGGAAAGGTAAAAGAAAGAAATTGTTATTATACCTTATTCTATATTTTGGAGACTTAATTATTGTCAAGTTTGGACTTGAATAAAACTTATCAGTGGACATAATTTAAGTAAATATAAAGGTGTATAATTTGTTTCCCTAATTGTGAAGAATAAGAGAGAATTTCATTTGATTTTTGTAAAAATCATTTGATTTGTGCCAATAGTGAGGCATTTAATAAAGTGCAAAGTTGTTTGATAAAACTAATTCTTCTTTGTTTCATTTAATAGAAAAGACTACTACTTATTTTATAAGTACAAGTGGTGTAGTCTTATTTTATTTTGGAACAAAAGAAAAATAGTGAGAACTATTCAAATTCTATTTAACTATTAATTATTACTAATGTGTAACTTACATAATTAGTACTAATAAGTGTAGTTAAATATAATTCAATAGTTGTATTATGTAACTTACAAATATGTATGTACTTATGTGTATATGTATATGTAGACACACACACACACACACACAAGATATATGCACATATGATGCAAGTTTACATATATGATTTTGCATATGTATTTTCTCTCTTTTCTATCTTCTCCAATTTTTCTATAAATAAATAACTACTACAAAGTAGTGTTCTATTAGAGTTATTATGTGAATTGTTATCACAAATAATTCACCAAAAGCTTGACATATATCCTAGAGGTATATCATCTGCAACCCTTAGTAAACCAATCATGGTGGGGGCGATAAAGACCTTAAAGATTGTGGGCAAGGAAATCGTACCTTGTTAGGGTTTCGTATTGGTTGAGGAGGAGATACATCCACAAAGAATACGAAATTGATTGATGAATTGAAGAGAGAAGAAGAACAGGTAGACGATTACCCTAGTAACACGTGACAAAACTTCTAGGATCCAAGTGCTTTCTAGAGTAACTAAGATCCAAAGAGTCTTAGCGTGTGCTTCGGGTTGAGAGAGAATCTCCAATTTCTTTTGCTTCTCCAAAAGTCCAAGAGTCCAAAGTCAAAAATTCAAAAGTCCCCTCCTCAATTGCATGGAAGGAGTATTATTTATAGGGTTTCCTGGAAAGTGGTCGTGTGCCAGACACATGTCCTCGGGAGAAATTCCAGAAATATCCTTAGTTACCCGAGTAATGCCTAAATCATCCTGTCTTTTTATCCACCAATCCAATCTCTCAATCAATTCCCAAAATGAGTCGCCTCCATGAGTTTTCTGCCTCGGAACACGTGGAGGCTTCTCTCAAGTCTCACACATTTATTTTCGGTTTTTTCGTCTTTTCATTTAATTCGATTAGGTCATTGTGAACCCTAATTTTTACTTGGGCCCACATTTGCCCCTGTACATTAGTCACACCTTCAGAGTGATGATCGTGCAAAATACTTCGAATCTTTGAATCCTATTTTAGATTTTTGAATGATCCTCGGAGCTCGATCTTGCAAGTCTCGAAAACGAAAATCTTAGGAAAGGTAACCCCCATGGGAGCTCTCGATCCTAGGATATCTTAGAAATCTTTTATCAAATTTTTCCAAATCTTGCTCAATCTCATTGTTTCATTAATTTTTTTTAAAAACTAAATCACGATAAATCAAATTAAATTTAGAAACTTCATATTACCAATGAAAATTAAATCTCTTTTTTTTTAAAGAAAATATTCAAATAGTTATTTTTTTATACTGATCAACCCAAAAGTAGGTGCAAAATCCGTAAACATATTTAAACTAGACTTTAGCCTAACTATCTGTAATGTATATGCATATTAATTCTAAATTAGATGCATGTGTAAAATCTGTATATACATAAAATATTGCCTTATAATCTATATGTATGAATGAAATCTATATTTATAATTATGCTTGATTAGAGCCATAAATTAAGACATCAGAAGTTACCTCCTACAGTCATGGATATGGTTATTCTCAGAATCTTGAAGCAAAAATTAAATCAACGAACAAAGTAAAAATAAATACTTTACAAAGTAGAGACCATTTTTCTCCTTTCTCCTTGTGGAGCCAAATAACTTCACATCGCGATTGGGAAGATCAAGAAGCCAATAATAGGCATATATCTCAGGTGAAACCAGGCTTCAGGGAGTAACAGATTCACAATTCCCAAGCATTTTTTTATTATTTTTATTTTTGAAGAATACAGAATTCGATAAATTGAAGAGGCAAGAAATATCGAAAATCAACCTGAGGTACAACTTCAATTTCAAATAATTATTAAATGTATAAACCCCTGACACATGCATATGTCAGATCATACTTATTGACCGAAATTGCTTTATATCAAATAATGATGCTCTCATATTACTCGTTTCAAGCCGAGCAGTAGAATTGTTTGTATAAATTGATTATGTTTAAAGTATGTGGGTCTAGTTATATGAACTCATTTTCTGCTTCTTTGGATTTACCCTCCATAAAGCACACATTTATCAAGACATTGAATGTTATCACATTAGGAGTTGGGGCGTAATTAATTGGGCCTATTGGGGCGTGATTAATTGGACCCAAATGATATAGTGGGCCATGACCTACGTGAAGGAAATCTTCTCACGTGGGGTCTCTTGTAGCAGTTGGAGCAGTTGAAATATCTGAAATCCTTATTCCCAAATGTAGGTGGCAGGATATAATTCAGCGCCTCTTTTTTTAAGGAGATTCAGTCTAATCCCATTAAGGAATCTAACCTAATGAGGAACCCTACTGACTATATGGGGATAGACATGACGTTGACGGGGTGTGATCACTATAAATACAAGGCTAAAACTCCATTTTAAAGGTAATCAACTTTTTACAGCACTAGAGCTTTAAACCTCCATTGTTAAAACCTTATTCAGCCTGTATTTATTCTCACACCGGAGCTATTCCCCGACGACCCAAACCACCAGGCTCTTGAGTGTGGTTTCATTTATGTGCAGGATTGGATGTGCTATTGGTGATTAAGGTGCGTAGACGAATCTTGGCGTTAACATTGGCGCTAGAAGGAGGGCTTAGTGCTTGATAATTTTCAATCACTTGGTATTTTTTTTTATCAGTAACAATGGTGTCGAACAAGTCGAAAATGGTCTTAACACATAGTGAATCCACCGCTGGTCTTTCTCAACCCAGATGCTCGGTCAGGGATAGGCTGGGACCATCAAAAAGCATATCAGATCGGCTAGGCCCCCAAAGCCATTCAGTAGGCCCAACTGAGCCACAGACGACGATTGTCAGAAAGAAATTATTTCTGACTACCCAAAAGACGCCACAGCGTGACAACCATGCCGAAGATCAAAATTCTAGGCCAGGTCAGAGTTGAGACGAAAGGGAGACAATCATTCTTAGAAGGATGTAACATTGTGAAGACGCTGTAGATGCCATACGCCTTCAACAAATAGAGTTGGAGAAACAGTTGACGTCTCTACTAGATGAAGAGGAAGCTTCCTCCAGTCGACATCGGTGTCGGGAAGTATCGCCAGGGGGCCAGTCCAGGACACATCGTTCGGACGGCTCTTGGCATGATAGGAGCAGGCGTCAAAGCCGCTCTCGGGAGAGGGTTAGGCATCAAAGCCGATCCCAGGACAGGAGCAGGCATCAAAGCCACTCCCAGGAGAGGGTCAGACGTCGAAGTCGATCCCAGGACAGGAGCAGGCGTTGAAGCCGCTCTCAGGAAGTAAGCAGCGAAGGTAGAGGAAGATCCAAACAGAGAAGACTGGTAGCCTCTCCAGTTCAGGATCGGGACAGGCATGAGCAGTCCCCCCAAACAGGAGATCCTAAGGCACTTGCTCGGAGGGTTGCGGAGCTGGAGAAGATGCTCGCAACGTCCAATTAGGAGGAGATTCCGATTGACCCAATATCACCATTTTGTCTGGAGATTGATCGGGTTTGGGCCGATCCGAATAAGAAGGCCCCTCATATGGAGAGTTTTGATGGATCAGGAGATCCCTATGATCACAGCCAGGCTTATGACCGGCTGATGAAATACTATGATTACTTTGATGCGGCCAAATGTCAGATGTTTATCTATACTCTTAGGAAGGAGGCTCGACAGTGGATGACATCCTTGGCCCTGAATTCAATCTCCTCGTGGAAGGAGCTCTGTGACAAGTTCCACGGCCGGTTCGGAAGCAACAAAAGGAGGGGAAAGCCAACAGCCTCCTTAGTACATATAAGGCAGTATTCGAACGAATCCTTGGGATAGTATGTGAAGCAATTTCGGGAGGCAGTTAGCGCAGTGACGGATCTGAATAATCCCCAGGCCCTCGGTTATTTTTCTACAGGGTTGGACGTAACAAAGTCTAAGAAACTGGTGAAGGACATGATGTTCAATGTCCCGAAGAGTTTGGTGGAGGCATATGATAAGGCCAGAGGTTTTATTGCAGTTGAGGAAGCCATAGGGAGTCTGAAACCGAATACATCATCGGTGGAGAAGCCAAAAGATCGGGATAGAAACAGTTATCCTCGGTCAGACAATAATAATAGGACGAAGATCGACCGAAGAAGTACTTTAATGGGGGATCGGGAGGAGGAAGTCTACCCTTCCCGAACCGAAGAGTAGATAAGGTGTACACCTGCCTGAATAGTGATCGGGCGACTATACTAGAGCATATAAGGAACAAGCCTTATTTTATGCCTTGCCCAAACAACGCCCATCCAAATTGGGGGAGTCAGAATAAATATTGTGAATACCACCAGACAACTGAACACTCCACCGAAGACTACAGGAATTTGAAAGAATTGATCGAGAAAAATGTGCAGAACGGGGAGTTAGTGCAGTACGTCGTTGGGTGAGGAGGATCGGGAAGACCAATGAACGAAAACAACAACGAGCCGAACCCCCAATCTTAACCCAGACAGGCTCCATCAGTTCGAGGGGTGGTCAATGTAATAACAGGCGGTTCGGTTGGGAAGGTAACCAGAAAGAAGAGACATGGGGTGCTCGACTCCGTCATGACAGTATCTGAGCAACCTGCCAAGAGGGAACGGATGTACCCTGACACGGTAATTTCTTTCACCGATAAAGATTACCTATCGAAGCCTATTGAACCACAGGAAGGGGCGTTGGCTATTACTGCCCAAGTCGGATCTATGGATATGAAACGGATCATGATCGACAACGGCTCTTCAGTCGACATATTGTACACCCATGCTTATCAAAGGCTTGATTTAGAAGGGAGAAAAATAGAGGTCGGACATGAGCCTCCACTGTGACGTCCCCAAATTCGGGTCTCAAACACCCGAATTTGGTCATCACGATCCAATACAATCATCCACCTCCAAACAACATACAATAACTAAATGCGGAATATAATAAATATATGTTGTTCATTCAAAAGGTGTTACTAGTCCCAAGATTCGATAACCTTAATACAAAAATACAAATATACCCTAATACAGTACTTTAGGGTTTAAATAACAATAGAAGTTTCTTAACTATGCTTGGATCAAAATACAGACATTAAAAGACTAATACTTCATCTTTTCCTTGCCCTTGTCTTTTCCTGAGGTCTCGGGCTTAACTGCAATAAGGTTCATGATATAGCAAGGGCGAGCAACTAGTTTGCTCAGAAAGTTTAATAACAGCAAGAAATGATATATATCATGATGGACGGAATGTAAATAGAGGAATCCAACAATATGAATATCGGAAGCAAGAATAATAATTGCTTTTAGAACGAATGCTAGTCAAGTAGACTTTGAACAATAAACGTCCAAGGGAGTCAATAACTAATTGACCCTTTGGTTACTGGCTCAGAAATAAGTACTCGAGGGGATCAGTCTCTAGTACCCGATGTGTATGCATAACATTTAATATCTGTTCTTTGTATCTTATATCCGATACGTGGGGTACTCCCCTATATTTTTAGGGGTGTTCATATAGTCCAAGATTCCGCACCATCAAATGGTTTGGATAGCTTTTAAAATCTATACCGCAAATGTCTAGCTGAACAATGGCTAAGACTTAACTATAGCAGTTCATCCATAATAGAACTTTAAATAAAATACAAGTTAATGTCTGCGCGAAAACAATTGCACGATGTGCGAGTACCAATAACAACGATGTGGAATAATTATTAAGTAATTAATCCACTTAGAGCATGCTTGAGGAATTAAAGGTTCAAACTTAAATATTAACTTGCAATAAATAATACAAGAATGGTTTCAGGGAACTTGCAACAACGTAAAAAGTTTAAGGTTAGGAACTTGCACAAAGTGAAGTTTCGGTAAAAGGGAACTTGTCCTCAATAATACTTGCACAACAATAATATATTTGCACAAGTTAGTAGAAGTCAAGGGAACTTGCGTTCAACATATAAGGTGAATGGAATTAGGGAACTTGCCTGGTGCGTCTGCTACAATATACTAACACACGCTCCTTAAAATCCTACACAATTAAGTACATATTCGTATAACAATTAGTCACATATAGACTAGATTTAAAACTGACGTAGCATCATTAAAGCACATTGATTGCCACTACAACTACCCAGTCGGGGGTCTCGCTCTCCGGTGAGCGAGCGGCTGCCCAGCTCGCCGGTGAGCTGGCGGGGGCGATGTTTGAAGTTTCGATTTACACAATACATATATGGTTGTGTGAATTCCTTACTGGCAGCGCCCCCTGGAAACCAAACGTAAGTTGTAACCAGGTTAATCAATTTTCGCCTTAAGACAATACTATTTTGGTTGATACTTGATATATAATTAAGCATTTTAAGGCTTAATAAAATATGATTAACTAACGAATAACTAATTGAGTTTATTAATTATTCAAAACTAACAGTTTCACTTTTAACCTCATTTGCTTAGTGATTATCAAATAATAATCGAATAATTAATCAACTAATTATCCTTATTTATTATTAATTAATTAGTTATTCACACTTATTATTAATTATTAATCAGCATAATAAATAATTAATCTAACTGCATTTATTATTGCTTAATATTAATTAAATAATAATTAACTAATTGTTAATATTAAAATTGCACGACCCGACCCGAACCGCCACGATCCGGACCGACCCGGCCAAAGCACGGGCTTGGCGCTGCAGCGCGAGGCTTAGAACTGGACTCCACGCTGCGGCGTGAGTCCCGTCCTGGCCCGCTGCTGACACGCGTCAACGCTGCGGCGTGAGATTTGAGTAGCAAGCTTGGCGTTGCGGCGTCAAGGCCCTTAGGCGCGGCGCTGCGGTGCGACGCTGATGCTGCGGCGCCAAGACCCCTTATCGCATCGCTGCGGCGTCATCTGCTGGCGCTGCGGCGTGACGAACCAGAGGTCGTCTTCTCCGTTTCGTTTCAGCGATTTTCTTCAATCTTAAACCATTAAAAATATTCTATCCACCATTTTTACTCCATATTGACCACATATTATTATTAATTACAAGTTTTATACACCAATTTGAGGAATTAATCATAAACATAATTCTTTGAATTCCATGGCTACTGATACAGGGAAAATGCTTACCTCCTACTCACCGTTCTTCTCTTCCTTCCATAATAGATAATGAAGTCAGAGACCATTCGTAAGCTCACTCCCTCATTTTGATTTTTCTTCCCTCCCAAGCTCTTAATTTTTTCCTCTCAGTTAATTTTTACAATCTCAATGCACTGAAGGAAGAAGTCGGGAGCTCTATTTATAACCAATTCATTAACTGTGCCAAGCTTTTGCCCAAATTTGTTAACCATTGGAAACAAGAAGATGATGATGGCAAATGCCGCTGATATCTTCAGCCATGATTTTGCTTTAGCAAAAATTTGGCAAGAAATCCCGTAAGAATCCATACGCGGCTGAGGATGAAATTTACTGTTCATCCCAGTTGGTTTTTAATTCAATTCTTTCCCTTCCGTTCCGACTGTGGTTGAAAATAAATGGGATTTGTCCTAAAATCCGTGTCCCATTATTTTTCTACTAGTTAATTAAATAAATTTAACTAGTTAATTATTATTTATTTACTAACGGAATTATTAAATATTATTAATTGTATTATCCTTATTAATTAATAGGAAGTATTAATTAATTTACTATATTCAAAATAATTAAATATTTAATACTTAATTATTCATAAATTTTTAGATATTAAATAACCTAGGGTAGTCCATTAATTTAATAATTCTATTACTGAGACTCCCTTTAAATTAATTAAATATCTATTCCCACACTATATTCAATTAAATTGAATATTTAATTAATCGGCACTTTCTCAATTCTTTCAACATTAAAACCGTAGGGTTAGTTCACTAATTTAATTAAACCATTAGTAACTCTCTTTAATTAATCCTAACAGTTACACGAAATCATATACTCACATAACCAATTAAATACACAAGATTTTAATTAATCATACGAAACTAACTCATTAAAAATTAAATCTATATTTAATTAATAATGGAGTTTAAAAATTTACGGTTATTACATCCTCCCCCCTTATAAAAATTCCGTCCTCAGAATTGCAACATAAGGTTAGTCAAATAATTGCGGATAATTCGCTCTCATCCTTTCCTCAAGTTCCCACGTAGCTTCCTCAACTGCGTGATTTCTCTAGAGAACTTTAACGAAATGAATGATCTTATTCCTTAGTTTCTGTTCCTTCCTATCAAGTATTTGGACAGGAATCTCTTCGTACGATAAGTCCTTCTCGACTTGAATTGGTTCATAGGATATAACGTGCTTATAGTCTTGTTTGTATGGCCGCAACACTGACACATGAAACACATTGTGAATGTGCTCAAGTTCAGGAGGTAACGCTACCTCGTACGCCACTTCACCGACTCGCCTCAAAATCTCGAATGGTCCTATGAACCTAGGGCTTAACTTGCTCTTTTTACCAAAACGGATCTTCCCTTTCTAGGGAAATACCTTCAAGAATACGAAACTACCCACTTCAAAGTCTCGCTCCTTACGATGTAAGTCAGCGTACTTCTTTTGACGGTCTTGTGCTGCTACCAGGCGGTTCCTGATCAGCTTCACCGTATCTGCTGTCTGCTGCACCATTTCAGGTCCCATCAGTCTACGCTCGCCTACCTCATCCCAACACAACGATGTTCGACACCTCCTACCATATAACGCTTTGTACGGTGGCATACTGATACTAGCGTGATAACTATTGTTGTAAGCGAACTCTACTAATGGCAAGTGATCATCCCAACTGCCCTTTAAGTCCATCACAACAGCTCAGAGCATATCCTCCAAAGTCTGAATCGTTCGCTCGCTCTGGCCATCAGTTTGAGGATGGTACGCTGTACTCAACCTCAACTGCGTTCCCATTCTGTCCTGTAAACTTCTCCAAAAATTTGACGTGAAGCGCGGATCTCTGTCGGACACGATAGACACCGGCACTCCATGTCGTGATACAATTTCTTTCACATATAGCTTTGCTAACTGCTCCAGATTGTACCTGATCTTGATCGATAAAAAATGAGCAGACTTGGTCAGACGATCTACGATTACCCAGATTGCGTCTAGACCCTTTTGTGTTAGTGGCAAGCCCACCACAAAGTCCATGGTGATGTGCTCCCACTTCCACTCCGGAATCTCTAGTGGTTGTAGCAGTCCGCTCGGTCGCTGGTGTTCTGCTTTAACTTGCTGGCATGTCAGAAATCTACTGACACACTCTGCTATTTCCTTCTTCATATTCGGCCACTAAAAGTATGGCCGCAAATCCTGATACATTTTCGTACTACCAGGATGTATTGAGTACCTCGTACTGTGAGCTTCTTGAAGAATCTCTTCTCTTAATTCCGGATTCAATGGTACCCAGATCCTTCCTTCAAATCTTAGCAACCCTGTGCTATCAATCTTATACTTGAGCTCTTTCCCTTCGGAAATTCGCTTCCTTATGCCATCACATTCTTCATCCTTTTCCTGAGTCTCCTTTATTTTATCCCAATAGGTTGGACTCGCTGTTAATGCACATAATTGCTCATTTGACTCCCTCGGATACTTGATCTCCAACTCGAGTCGTTCAAAATCCCTTACCAACTCTTCCTGAGTGGTTAACTTCAACAACTTCTCTCTGCCTTGTCTGCTTAAGGCATCAGCCACAACATTTGCTTTTCCCAGATGGTACAGAATCTCACAGTCATAATCCTTGATCAATTCTAACCATCGGCGCTGCCTCATGTTTAGCTCCTTCTGAGTGAAGATATATTTTATACTTTTGTGATCCGTATATATCTCGCACTTCTCTCCGTATAGGTAGTGCCTCCAAATCTTCAAGGTAAAAACTACCGCGGCCAACTCCAGGTCATGCGTCGGGTAACCCTTCTCATAGTCCTTCAGCTGACTGACGCGTATACAATGACCTTGCCGTGCTGCATCAACACACAGCCAAGACCTTTGTGTGATGCATCGCTATACACTACAAAGCCTCCAGTGTTGTCCGGTAAAGCCAACACCGGTGCTTAGCTAAGTCTCTTTTTCAGCTCCATAAAACTCTCTTCACATTTCTCCGTCCAAACGAACTTAACTGCTTTCTTAGTATGATTGGTCAATGGCGAGGCTATCTTTGAAAAATCCTGGATGAATCTCCGATAGTATCCCGCTAACCCTAGAAAACTCCTGATCTCCGTAGGCGTCTTCGGCTGCTCCTAATTGATAACAACTTCCACCTTTGCTGGATCCACCAAAACACCATCTTTGTTAATGACATGACCTAAAAACTGCACCCTCCGTAGCCAAAATTCACACTTAGAAAACTTTGCGTACAACTTCTCTCTGCTAAGAGTCTCCAATACAATCCTTAAATGTTCAGCATGCTCCTCCTCTGTCTCCGAATACACCAAGATATCATCGATGAATACGACTACGAACTTGTCCAAGTACTGCTTGAACACTCTGTTCATCATATCCATGAATGCTGCTGGTGCATTCGTTAATCCAAATGACATTACCAGAAACTCGAAACGTCCATAACGAGTTCTGAATGCCGTCTTCGGGATATCCTCCGGTCTCACCTTTAGTTGATGATAGCCCGTCCTTAGGTCAATCTTTAAAAAGTATTTTGCTCCCTTGAGTTGATCAAATAGATCGTCAATCCTAGGCAGCGGATACCTATTCTTAATCGTAACTTTGTTCAACTCTCGATAGTCGATACAAAGCCTCATCGAACCATCCTTTTTCTTTACGAACAGAACTGGCGCTCCCCACGGGGACACGCTTGGTCTGATATAACCTTTATCTAACAGTTCCTGTAGTTGAACCATTAGTTCTTTCATCTCTACTGGTGCCATTCGATATGACGCCTTGGATATCGGTGTCATCCTTGATACCAAGTCGATCACAAATTCTATCTCTCTATCTGGCGGCAATCCGGGAATTTCATCTGGAAAGACATCAACGAATTCCCTTACGACAGGTATCTGGCTTAGTTCATCCCTGACTCGTTGAGTATCAACCACGTGAGCTAAATACCCTATGCAACCCTTTCTAAGCAACTTTCTTGCTTGCATCATCGTCAGACAACAAGATTGTCTTGGCGATTTACTACCATAGAATACCACCTTCGACTTATTTGGAGTCTGTAGGTGCACACATTTCTTCTTACAGTCGATGACTGCTCCGTGATTTGATAACCAATCCATCCCAAGGATGACGTCAAACTCCCCCAAACAAATTGGTATCAAGTCCACGCCAAGCTCAAATCCTCGCAATCTGACGCAACAATTCCTATGAATGTCTTCTACGGGGATAATCTCTTTGTTTTGCTACTTCTATGTTCATAGGGTGCTCTAACCTTTTATGAACTACGTATTCCGGAAGCAGTTGGACCGAAGTATGAAGGTATACGTAGATGACATGATCGTCAAGAGGCTATCTAGTCGAGAGCATCTGGATAACCTTGAGGATTATTTCCAGATGGTCAGACAATATAACATCAGGCTGAACCCAACGAAGTGCATTTTTGGCCTCAGTTTAGGTAAGTTCCTTGGTTACCTGGTGAGCAAAAGGGGAATTAAAGCAAATCCAGAAAAGATCTGGGTAGTCTTGGACATGAAGTCTCCTCAAAGCTTTAAAGATGTGCAGCGGTTGATGGGTCGAATTGTAGCTTTGAGGAGATTTATATCAAAATCGGTAGAGCGATGTTTGCCATTCTTTGATACTTTGAATGGGCCGAAGAATGAGAAGACTTTTTGGTAGACTTTAGAATGCGAGGATGCCTTTTAAAAAATAAAAAAGTATCTGTCTTCGACGCCTTTGTTGATGAAGCTAGTCCCTTCAGAACCTTTGTATTTGTACTTAGCAGCAAACTCGTTGGCGGTAGGAGCGATGTTAATTCGGGAAATGGGTGGAAAGCAGTTTCTGGTGTACTACGTTAACCATGCCCTACGGGATGCAGAGACCAGATATCCAAACTTGGAAAAGTTTGCCTATGCCTTGATAATTGCCATTTGGAAGCTTCAACATTACTTCCAAGGACGACAAATAGTTGTATACACGGATCTGCCTTTGAAGAAAATACTGAACAAGCCAGAGATTTTGGGTCGACTTGCAGCTTGGGCTATGGAATTGACACAATTTGTGTTGGAGTACCATCCTTGGATAGCGATCAAGGGCTAGGCTTTAGCTGACTGTATAGTGGAAAATGCGTTTTTCAAACCTGATTCAGTTGATCAACCAGAGGTGGTGGGTTCGGTATCGGATGTTCGGCTAACTCAAACTTCATGGACGTTGTATGTTGATGGGTCATCAACTTCAGATGTAAACGGCGCAGGGGTGATCTCGACAAGTCCGTAGGGGTTTAAGGTGCAGCAGGCTATCCACTTCAGATTCAAAGCGACGAACAACAAAGCTGAGTATGAAGCTATCTTGGTAGGCTTGTGGTTGGCTAAGAGTCTCGAGGTCTAGAAGCTGATCATCTTCAGCGACTCTCAGTTAGTGATCAAGCAGATTTCGTGGGAGTATGAGGCGTAGGGGGCAAAGATGACTAAGTATCTGGCAAAAGTTAAAGATCGACTTCATTACTTTAGCTCGTTTGCCTTTCAAGGAGTAGATCGGTCGAACAATACCGTAGCCGATGCATTGGCCAGGTTAGCCACGACGGACGCAAGTTCATTTAGTGGGTCAGTGTATCTGGAAGTCTTAAACTCACCAAGTGTTCGGGGCTTAGAGTTGCTAGTGGTAGAACGATCGGACTGTTGAATGACACCATATATAAGCTACCTTGCTGATGGCGTCTTACCTTCAGATCGGTTATTGGCAAAGAAGAAAAAGTATAAGAGTTTGAACTTCGTGCTTATCGATGGAAATTTGTATCAACGGGCCTTCACTTCTCCTTTGTTAAAGTGTCTGGTCCCGTCCGAAGCTGAGTGCGTACTTCGGAAGGTGCATAAAAGAATATGTGGGGATCACATGGGTGCAAAGGCGTTGGCGTATAAGGTGCTTCGACAAAGGGTATTATTGGTCGATGATCTTCCAAGAAGCTAAGGAATATGTACAAAAGTGTCGAAAATGCCAGTTCAATAGTCCTATTCCTCATCAGCCGCCCCGAAAAGTTATACTCAGTCTTATCCCCGATCCCATTCATCGTGTGGGGAATTGATATCTTGGGACCATTGTCGAAGGCAAAAGGACATGTCAACTTTGTGATAGTGGCCATCGACTACATGACCAAGTGGGTAGAGCCAAAACCGCTTCAGTCGATCACGGAGCAAGAATGCCTTAAGTTACTTAAGGAGTTTGTGGTATTTCGGTTCGGAATCCCGATGGCAGTTGTATCTGACAACGGTAGATAATTTATGGGATCGAAGTTTGAAGAGTTTTTAAAGAATCTGGGCATACAACATCGGAAGACTTCGGTTGCTCATCCTCAATCTAATGGTTAGGTAGAAGTCACCAATAGGACTCTACTTAATGGGATTAAAAGAAGGTTGGACGAAGCTAAGGGGAGATGGCCCGAGGAGTTGATTAGTGTTCTATGGGCATATCGAACCACTCCTCGGACTACTACAGGCGATTCGCCGTACAAACTGGCCTATGGGACAGATGCTCTTATTCCAATCGAGATTGGGTCTCCTTCGCTTCGGGTCAGCCAGTATAAAGAATTATATAACAATGAAGGCATTCGCCTCAATCTTCATCTGTTGGTGGAGCTTCGGGAGTCGGCCATGGTAAGGCTAGCAGTCTACCAAAAGAGAACGACCAGTCATTATAATAAAGGTGTAAAGTTGAGGATGTTTGAAGTTGGAGATTTAGTCCTCTGAGAGGTGGAGGCATCATCGCCCCAAATCCTCGAAAAGCTAATGCCCAACTGGGAGGGACCCTATGAGGTCACGAAAGTGCCGAAGCCAGGAACTTATTAGCTTCAAGCAATGGATGGAACAGAAGTCAAAAATACTTGGCATGCTAGGAGACTTAAAAAGTATTATCAGCAGTGCATGTCAAGTAGTTCATTTTATGGCTCTATAAATTTTTCTACATACTTAATGAAATTAAAATTCAATCTTGCTCAAAAGATATTTTAATTGATGTTGAATGTTTTTACATTGGGAGTTTTAATTACATAACAATCCTAACACACTATTACATAAGTTTTATTGAGTTGAAGAAGTAGGTTCGTCTTCATCATTCGAAGTGTCAAGCAATTCAATGTTAAAAACGACCATTTTTATCTTTTCTTTGTCCTTGTCCCGAGCACTTTGATAGACGAGGTTGAACTGCTGTAGTACTTCATTCGTCAGCTCGAGGGACCTTCGATACTCTTGGCGGATCTGTTGTTTAACTTCTTCGGTTAGTAGGGGTGCTAATGTTTTATAGCCAGTAAAATCCTTCTCCAAGCTGTTGCGCTCCTCTATGGTAATTTTGAGCTTCACCTCTACACTTTCAAGCTTTATATAAACAGACTCATTTTCAACCATCAGTCCGTCACGCTCCTTCTTCAATTCGTTGTAGTTTTCCACAAGCGTTCTTCGACGTAGTTTGCCTTCAATTGCTTCCTCTTTGAGTTTCTCCACTTCGACTTGAAGCTCATCACAGCGAAGGGCGGTGTTAGCATGTAGATTCTTTTCTTTCTCCCAGCCAGCCATGACAGCTTCTAGCCCCGACTTAGAAGCATAAAGAAGGAGAGTTAGATGATAAGTTTACTGTGTGAGTTCGGAGAACAGAATAAATCAGAGATACTTACCCTACTAAGGTACAATGCATTATAAGTCGTCAGTTCTCGATGACTTGATCGTTTGAACTTTTCATCATCTCCGGGAAGAATGAAGTGCTCAAAGATATTGAATGAGAAGTCTTCGTTCTCGTCCGGCCACAAAGTTGCCGAAGTAGAGGTCTATTGTATATGTTGCGTCGTCGGCGACGAATGTTGGGAAGGTTCAATGCGTCGTCGGCGACGAATGAGGGAGATTAATGTGTGGGGGAAGGTTCAATGTGTCATTTTTTGGTCGACGGTTCGGATGAGGAATCTTCGAGTCCTTTTTGATGATCTATTTGAAGGACTTTGGTGGCTGGTGGATCTGGCTGAAAGATCTGTTCTGTTTTAGGTGGAGGGTCTTGTTTGGCGGTTTTTTGACGCCTTCTTTTTGCCCGAAGAATATTACCCCTTTCAGTTTCGGGGATATCCAGAAGGCTCCTTCTAGTGGAGCTGAGAGCGGGGATAAAGGAAGAAAAGGGAGTTTGTGACATCGGGATTGTAGTGATCGGCTGGATTAGGAGAAGGGTTTCGGTTGATTCGGTTGATGGAATGATCTCTTCGGTGAGATCAGTGGATGGTTGGCTGATGTCAGCAACTGGGTTCGGTTTGATCAGAGCCACTGCACAGATTAAGAAATTCTATCAGAAGGGGACATCATGTCATAAAATAAGTTAATTTGAAGGAATTGTGACTTACGTTTATGATTATATAACCAAGTTTCGTTGCCCAGAAGTTCGAGGTCCCATTCCTTCATCGATAACTTTTCAATAATCTTTACCAGCTCCTCAAGATGGGTACGGGATAGTTCCCCTACGGTGACATTGGTTCGAGACGCATCAATTTAGTCAGGGATTTCACGGATGTTGGGGCCTCGGATGTAGAACCATTACGAATGCCATCCTTTATTACTGGTAGGGGTCTTCATCAGCGGGTGTTTTTCAATCTGCTTGCTCTGTTGCTTATTTACTTGACGAAATCTAGATTCTTTGGATCGGCTATGGAGAACATGGATAAGAAAAGATCGAGGATATGAGTGATGTCTAGTTCGTGGCAGAAGTCGATAAAAAAAATAATGTGGATATAGGAGTTCGACACTAGTTGGGCGAAACCGAGTCCAATAAACCCTAGGAGGGTGATGATAAAGGAATGAAGGGGAGTGCGTACCCCGTATTTAAGGGCGGAAAGGGAAATGACGGTCCACCCATCCGGCCGATGGTACATTCGTTCGATATGGAGAGGGGTCCGAATATCGTAGGTAGCCGGAATATGATATTGTTTTCGTATTCCATTAAGATCTTGTGGGACAATGGTGGAGGCAATGTTGACGTGGGCATAGGTTTCTTCGTTTGCATACTCCTTCAACATTCTTAGGTTGTCGACTTGAGCCTTGGATAGGCCTGCTGGTTTTGGGTTTCATGGGACAGTGGTGGTGACGATGGTGATAGAACAGTTAACTACGGTCGGGGTTAGACTGGAGGAACTATTGACTCTGCCAGTAGATGGAGTAGTGGATGTTGGGATGTTTGTGTTGCCCATTGATGAGTAGAAAAAGGGGTTGATTGATGGGTATAATTGCCAAAAAAGCAAGGGTTGTAGAAAAGTTACAGAAAGAGCGAAAGTAGAGAGAGAAAGATTGGATCTAAAATGTGGCGGCTACTTTTGGAAAGAAGGGGTTTTTAATTATTTGACTTTTGGGTTCCGCACGGTTTTCCAAGGATGGTGTAACTTCCCAAAAAAACGGCATGATGAGTGGTTTTGAATAGTAAAGGTGAAGCGTGTTGGATACGCTTTTGGAGTATCTGATATTGGGCTTTTAATTAGGTACTCTTCCATTAAATATTCTATTATAACAAAAGACTGGGTGGGGGGCAATGTTGGGCCGTAATTAATTGGATCTGTTGGGGGCGTGATTAATTGGGCCCAAATGATATGATGGGCCATGACCTACGTGAAGGAAACTTTCTCACGTGGGGGTCTTTTGGAGCCGTTGGAATATTTGAAATCTCTGTTCTCAAAGGTAGGTGTCAGGATATAATTCGACGCCCTTTTTTTAAGGAGATTCAGTCTAATCCCATTAAGGAATCTGACCTAATCAGGAACCCCACTGACTATATGGGGATAGACATGATGTTGGCAGGGTGTGATCACTATAAATACAAAGCTAAAACTCCATTTCAAAGGTAATCAACTTTTTACAGCACTAGAGTTTTAAACCTCCATTGTTAAAACCTTATTCAGCTTGTACTTATTCTCACACCGGAGCTATTCCCCGGCAGCCCAAACCGCCAGGCTCTTGAGTGTGATTTCATTTCTGTACAGGATTGGACGCGCTATTGGTGATTGAGGCGCATGGACGAATCATGACGTTAACACCTAGATTCACCATATGATTAATTAAAGAGACCTTTAATTTGGTCTCCTAGCTCCCATAGGAACTCTAGGCTTGATACTATGATGGTGGTTTTGGACAAGTTTCTTTTTAAAGGCTAGGTTGATGCGAAGACGCTTGCGCCCTTCAAGATTGTTGTCGGAATCCTTGTTGCCGTCAAGAAATCGAACCCAAATAGTGATCAAGGTTTCAAAGAGTGGCAGGTAATTCATTCGTAGTATTACAGAATATGAATTCATATGATTGTCTCTATCATGGAATATATCAATAATATATATATCTCCGGTTAATTAATTAATCATATACATATATACATATGCTCCCATAATATTGTATTAAGCATACCGTAATTTTATGGTTGTGCTGGTTTTTCGTTTGGTTAATTCTTCGTGTTTGCTTCATTTATTTTTTAAGTAATTATAGACTTTCTTTTCCAAGCCATCTCACCTTAATAGGATTTTGGTCCGGATATTCTCAAAGAAAAAGGCTAAACTTTTTCTGTCGCAACAAGGGGAGTGGTTAACATGAAGTGAACTAAACTCATATCCAATACAGTGCTGACACGTATCACCCCCCGTCTGTGTATCAGCACTGTATTGGGCATGAAGTGAACTTACCATGAAGTTCACTTCATGCTAACCAGATCCCGCAACAAGGAAGCATCCGTTCCGGTAGTCTTTCTTTTCCGGACCATCTCACCTTAACAGGATTTTGGTCCGAATATTCTCAAAGAAAAGGCTACACTTTTTCTGTCGCAATAAAGAAGCATATGTTCTAGTAGTCTTCTTTTTCCGGGCCATCTCACCTTAACAGGATTTTGATCCGGATATTCTCAAATAAAAGGCTACACTTTTTTCCGCCGCAACAAAGAATTGTTCTGATAGTCTTTTTGTTCCGGGCCATCTCACCTTAACAGGATTTTGGTCTGAATATTCTTAAAAAAAAGGCTACACTTTTTTTGGCCACAACAAAGAAGCATCCATTCTGGGCAATTTGATCAAGAAGTTAGGAGAAGTTAAAAGGTAAGAGGGGAGAGCCCTCCTTGGTGGCCGAACCCTAGGGGGCTTTGGCCTCTTCCCTTTTTTTTTATTCTTCTTCTTTTTCCCTTTATGTTTGAACGTCTTCTTATGTTCGTGCTTTTTCGTGCTTGTTTTCTTCTTTCAGGTAACTTCAGTCTTTATTTTTTCGAGCCATATTACGTTGATCATATCTTCGTTTTTTCCCTCGGATAATAAAGAAAGATCAATATCTTGGGAACTTGAAGCGATGCTTAGCTCCAACGACCAAATAATAAACCACGAAGGAAGCAAATCATTGCAGTTAGACCACCCTAGGTGGTCGAATCCTATGTGGACGAACCTAGGGTGGCCGAACCCTAGGGGGTCGAGCTTCAGGTAAATTTTCATTTTTTGGCTTACTTCGTCTTTTCTTCTTTTCAGGTGTTTGTGATTTGTCTTTTTCTGACCAATTCTTTTCACTTGAGTCTCAAACCTTCTTTCTTGTTATGGTAAGCACTTAATTTGAAATGTTTTTTCAATTTCTTTTCTTGTTTCATGGAATTCTCATGTCAAATCCTCATTGTTGTAGGGTAATTTTAATGAGCGTTTCGCGGACTTGAAAACTGTTAAGGAGACCCCATTCCTTAGTGAATGGGGTAGCACTCCTTTCTATGGACCCTTTGAATTCTTTTGGGAATAAGTGAAGAATTATGAATGTTCAGCCTTTTCTCTGCCTGGCAAAGAAGGTCTGTTTCTATACGATGCGGCTTACGAAAGTCGAGAGAGTTTTCCCCATTCTGATCGTATTTCCCGCACGTGTATCGAGAAACAGGAGTACATTTTTAGCCCCGTTCACTTCCTATCTAACTCATCAAATCGCCTTTAGGGATGATAGCATTGGACCGACGAGATCCTCAAAAATCCAGATTATGTGAGGATGCTTGAGGAGGCTGGTATGCTACGTTATATTTAGCTGTGCAGGGATCTTCGTATCCATCAGGACCATGATGCTCTTACCCTACTACTTTCCTGCTGGTGCTTACCTGCACCTTTATCACTGTTTGGGAGGAATTCACCCCTACTCTAGAAGATGTCTATGCTATTTACTAGTAAGTTTCTCTTTCGTTTTGTTCCTTCATCATCCTTATTTTTTCTTGGATTATGTACTTATTATGAACTATATTTTGTAGCCTTTCTGCTGTCGCTTCGGTTTCGTGCGGTCCATCCAGCCTATCCTCTCAGGATGCCGAGTGTGTTACATACTTGACAGAGGCCTTCAGGCTGGCTTCTAGTTACACATCGCGGTTTCAGGGTGATAAACTCCTTACAGACTTTGAGACCCCTAATCGGCAGAAGACTTCCTGACTATCTTGGGTGCACTACTTCTTCCTAGATTACAAGTCCGACCACGAGGATAGTTCCATTCACAGTGAGTACATTCTCGCTCTTCATAAAGAGCAGTGCTCTTTTCCCTTAGCTGCTTATCTGACTATGTGGCTATCCCATTTTATCTTTCCCGACTTACCAGCAGATGGTCTTTTGACTCGCATGTTTAGCTTGCCTGCTCTACTAGCTCGAGGTTTGCAAGTTCCCCTTATTCCTCTCTTTTTGGGGACTTTGTATCACTTGGACTAAACTGTCCTTGGTATGAGGGAATCTGTTGGAAGGTATCCTTTTTCAGCTTTACTCATTTCTGTATCAATTGTCTTTCGAGCACTTCCCTTTAGATTATCAATATTTTCTTATTTATTTTAAGTATGATGTGAATTGCTTCATTCTGGACTTTTTTCTTCAGATCTTCCTCTTCGAGCATTTTCGGGGTCATTCTACCTCGTTGCACTTCTCCAAGAAGAAGAAAAAGCCTCCACCCCCTTTTTCATCACTAAATATTGTTCCTTGCACTTCTCGTTGGATTGATCACAAGGCTAATTCGGACTTGCGACACTATATTGATGATTTTTCATGTTTCATTGCTCGTCCCTACACTATAGTCCCGGAGGGTGGTCTTCTGCCTCATTTTTATAGGAACGACTTTTGCTCCTTCTACAGCGTTGAGGGATTGCACGAGTCCTCTCTTTCTTGGTTCCTATTCCTCCGAGCCGCGGAGCTTCCATACTTCGTTGAGGATGATGAGTTCGACACCGTTCTTTACTTTCCTCAGATGGTGATGTTGTAAATTGGCTTCGATCAGTATCGCCCTTTCGGCTGTTCTTGCTAGAGGGATTATAAGAGTGCTCTTGATAGCTTTGTCCCCGTATCTCGCTCATTTACATGGGAGCTTCCAAGACTCCCAATTGTTCATTATGATCCTCTCCCTTTTGTCATTCCAGATGTTTCTTGGGAAGGATGTTATGCTGCTAGTGAGCGCAACTATTGGCTCATCAATCTTAAAATGTGGCAGGATGAGACTATACTTTGCTCGTTGCCGGTTTCTACTCCTAAGCATCTCCGATGGGCCAAACTGCTATGTTCTCTCATACTTAACACCCGCTCAGAGAGTTCGCCAACTAGCACTCGACTTTTTGAAGGTGAGGCTTCAATGCCCAAGTCTCCTCTTCTTCAATCGACAGAAAGTCTTCTTCGGAATCCTTCTGATGTTCCTCCAACTCAGGCTCCTACCACTTTCAAGCGTCTTCCTCCACGGGCTTCGTCTCGGGTACCTCTATCTCGGATACTTCTTCAAGCTCCTCCCCAGGGATCCTCTGCTGCAGAGGAGATGAGAGTTACTCGCTCTAGAGCGAGAGCACCTACTACTAATGTTTCTGAGGTGGTGCCCCCTATATGTTCTACTGTGGCCCTAACTGGTCGCTCTATAATTAGGCGAATGTCAAATGGGGCCACACTTATTTTGAATCCGTTGACAAAACGCCCACACGATGATGCTAGTTCTAGTACACCAGCAGCTGAGGATCCGACCAAGAAACGTAGAAACCTTGTGGTCAACTTTATGCTATTTTCATTTGTCTATTTCAATATTTTCATGATTTATTCGAAGTATCCTAATGTCATTATTGCCTTATTTTTTTTAGATTGCCAAGGATGATGCGTTAGTCTTGATGCTGACAATTCTTTGTGTGATGTGGGTTCGGGTCCTACTGTGGGTGGTATAGTTCTCTCTTCGCACCCTCCTATAACATCTCCACATGAAAGCTTTGAGGGTACCGATGATACCCATGCTGATGCTGATGATCGATCCTATGGCCACAAATCTTCCTTCCTAGAGGGAGAATCCTTCAGAGCTGTTGCTGATTTCTATCCTCCCCAAAAGGATTCTGTCGAGGCTTCACTTGATAGGGATGGTATAGTTGCTAGTTCTTTGGGTGGGGAAGCCCGCAAAATCTCATAACTCCTTCTCTATTGGCTACCTTGTGAGTATCATAACTTGTCTTCTTAAGTTTTTGCTTTTTCTTCTTCATAATGTGTTATGCTTTATCATTTTCCTTTTCAGAGCGAAAAGATGAAGAATGTGCCTTTGCCTGTTGAGACACTTGCCTTATTTGATTCCCTCAATTCTGATGTTGCTAACTCGCCGTTTAGTGACCTTGGTTATCCACCTAACAGCCAGGGTCACATGGAGTCACCAGTAGCCTCGCAACCACCAATTCATACAACCTTTACCCCGATGGATGCCATGGTTGCCTCCAAAGTGGCTCTTACCAGAGCTTCCTTCAATCCAAGTAGAGATCTTGTTTCTTGGAGAGGTTTTCAGATATCCTCTTCCAGCCAAGAAATTCTCGATCCTTTTTTAGCTCGGTTTCCTTAGATACCTGGTCGACTGATTATTCGCGGGGCTTCTGCCCATACCTTCTTTCTATAATCGACTTGCGAGCCTTGTTCTTGAGATGCACAGTCTTTCTCTCTATTATTTGTGAATAGAGGACTTAGACAGGCTTAGTTGCGAGGTTGATGACTTCTTTTCCATGGGTTTTGAGATGTCTCATTTCCGTGCTTAGTTGGATCACCTTAGTTCTAGTTTTCGTGTTGTTGCACTACGCTCGAAGGTCGCTATGTGTCAGTATGAGGATAACTCATTTGCAGTATAACTTTCGGATATTGAAGAAGCCGCCAACAAATTGAAGACCCAACTTCGGGATTTAGAGTCCCAGTTTCGGAATTTAGAGTCTCAGCTTCGGAATTTAGAGTCAGCTGCCTTAGAGATAAAGGAACTGAGGGCCGCAAATACGAATACTCGGGACACTACCATTGCTAACATTGAGGCTTTAGTCTTGCCCCCTCTTCAGTTTGATATGTCATGACCTTTAGATCATGGCCTTTTGTAGCTTTTTTGTTATTTCCTGTATCAAAGAACTTATGATTTATATTTCATTTATCATAATAGAGTTTCTTTAGCATTATCGATTGCCTTTAACTTGAATTTTTTCTTAAGACCCAATGTTTAACATTGAATCCTAAATTATTCAAATTACTACTCCAAGACAACAATATGCCTAATATAAAAGTAAACATGAAATTTTTTAAGTAAAAACATGTTTTTATTTCGATTTCTCGCAAAATAACACTTGAATCCATATTTTTAAAATCAGAAATTATCCAAGTATAAGTAAAAGTTTGACATTTTATTGATAATCAGATTGATTTTAACGAAAAGCATAACATTTCAAATTTTCACAAAAAATAATAATAAATCTTGCTTTTATCGAAGAAAGTATAACGTTCGCCACTTTTAAAGATAAAGTAGTGTAACTTTCTCAGGTTTAAGGGCTTATACTCAGGTGCCTCAAATTTACTTTTAGTGGTAAAGCATAACATTTGTGCCTTATCCCTTAGTCGTGTTAATTTTGGCATATAGGGTTTCATAAGGGCTTAAATTGAGTGCCTTGTCACTTGGTCATCTAATTTCTTGGCAAGTGCAATCTACGAGGACTTGAAATCGGGTGCCTCGTCACTTGAGTCGTCCAATTTCTTAGCAAGTGTACTCTACGAGGACTTGAAATCGGGTGCCTCGTCACTTGGGCCATCCAATTTCTTGGCAAGTGTACTTTACGAGGACTTGACCACTATTTAGAGTGGACCACATCTTGGGTGGATTTTTTTTAATTCGTCAATTCTAGTGCCTCCTCCCTTGATCATCTAATTTCTTAGTAGGGGATACTCCTGAGGATTTCAACCACCATTTTTGGTGGACCACCATCTTGGGTGGATTCATCAATTCTTATGCCTCCTCCTTGTAGACACCCAAATTTTGCGCTTCGTATACTAACCGTGACAGGAGGGCAAAATCGTCAAATGAACCGACCTGTGAGGACGAGGGAATGGGCACAAGTGCGAACGCCCAACACCACCGCAATGATTGGCAACCAAAGCTGACGTGACAATAAGGCTGTCCGAAATGGGCATTCCCAGATGACGTGGCACGTTTCCCAGCGGTTCCCGGACTACAAAATGCAAGCCTTTCAGCAGAAACCGATGATCCGACACGAGAGTCGAGGTGCGGTTCGAAAAATGAGAAAATCAGCCCACCCAGCCGCGGATTGATCTGCGGCCAAACGATTAAAATAATGGTAGTGCGCGAGACGGCTGAAGTGCGCGGCGGGCGCGGAGAAACCGAGGCCAGCCGCGGATTGATCTGCGGCCAGCCGCGGATCTATCTGCGGCCAGCCGCGGATCTATCTGCGGCTGCCTAGGGCAGCCCTTTATCAGGCCATTTTGCATACAGAAACAGAAGAGCAGCAGCAGCAGCGGCGGAAAAAGAAAGAAAAAGAAGGAGAAAACAGCAAGAAAATAAGAGAAATCAAGAGAGAAAAGAGTGAGAAATAGTGAGCAATTGTACCCATTTTGGGAGATTACATCTCATATTTTCTACTGTATTCAATACACAAATTCATACATATTGTGGGGATTATTTTGCAAGGTGAAAAATCCTTTGTTTTAGCATTTTATTTTACCATTTTTGTTAAGCTTTTGTCATCCGATTTATATTAAATGTAGTTGTTCTTGTATATTATTGTGAATCCTTGGATTGAGGGCTATTAGTGAGGGTTCCAAATGGAACGAAATTCCTCCTAATGGCCCGATGATATCCATTTGGTGAATTTTTTAGCTCGTTGTAATGATGTATTGTGCATAGATTGTTTAGATTGCTATTTTTAGGATCTTGTGGGTGTGTAGCGATTTTGGATGTGAACCTAGGAGCGCGACCCCGTGGTCCAAATCCGATGATGGACATCTTTTGATGGATGTAATAAATTCGATGTATCTTTCATTGTAAATATGTAATCGTCGGGCCTTAAAACGACGCCAAGGCGAGAATCGTGTTTAAGGCCCCGAAATAGTGAAACTTGTGATCGTGGGCGTTTGGGGTTATTTTGATGGCTTACATGCCCATGAATAGCCCCAACGCATTTTAATGTTGGATTTGATTTATGAGACGAAATTGATTTCAAAGCTAAACGATAAGATTTTCATAAAATCAAGCAAACTAGGTTATTAGAGTCACGAGGCTAAAAAATTGGAAATGCTAATGAATGTCGATTCCTATTTGACGAGAAGGCAAAGGAAAATCGTTTTCAAACATCACAAAAATGATTTTATAAATAAATGGCGTTTTATTAAACCGTTGTGCATAGGGTTAAAGAGATTCTAGAAGTTGCCCATCATTTGAGTTACAAAAGCAACGTATAGATCTCGATTCCTATTTTGACAAAGGTTTAAAACTCCTGTTTTGCCAAAACGACACCTAACGAAAAAAATCTCATAGTTTTTGACAATTAAAATCAAACCTTTCTTATAAAGAATCAAGCTTTCTCGTGTATGCCGAAAAGACATTCCGAAGCATTCTCAAATTAAAGCACGACTTTCCCTAAAAATCCAAATGATTATTTCATACAAACTCACCACAACATTCATTAAGCACACACACACACACACGCGCACACATACACATTTCATGAATTAAAGGATAGGAAAACATCAAGGTTGCGGTAACCGTGCTTCACGGAAGTCGGGGGGTGCCTAACACCTTCCCCTCGCTTAAGCAAGCCCCCGAACTCTATGAATCTCGATTCGCAGACCAATTAATTCGGAGTCACATATGAGCCAGCGATTTACGAAAACGAAATTCGGATGAGTTGGTACATCCATTTCAAATATACCAACTGGCGACTCTGGTTAATTGGCTCATCATAAAGAACGATCTTTCAAAACCCCGTCGACATCAATGCCGACCTTTTCCAAAAATCTTCTAAACCAAAAGGCTAAAATAGGAAAAGGACTTTAGAGAGAAAAACCCGGCGTCGACAGCTGGCGACTCTGCTGGGGACATTAGAGGGCTTAAGCCGCGTTCAAATCTTGATGCTATCCTATCCTTCAAAAATTCATGAATATGTGTGCGCATGCGATATTTTGATCATTTTTTACTTTTGTTGTGTGAATGTGTGTTTTGTCCAATAAGTGAATGATTGAATGGGATTGCTTTAATTTAAAGTAAAATCATTTGCATACGGTGAGGACGATGAATGTGAATGTATGTTGAGAGAGTACCTCCTCCTGAGGCGAACCTGTCGGTTGCTTATTACTGGACTCGAAGGGGCTGCTCCCCGGAGATGGCTCAGGAAACGCACCACCCAAATCCGCTCCAATCGAAAGGATTCAGACGAGTAGATTGCGAAGATTTGGGGACCTTCATGCCGAAAAGCCCGCGAGAGTAACCCTAGGGTAGGTCAGCCTCTGATAAACCTAACGAAAGGGAAGCTTCTTCATGCCCTTTTATCGTTCAGTCAAATAAATAAATGTCATGTGAATGGCATACAACTGTCATACCGTCATCATCATAATAAAAATGTCCTGTATCATGTGATTACATCACCTGCACATATAAAGAGAGTACTGACATGGTTTTGCAGGAGGGTAATTCATATCACGTACCAGGGTTTTCTAAAACTTCTGAATACTGTCCTGTCATCGAACACTGACCTCGTTTTGCAGGATAAGATTAGAGAACTCTAAAAAAAAAAAAAAAAAAAAAAAAAAATGAAATAAAAATCAAGCATCAGTGTTGACATGCATCTGCCAATTTGTAGCTGGCACAGTGCTAAACTACGGCCCTTGTTTGTTTTGTGAGATTGCCCCTAGGATCCAACTGAGAGACCATAAAGTCCATACTCCATCCATCCAAATGGCAGAAGCCTGTAGCCATGAAATTACAGTTCTGCCACTCCAACAATACGGCCGAATACGAGGGATGCATCCTAGGACTGAGATTAGCCCTGAGAATTGTGGTACAGACTTGTCCGGCCTATGATGATCAGATCTGAGAGATCTCCCATAGTGACACCCCTCCTGAATGGGCTTGGTATCAAAACATTAAAGAGTTCCTTCGAGACAGCTCCTCTCCCGAAAATGCAGATTTGACCAGGGAAAGAGAATCCAAAGAGGGGTAGTGAATTTCTTCCTAAGCTACGGGACTGCTGAGATATCTGGAAGCCGAAGAAGCCCACAGATTAATGAACGAAGTACATGGCAATGTGTGCAGAGCCCATATGAGCAGAGCACTTTTTGCAAAGAAAAGCGTGTGAACGGGTCACTACTGGCTGACCATGAAAACTGACTGCGATACTCATGTCAAGAAATGCCATCAATGCCAGATTCATGCCAAAACGATCCATGCACCTCCTAATGAGCTCCGTTGCTTGACCTCACCGTGGCCAGTTGGACCGTGCAGCAGGTGATATCCAGGAAGGGGTAAAATCCAGGAGTATGGCAGTGAATCCCAGCCAGTAGAAGATCAATGGGTTTTAAAATTCTGAGTTTTATTTCAAATCCCTGCACGCTCATGTCACTTTGTCCAAAAAAGAGGATCATGTGCTGAAATGTTTTATATCTATGACAAGCATTTCTGTTTTATTTCAGGCACCCCGATTTGAGGCATTCTAGCCTGGCAAGCGATAGGCCAAATTTGAAGGAGGGTCACGATTTTGGTATAGAGCTAGATTTCGATCTGATGGGGATTGAGCAGGGCGAGACACATATCGACAATACCCCTGACGAGATCAAAGGATGGGCCGAAGACAAACCCAAACCCAACTTGGATCAAACCATAGCCATCAAACATCAGAACCCCTAACAATCACAGAGAACCGGAGTAGGGGCAAATTCGACCACCAAAAAAAAAAAAAAAAAAAAATCAAAAATCAAAAAAAAAAAATCCCCCAAACCTTTCAACAGGTCAAAGGACCGGATCTTTTGTCAGCCCAGCGAGATACCGAGGCAACCAATACGAGGGAGATCACAAAAAGGCAGCTTAACACTGGGGCATTTATCAAATACCCAGGAAATGATGACGTGCAAATTGGCACCCATGCAACAATCCCATCAACATGCACCATCATCATCAAATGCTACCTCATGTCAATATTCAACGGTATGATCATCTGGCATTTGTCAAGCATAGTTTTCCCGGGATACAAGGACCCGCGTGAGGGGGGATTTTATTTGACTTCAGCGGAATCGGACTCACTCTGACAAGCAAACCGTGGAGCACGATCGTGAGTATGATTAGACGAAGAAGGCTATTCAACCTTTTGATCAGGTACAAAGCCTTAATTCAAAGCAACGTTTGCAGCAGAATCGACCTCATGTGACAGCCTTCACTTTGCATTTGCACAAGCTTTCAGTTGTGGGGTATAAAACTATGACGACGTTGATGGCCATTAACACGTAGTCAGACAGTCAATAATTATCAATATCAAAGAGTCAGACGATAAATGATTATCAAGCTAATGTCTCGAATCGTGGCATGGGTTATTCGAGTAATTAAGCCCGAGGGGTGTCTCTACACCTGGTGCCCTTAAGCCATCTGGTTTGGGAGTCGCTGGCCTAACACTCGTTACATGGGTAACTCAGAGCCTAAGAAAACGAGCATTAAAGTAGAGGAGCCCGAGCAGATTCGAATCGTGGCATGGGCTACTCGAGTAATTAAGCCTAAGGGGTGTCTCTGCATCTGGTGCCCTAAAGCCGTCTGGTTTGGGAGTCATCGGCCTAACACTCGCTACATGGGTGACTCAAGCCTAAGAAAACGAATCTTGCGCAAGGTCAAGCAAATAATGAATGGGGCAGACCACCAGCTTGTCTCGAACCGTGACCTTTGTTGCTCGAGTAAATAAATCCGAAGGGGTGTCTGTACACCTAATGCCCCAAAACCGTCTGGTTCGGGAGTCATTGGTCCAAAACTCGTTAAATGGGTAACTTTGAAAAGCCTAAGAAAACGAGACAAGTGAAGTGGGCTAATAAAAAGAGGAGATAAAAAAAATTCTCGGCCTTAAACAAGAAGTCATAGAAGAGAAACCCCTACTGAGTGCTGCATCGCACAGTGCGTTTGTCATATGACGTCAATCCTGCTAAGAGCGTTGTCGAGAATGGAGACAGGATACCTTTGACGAGGAAAGGTAGTTCTTTTGAATTCGACCTTACTCACGTACAATGACCATGAATGCTTGAAGGTGTTCTTACGATTTCATAACTCGTCAAATAGAAAATCATCAACTCACGAGGGATTGAAAAAAAAAAAAAAAAAAAAAACAAAAACAAAAAAAAAACAAAAACAAAAACAAAAACAAAAAAAAACAAAAAAACAAAAAACTTCCAATCTAGTACATTCACGGTTTACAATTTGCTAGATTGTGCGATCAACATATATTTAATTTCTTGTGCTTTAACTGCATTTACTCTTTTGTCGAGATTATAATATCTTTGTGTTGAGCTAACACTAACGGCCCGAGCTTTCACGTTTTGGCATTTGTTAGTCATCTGATATGCAGGATCTTGCAGAGCTGTGGATAACTCAGCACGGTCAACATCGCGAGTTCTCGATGGAAATTCTTGGTAGCGACACGCACCAAGGCAGGGGAAGTTAAGAATCGTGAAATGGAAGGAAGCTGAGGCTGCACAGAACTCCTCGTCATTGGGCCTCTCCCCAATCCTGACTATCATTGCCTCGACATCTAAATGATCCACGTGCATGAGCATATACAGGGATGATATAGTGCGGGGCGACAGCATATCGGCCAGCAGAGATGATCAAAAGGCTAAGGAGCCTAACATAGCTGTCGATCATCACTGAGAGCGAAACAGACTGCCTCAACTCGATGAAATGAAGACGACCAAGAATAAGTAGAGTACCAAACCAATGTTGAAATCTAGAAACTACGCTTCACGACGAGGCGTGATCCGATCAAATGTTGGCAAACAATGACGACGGTCGAATCGTGTCATTTGACTGAACAGGGGTCATTTCTATCTAAAACATATGTTGTGCACATGCATCTATCCATAACATTTCTGCCAGATCATGCATAACATCTTTTTCATGCATGCAGGTACGATCAAAATGAAAATCTTCAGAAAAGTACAAGCACGTCGCTTTCAACCTCACAAATGATCAGAGTGATGGCTTTTGTGGCATGGTACGTGGACGATGTTGGTGGGAGATCCAGGACATGAAGCCGATCACACATCCCATTTCAAAAAAAAAAAAAAAAAAAAAAAAAAAAAATTAACTCAAATCCAATCAATGACCCCTGGGAAGGGCTGGTATCCAAACAATCAGTGATCCCTGGGAAGGGCTGGTATCCAAACAAGAAGTGAACCTGGGAAGGCATCCAATCAAACCACAACAAGGTGGTGAGCGAACCTGGGAAGGCATCCAAGCAAACCACAACAAGGTGGTGAACAAACCCTGGGAAGGGCTGAGATCCACGCGAACCACAACAAGATGGTGAGCACCCCTGGGAAGGGCTGATATCCACAAAAAGAAAAAAGACAAAAAACAACAAACCCTGGGAAGGGCTGAGATCCACGCGAACCACAACAAGATGGTGAGCACCCCTGGGAAGGGCTGATATCCACAAAAAGAAAAAAGATAAAAAACAACAAACCCTGGGAAGGGCTGAGATCCACGCGAACCACAACAAGATGGTGAGCACCCCTGGGAAGGGCTGATATCCACAAAAGAAAAAAAGACAAAAAACAACAAACCCTGGGAAGGGCTGAGATCCACGCGAACCACAACAAGATGGTGAGCACCCCTGGGAAGGGCTGATATCCACAAAAAGAAAAAAGACAAAAAACAACAAACCCTGGGAAGGGCTGAGATCCACGCGAACCACAACAAGATGGTGAGCACCCCTGGGAAGGGCTGATATCCACAAAAAGAAAAAAGACAAAAAACAACAAACCCTGGGAAGGACTGAGATCCACGCGAACCACAACAAGATGGTGAGCACCCTTGGGAAGGGCTGATATCCACAAAAAGAAAAAAGACAAAAAACAACAAACCCTGGGAAGGGCTGAGATCCACGCGAGCCACAAACAAGATGGTGAGCACCCCTGGGAAGGGCTGATATCCACAAAAAGAAAAAAAGACAAAAAACAACAAACCCTGGGAAGGGCTGAGATCCACGCGAACCACGACAAGATGGTGAGCACCCCTGGGAAGGGCTGATATCCACAAAAAGAAAAAAAAAAGACAAAAAACAACAAACCCTGGGAAGGGCTGAGATCCACGCGAACCACAACAAGATGGTGAGCACCCCTGGGAAGGGCTGATATCCACAAAAAGAAAAAGACAAAAAACAACTAACCCTGGGAAGGGCTGAGATCCAAGATAACCAACCGGCGACGATAACCGGGGGTTACGAGATGGGTGACCGGCGACGATACCCGGCCCCGACGAGACAATCGACCGGCGACGATAACCGGCGATTACGAGATGGATGTCCGGCGACGAAAACCGGCTCCGACAAGATAAACCAACCGGTGACGATAACCGGGGGTTTACGAGATGGGTGACCGGAGACGATACCCGGCCCCGACGAGACAATCGACCGGCGACGATAAACCGGCGATTACGAGGATGGATGTCCGGCGACGAAAACCGGCTCCGACAAGATAACCAACCGGCGATGATAACCGGGGGTTACGAGATGGGTGACCGGCGACGATACCCGGCCCCGACGAGACAATCGACCGGCGACGATAACCGGCGATTAGGAGATGGATGTCCGGCGACGAAAACCGGCTCCGACGAGATAACCAACCGGCGACGATAACCGGGGGTTACGATATGGGTGTCAGGCGACGAAAACCGGGCCCGACAAGACAATTCGACCGGCGACGATAACCGGCGATTACGAGATGGATGTCCGGCGACGAAAACCGGTTCCGACAAGATAACCAACCGGCGACGATAACCGGGGGTTACGAGATGGGTGACCGGCGACGATACCCGGCCCCGACGAGACAATCGACCGGCGACGATAACCGGCGGTTACGAGATGGGTGTCCGGCGACGAAAACCGGCCCCGACAAGACAATCCACCGGCGACGATACCCGGCGGTTACGAGATGGGTGACCGGCGACGATACCCGGCCCCGACGAGACGATCGACCGGCGACGATAACCGGCGATTACGAGATGGGTGACCGGCGACGAAACCCGGCCCCGATAACCGGTGACACCTGTGGAACCATATCAAAAGACTGTACAGGGGTCATTTTTCATCAAATTTACATTTTAATGTTGTGTCACATACATTGAATAGATGATAATTCTGTACGTGATCCATGCAGGTTAGGTGTTAAGGTGCTAGCCTATCAGAGTCAAAAGCGATGGTTGCCAAGAACGATGTACGAGGACAAACTCCAAGGATTCCCTTCAAAGCTAGTCAGGAGAATAACTTCCTTTGATGACAATGGGATGGAATAAGGTGATTACGAGAGGGGTGACCGGATACGAGGCCCGACATTCACAGGACAATCGACCGGATACGAGACCCGGCGATTACGTGACGAGCGACAGGTTAGGAATTGATGCATTTGACACCTTTACGAATGTGTTGCATGCCTTACATCTTGCGTTGCATCATAAGTTGTATGTGTTGCATCATGTATGCACTGTCATTCTTATGCACTGTCATTCATGCATCGTGTGTCTACTTCTTTATCATGTTCATTTCATTTAACATTTCATAAACATGATAAAGAGGGGCAGCTGTAGACACCCAAATTTTGCGCTTCGTATACTAACCGTGACAGGAGGGCAAAATCGTCAAATGAAACCGACCTGTTGAGGGCGAGGGAATGGGCACAAGTGCGAACGCCCAACACCACCGCAATGATTGGCAACCAAAGCTGACGTGACAATAAGGCTGTCCGAAATGGGCATTCCCAGATGACGTGGCACGTTTCCCAGCGGTTCCCGGACTGCAAAATGCAAGCCTTTCAGCAGAAACCGATGATCCGACACGAGAGTCGAGGTGCGGTTCGAAAAAATGAGAAAATCAGCCCACCCAGCCGCGGATTGATCTGCGGCCAAACGATTAAAATAATGGTAGTGCGCGAGACGGCTGAAGTGCGCGGCGGGCGCGGAGAAACCGAGGCCAGCCGCGGATTGATCTGCGGCCAGCCGCGGATCTATCTGCGGCCAGCCGCGGATCTATCTGCGGCTGCCTAGGGCAGCCCTTTATCAGGCCATTTTGCATACAGAAACAGAAGAGCAGCAGCAGCAGCGGCGGAAAAAGAAAGAAAAAGAAGGAGAAAACAGCAAGAAAATAAGAGAAATCAAGAGAGAAAAGAGTGAGAAATAGTGAGCAATTGTACCCATTTTGGGAGATTACATCTCATATTTTCTACTCTATTCAATACACAAATTCATACATATTGTGGGGATTATTTTGCAAGGTGAAAAATCCTTTGTTTTAGCATTTTATTTTACCATTTTTGTTAAGCTTTTGTCATCCGATTTATATTAAATGTAGTTGTTCTTGTATATTATTGTGAATCCTTGGATTGAGGGCTATTAGTGAGGGTTCCAAATGGAACGAAATTCCTCCTAATGGCCCGATGATATCCATTTGGTGAATTTTTTTAGCTCGTTGTAATGATGTATTGTGCATAGATTGTTTAGATTGCTATTTTTAGGATCTTGTGGGTGTGTAGCGATTTTGGATGTGAACCTAGGAGCGCGACCCCGTGGTCCAAATCCGATGATGGACATCTTTTGATGGATGTAATAAATTCGATGTATCTTTCAGTGTAAATATGTAATCGTCGGGCCTTTAAAACGACGCCAAGGCGAGAATCGTGTTTAAGGCCCCGAAAATAGTGAAACTTGTGATCGTGGGCGTTTGGGGTTATTTTGATGGCTTACATTGCCCATGAATAGCCCCAACGCATTTTAATGTTGGATTTGATTTATGAGACGAAATTGATTTCAAAGCTAAACGATAAGATTTTCATAAAATCAAGCAAACTAGGTTATTAGAGTCACGAGGCTAAAAAATTGGAAATGCTAATGAATGTCGATTCCTATTTGACGAGAAGGCAAAGGAAAATCGTTTTCAAACATCACAAAAATGATTTTATAAATAAATGGCGTTTTATTAAACCGTTGTGCATAGGGTTAAAGAGATTCTAGAAGTTGCCCATCATTTGAGTTACAAAAGCAACGTATAGATCTCGATTCCTATTTTGACAAAGGTTTAAAACTCCTGTTTTGCCAAAACGACACCTAACGAAAAAAATCTCATAGTTTTTGACAATTAAAATCAAACCTTTCTTATAAAGAATCAAGCTTTCTCGTGTATGCCGAAAAGACATTCCGAAGCATTCTCAAATTAAAGCACGACTTTCCCTAAAAATCCAAATGATTCTTTCATACAAACTCACCACAACATTCATTAAGCACACACACACACACACGCGCACACATACACATTTCATGAATTAAAGGATAGGAAAACATCAAGGTTGCGGTAACCGTGCTTCACGGAAGTCGGGGGGTGCCTAACACCTTCCCCTCGCTTAAGCAAGCCCCCGAACTCTATGAATCTCGATTCGCAGACCAATTAATTCGGAGTCACATATGAGCCAGCGATTTACGAAAACGAAATTCGGATGAGTTGGTACATCCATTTCAAATATACCAACTGGCGACTCTGGTTAATTGGCTCATCATAAAGAACGATCTTTCAAAACCCCGTCGACATCAATGCCGACCTTTTCCAAAAATCTTCTAAACCAAAAGGCTAAAATAGGAAAAGGACTTTAGAGAGAAAAACCCGGCGTCGACACTCCTATAGTCATCCAATTTCTTAACAAGGGACACTCTTGAGGACTTAAACCACCATTTTTGGTGGACCACCATCTTAGGTGGATTTTTGATATTCTCGTCTCTACAATTTAGAGATCTTTCGATGGTAGAGCCAGTATTTGGGTTGTCCATCATCTTGTGTTGATGAAGTTTACGTAACAAAACTTCTCATAGCTTCGATATGAACATCAATTATTGATTCTTGATACTTACTTATTTTACGCTACTAAAGCATGTTGTCTTGAATATGATATTATTGCCCTTGATCATGTATCTTAAAATTTAGTTTGAGCATCGATCCTTCTTGCCCTGTTGTAGCTTTAGCATAACATCAACCACAACTGCAGTAAATGTACTCTTGTCTGCATTGTCATAGTAAAATAGTCGTGAGGAAGTAAGCAAAGGCAGGCCAAGTCATGCTTATTCGGCTTAGCTCTATTTTATTGATGAGTGAATTTGTCTATGTATCTCCACTTTCTAGTGATCAAGCTCCAAGGTGTACTCTTTTGACATTTAAATTTTCAAGCATCATCGTGTGTGTAAGGCGGGCATCTAATGTCCTTTTGGATCGATGTCACCCACGCCTTTGCCATGGCGTCATGATCCTTGGCCCCTTGTATAACTTTCTATGTCATGAAGGACTTGAGGGAGATCATCTCTAAGTCCCTATGTATTTCTCGCCGCTTTCCGTAGTTTTAATCATCTTAATCATCACGATAACCAAAGGTTGATCGGGAAATCACTTCAAAACTCGTAAAGAGGTGTGTCTCCTAGGGACCGAACCCTAGGAGGGGAACCTTTGAGTTCTTTGCTCATTTCTTTCGTTCTTGTCCTCATTTTGTTTGGTAGTTTAACTTGCATTAAGAAAGGAACTCTATCAGAATAAGTTTGAAGAGGTGAACCCTTAAGGGGTTTTTGAGCTCAAAAATCCTTAAGGCCCTATTCTGGAGTTGCTTCTTGGCCACTTTCAATATTAAAATTGTTAACCCCTTCGCCTGAATCATCCTCCTAAGGGGAGACCATTTGAAAAGGGTTCATTAAACTCGTTTGCCAACTCTGGAAGATGCTCTGTCGAAAAGATTTCTCTATAAATATTATCCGATAACCTATAACAGAACCAGTTTTGTTAATCATATGGCATTTATATATTAACACATGTGACAAAAATATGTAATGAATTGTATAATGTACCTCCCTTGATTTGAAAAGTAGGAATTATGGAGTCCATCATGCCCCAAGTTTTCTTTACTTAGAGAAATCGAAAGTAAAGAAAACTTCTTGAAATACTTCCTCAATTTTTTTGTTTAGTTGCTTTAATTGGTGGACTTTTGACTCTCGTCACTTCGATTGGTGACTTTTTTTTAGCTCTTGTTTTCGATAACTTTTGTCGGTGAGACCTCTTTAGCTCGAGTGGCATTCACCGATGAAGTCTTCGTTGGCCTTCTGTTGTTATCAGAGGCACATTTTGAATGTTTTTGGCTTGAAAAGTCAGCACTTGTATCAATTGTTGATGAAAACTCCTTATTTTAACTTGTTGTTTCTACGTCTCAGACATCATGGACCTCATCATTCCTTATCCCTCGTGCACATCCTTCAACGCCTTCAACATTTCCATCCACATAACATTCATTGCTAACTGGTCTCTAACCGTTTCTTTGCCTTGTATGCTCGTACTTGTTTATCCGGCGTTGGTAGGCCATTGATCAGTCATGTGTGAGGAACTTGTTTTACCTTCTGAGGTGTCTTCTATGATGGTGTCTTCTCTGCCCGTTGTTTTTCCACTTCGAGTTGTGGTTATACCCTTCACGAATTCTACACCTCCCCAACAGAGTCGCCAAAGAAATGTAGGCAAGAAAATCGTACCTTATTAGGGTTAGGGTTTCGTATTGGCTGAGGAGGAGAGAAATCCACGAAGAATACGGAATTGATTGATGAATTGAAGAGAGAAGAACATTTATGCGATTACCCTAGTAACACATAGCAGAATTCCTATGATCTAAGTACCTTCTAGTGTAACTAGAATCCAAAGAGCCTTAGTGCGTGCTTCGGGTTGAGAGAGAATCTCCAAGTTATCTTGCTTCTCCAAAAGTCCAAGAGTCCAAAGTCAAGAATCCAAAAGTCCCCTCCTCAATGGAATGGTAGGAGTATTTATAGGGTTTCCTGGAAAGTAGTCATGTGCCAGACACATGCCCTTGGGGGAAATTCCAGAAATACCTTTAGTTACCCGAGTAATGCCCAAATCGTCATGTCCTTCTAGCCACCGATCCAATCCCTCAATCAATTCCCAAAATGAATCGTCTCCATGAGTCTTCTGCCTCGGGACACGTGGAGGCTTCTCTCGAGTCTTGCACATTTATTTCCGATTTTTCCGTCTTTTTATTTATTTCGATTTAGTCATTGTGAACCCTAATTTCCACTTGGGCCCACAAGGACAAACTCCATGAAACTACAAAAACTTCAAGCCCATATGCAAAATCCAATCAAATGTAAAATAGGTCATGTTTATTGCTCAACTGAAACATAATGAGCACAACCGTGTGAAGTTTGATCAAACATCAAAATTAAAACTCAATTGAACCACCCACTAAAAGTTTCATAGTGTCTTTCTCCTGTTTCTGATCAAGTCTTCCTCCTCTTTACTGCTTAGAATTAAACCCAAATTTTTACTGAACTCCACTGCTCTTTCTACTTCTGATGCATACTCTCTTTCCCCCTCATCTTCTTCTCATCTTCTGCACTAAAATTTTCTTCAGAGTTCAGGAGATTGATGTGACTTGTGAGTATGGTAATAATTTTCTATTTACTAACAATATCTTATATTAAAAATATTATAAATTTTTAATGAAATAACCTAAATATATACATAATTATATAAATGTATATATAAAGAAACTAATTTTAAAAATAATTATATATATAATCGAGGCAAGCTTAACCCTATGAGGTTTTAAAATTTAAATCTCATTAACGTCGAAATTGTGCGGACCAGTCGTAATCCCAAGTTCTGACTTCTACTATAAAAATCACATGTATTATGAGAAATTAAGTTCATAAAAGTGGAAGAATAACAAGCCTACATAAAGTGAGAAATTTAATCCAATCATTAATCAAAATACTATTTGAATTAGGATTCATAAGTTATGCCAACGAGCTCATCACCCCTTTGCAAACCACAAATCACATGGATAGTGGTTCATTATATTAGTTATTGAGATAATTAATTAAACATATGATAAATATTTAATTAAGATTTTTAAAAGCTAGTTGTAGTTATTAAAGTATTTTTTTAAAAATAAATTATTAAATTACATATTGTAAGTTTCTTCGATCAATTATTAGGCTAAATATTTGAATGGAATGTAGATTTATTTAGTTATGATTGTGAGAAAATAATTATTATAATTTTATTCAAGTTTGTAATGGAACTTTATATTAGTGTTTATATCAACAAAATTTACTTGAAATTCTACTCTAAATAAAAGTATAAAACGGGAAATAAATGATCTTGAAGGTGGGGTGGGGGTGGGGGTGGGGGGTTGAATAGATTATTTAACCTTTTTGTTAATCCTTGACCTATTTTTTATAATTTTATCTTTCTTACACTTTTTCTTAAATTTAGGTTTTAGGTTAACTAAATAATCACAAATAAAGAAGAAAATAAGCAATCATACAGAACACAAATGATTTAACTGGTTTACGGTATATACCTAGTATACTACTACATCCAGTCTCAAGTACTCTAGTACTTGGGAGCCTATCTATTTTTCCACTAAAATCAACTCTCCTTCACTTAGGTGGATAAACCTTTACAAAAGTTTTTATCCCAAAACTTTTAAAACCTACAACTATTTGTCTTGGATAGCAGCTCTCCACTCTTTCCTCAAAATAAGTTGTGCCTGCAACCCTGAGTCTTGTTCTTTTTTTAAATCTAGTCTTGAAACCTAAGGTCTTTCCCAACCTCATAAATACATTAGAGACTTAACTTTAAACTGACCTCTCTGTGAATTTGGTCTTGATTCAGGATTAGTCACTTTCTAACACATATTAAAAAAAAAATTCAAAAATTCGATTTGAAAATTTTGCTTGTTTAAAAAAATTGCTTCTAAATAAGCATATTTAATTTTAAGCTCAAAGTATTCCTTGATTCACTGATATCTGCAGTTTAGAACAAATCAAGAATACTATATAAATATCACCAGTTGTTAGTAATAGTAGTTTGAGCACAGAACTTGTAATAGATGTAATTTCAAGTATAAAGAGAATTAATTAGATAATATTCAAATACTTGAAATTTAATCAAGTGATGTATGAATGATATTTGAAAACTTAAGTAGTTTTATAGATGCACTGAATCTAATTGAGTATTTTCTTTTGATATTTCTTTTTCAAGAATACTCGGTGTATATATACTTTCTCAAGGTATATATACAATTGGAAGACATGCACAACCGACCTCTTAAGTTAAAGCAAGTCGAAACCCGAGCTTAATAAGTTAGTATATACACTTCAAGTGGAAATAGTCCAACTTGAAATCTACTTTGATCTCAAAAATTGAAGTAGAATATAAAATTTTAGTTCTTTTGAGTTTTAAATAAAGCTCGATAGATATTATCAAATTTATCGCTCTAGTATATGAATAGTAGAATTTCCTTTGATAATACTTCGATGGAGTGCATATATACTCTCAAAGTACTCTTTTACAGATTTATCAGCTCAAAGAATATCAATGTACAAAAATAGAAAATAAATTCATAACTTGGTACCCTTTAATAATGAGGGTCATTTGGGTAAGTCTGTCATTTTGTGTAAAGAGCATTGTTGCCTTGCCTTACAAAATTTGGTAATAGAATAATAGACTCATAAGATAGTAATACTTTGTTTGTATGATTAACATGTCTGTAATGATTAGATCTTTGCCTATACTGAGAACGAGAGAATCTTTGATTAATTTTTCTTTTTGGTGCTTGTTTCTCATTATAGGACTCTATTCTTGAAGTATTAGTGACTGTTGAAGCTATATAAGTTCCTTTGGGAACCCAAACCATCTTTCCATGATAGTTACTAGATTTAGCATTACATGTATGCTTGGAGTGATCATTTCTATTACAATATGAACAATTGACAAAAGGATATCTCCGTTTGTGATATATACGTGATTTGAAGTTTCTTTAATTTTAACATGATACAATTCTTTATCTTTAGAATTACTAGTTTCACTAGTATAATCTAATCCTTCTTTATTGAAACCACATCTCTATTGACTTAACATAACATCTAGATTTTTCTTTCCTTTAGTAAATTTAAGAATTGTAGTTTTTAACTCATCACGTTTTTTAGTCAACTCACATATTTGATTTTTTAAAGGTAAAATTTCATTTTCTATTTTCTTTTTTTAATTCAACTTTTAGAATTAAGTTATCAGCAATGTATATCTCATTTTCATCAATTAAACTTTGATTTTGACTTTTCAATTTTACATTTGTTATACTTAAACTTAGTTTTTCTTCCTCTAAAGAGTTATTTAATTTTGTTAGTTCTTCTAACCTATTTTTTAAAATTACATTGTCAAAAACCGTGTGTTCCTTTTCTTGTTTTAATTTTTCATTTTCATTTTCTAAGTTTTCATTTATATTACTTAATGAAGATCCTTCTACTTCAAGACTTTTGTTTATTTTAACAAGCTTTTCTTTTGAAAGATTAATTCAAATATTTATTTAAGAAGTTGATTTTCCTCATAAAATTTATCAAAGACTTTTTGTAAATCCTCTCTAGCATTGATAGACTCATCATCACTTAGATATTCTATAATTCTATTAGATGGATATAGTTCAGAGTTTACCTCAGAACTTTCGGATGTAGATTCATCATTTATCATTAGACACAGATTTACGATCTCATCTTATTTTTTTGGAGCTCCATCGTCATCACTTTGATCCCATCATCCGTCTGCTACCAATACTTTATTATCACTCAACTGTGGACATTCTTTTTTGTAATGTCATGGCTTCTTGCATTCAAAACAGATTTCTTAATTTTCATTTGTGGTGACATTTTTATTTTGAACATAGTTGTTGCCTTTGTTTAAATTTCTAGTTTGCATTCTGGATTTGTTGAGCTGTTTTCCTTTGAAGTTGTTCATTTTTAAGAAATCCTTTGCTATATCTCTTAGCTTTGCTTTGGATTACTCTTTGGAGTTGTCTGGAAAGAAGAGCTACTTCATTATTATCAAGACTGAACAATTCTTCATTTAGTTCTCCGTCATCGCTGTCTCGATCCACTAACAATGCTTTGAGTGCAATTCATTTCCTTTTAAGATCTATGTTTGATCCCACTTTCTCAGCTATCATATCTTCTTCATGCGCTCGTAGGTTTCCGATGAGACTGTCCACGAGATATGAACTCAAATCGTGCATTTCTTTGATTATTGTACCTTTAATCTTCCGATTTGAAGGAAGTGACTTGAGGATCCTTCAATTATTCTTGTTAGTTGTATATATGTTTTCGCGTTGTTCAAGCTCGTCAACTGTTCGAGAGAATCAAGTTTCCCTGTCAATAATCTTTTCAACTTCTTCAAGTTTGAAATTTTCCTACTCCTGTATAAGATTATCTTTTCTGGTTTCCTTGATATGATTTGTTCTTTCATATGTAATGATCAATTTCTCCCATATTTCTTTGGCACTTTTGCAGTTGCTTACTCGCTTGTATTCTTTCTCGTTCAGTGCACTAGTAAGAACCATCTATGCTTTGGAAACACGATTCATTAGTTCTTTTTATTCGATAGTGAACTTATCGACATCTTTTTCAATGATCTTATCTCCAACCGTTTTCATAAGAATTTTGGTGCCTCTCTCTATTGCACGCCACACTTTGATACCTTGTGAATTTGCACAGATTCTGAATCTGTTTTTTCAAGTTGTAAAATTTGTGTCATTAAATAGAGGAGGCCTGGACATTGAAAGTCCTCCACATCCGGTTCCGCTTGAATAGGTCATGGATGGATCAACTCTTAGGTGTGCATGTAATTACTCAACAAACACATTAAAGAGCCTCGCTTTAGTACCATTTGAAGGGAAATAAATAATCTGAAGGGCGGTTAAATAGATTATTTGACCTTTTTATTAATCCTTGACCTATTTTTTAAAATTTTATCTTTCTTACTTTTTTTCTTAAATTTAGGTTAACTAAATAATCACAAATAGAGAAGAAAATAAACAATCACACAGAATACAGATGATTTAGTTGGTTCACAGTATACACCTAGTATACTAATACGTCTAGTCCCAAGTATTCTAGTACTTGGGAGCCTATCCCTTTTTCTACTAAAATCAACTCTCGTTCACTTAGGTGAAGAAAACTTTACAAACGTTTTTACCCCAAAACTTTTAAAAACTACAACTATTTATCTTGGATAACAACTCTCCACTCCTTCCTCAAAATATGATTTGTAACCCTGCAGCCCTGAGTCTTGTTCTATTTTTAAATCTGGTCTTGAAACCTAAGGTCTTTCCCAACCTCATAAATACATTAGAGACTCAACTCCAATTTGACCTCTTTATCACTTTGGTCTTGATTCAAGATTACTCACTTTCTCATAGATATTAAAACTAAATAAACTCAAAAATCTGATTTGAAAAATTTGTTTGTTTAAAAAAATTGCTTCTAAATAAGCAGATCTAATCTTAAGCTCAGAGTATTCCTTGATTCATTGATATCTGCAATTTAGAACAACTCAAAAATACTATACAAATCTCACAAGTTGTTAGTAATAGCAGTTTAAACACAGAACTTGTAGTAGATGTAATTTCAAGTATAAAGAGAATTAATCAGATAATATTCAGATACTTAAAATTTAATCAAGTCCAGTACATTACAAGGAAAACGACTATTTCCGATGGAATATTCCTTTAGAATTAGGCTTATTCCTTCGGAAATAGCTTAACTCCGACGGGATATTACGTTAAAAATTCTATCAGAAATATATGTCTCGAGGATAAGTCCGTCGAGCATTTTGTCGGAGATAATTTATGTCTGACAAAAATTCTGTCGGACTTAGGTTAGTTCCGACAGAATTATTTATGACGGACAATTTCGTCAGAAATAAGCTTGCCACGTGTTTTTTTTAATAAAATTAATGGAAAAAAAAATCTATTTCTGACGGAAATTCCATCGGAAATACAATACTCTGTAAAGAGTAAGCCCTTTTTCTAATTTTTTTTTTGTTTTTGCAGTTTCTAGGTTTTTAAACCATAATTTGTATACTTGTTCCTATTTTCAGCTAGTTTTTCCCAACAATATATATCATACCAAACAACATATATGTGAAAATAAGAACTTTTTCCAACAACACACATACAACAACAAACACGTCCCCAACGATAACAAATATAAAATAAATTACGATAAATTACATTAATATACATAATTTAAAAAAAAAATGGGACTCGACAATGATTTACAACGTAAAATAAGGTAAACTAGAAATTACAATTACATAAAACTGTAATTTACGTCATAAACTAAGTAAAAGTACAACTATCTACAAACGACAACTAGTACTAGCATCGGTATGAAGAGGATCACCGACGGAGGTCGACGATATTGCTCTGGAGTCTGAAAACCATATGATACTGCTCTGGAGTCTGAAAATCATCCTCATCAACCCCACCATGCTCAGCATCATCCCCACCCTGCTCGGCATCACCCTCCCCCCCAACTTGGCATCACCACCTTGTTAATACAATAAAAATATAACCTATTAATAAACATAAATGAGAATTAAAGAAACAACTAGATAATAATTAAGTAACAGACAAAATATACAACTTAAAAATGAATAAAATACCTGAGGAGTAGTCGGGGGCTGACTCAACAACGGTCCAAAAGCCTTCAATAGTAGAGTGACCACCATTCGTACAACCTCATTGCATATCGCGACGAACTGCTCTGATAGGATACTCGTACTCTTAGCAGTGGCCCCATATTAAACGTCTTCGACACCTATGTTATAACCCTCTGGAATATCTCGTCGTCGAAGGCAGTGCCTATATGAGATGGTCCAACAAGTACTCTCGGACGCTGACGATAGTTAGAGCCTAGGAAAATAAAAAAAACTATAGAAAGTATTTATGAACCAATATAAATTACGAAAGAACTAGAAATATAAAAGAATGAATACCTCCGGGAATGTATGTATTAGTATCCTCGACTGACCCAGTAGTCAATACCTACCCGCAATGCTACTAGGGGGATCCTAAGACGCGAACCAAAGTATCATCTCTTTATCCTGAGATAAACTAATCTCGGGCAAAGGGAAGGTGGACCTAGAAGCCCTTAACTCAGCTATACGTTGGTCTCGAAGCTTCTAAAATCAGTCATGTAATTTATTATCTACATGTTAGTTATTTAAATAATTTAATTAACTACCTAATATTTAAAATAATTATGTAATGTAATGTCTAATCGATTACCCGTATAGCTAATGTTGCGGGTAACATATTGGGTGTATTCTTTGGTGTATGGGCTCTATCCCAAAGCTCGATAAGGGTAGGAGGTCAGCCCAAAGTCCTCCGCATGACCTAATAAATATATTCATATATCATTTAGTTAGTAACTAAAAACAACATTAAAACCAACAACTAAACACACAAACATACCTCCTTACACTCCTCGAATGTTTGGGAGCTAGTGGTGTATACCACTCTGAACTTACTGTGATTCTTCTTCATCTGTTCGGAATATTTCTTCTTAAAATCATCATCCTCCCAGTAGGAACACATAGCCGCCCATGCATCATCAGATATATGGAGCAGATGATGATCATGGAGGCTACTTCCATGGTGGTCTTAAAAATCCCGGGCTCTCAACTCGTATAACAAACCCGAGTAATTCTTTGCGACATAAGCGGTAATGACCGCATCGCTGTCGAAAAGTGATACACCTTCCTTATATTTATAGTAAGTTTATACAAAAATAGTGATACGGTAGAAATGCTATAACATTAAACTAATATGCCCGTATACGGTTTAACCTATGTAGATTTAACTTACATGAAACTCGTGCAACACATTCTCCATAAAGGAGGCACCGTACTGCGCATACTACGTAAAACGTATGCATCCGATGGGAAGGAGAGAGAATCATATAGTAGCGGACGAAACCTATATATGGGAAATGATCTATAGCACATAGTTGTTATAGACCAAAATTGGGCATACACTATCTCTACCATACAATACCAGATCAAATGGGTAGGATTTAAAAGGCAAAATCGACGTCCGCTACTAATAGTAGCGAACAGATTAATCATAAGATTTAGACTAATTTACCCTCCCCCCCCAATCAGTCATGGGCAATACAATGATTAACTAGATTTTAGGATTTATTAACTAGAGTTTATGATTTATTAACTAGGGTTTATGGTTTACTATTTAGGATTTAAGGTTTACTAATTATGGTTTAGGGTTTATTAACTAGGGTTTAATGTTTACTATTTAGAGTTTAGGGTTTATTAATTAGGATTTAGGGTTTACTATTTAGAATTTAGAATTTATTAACTAGGGTTTATTTATTATATAATATGCATGATTAAACTTACTTGCTTTAATGAATCCTTGTTGCTAGAACTCCAGTATGATTATGGGCATATAGGTTTATGGTATTTGATCATCGTCCGCTAGTAATTCTAGCGGATATATCAATATACTTGTATTGTATAATTAAAATGAGGGCATATTAGTAATTTTACATCCACTACTATTAGTAGCAGATGACGGGAACTATTTTTGACTCTATGCCATTCGAGTTTGAAATGGATGGTATTGAATCTATTTGTCCAAAATAGACTATAGCAAATATTTATTATGGATCATGTTTTGTGTGTGTGTGTGTGTGTATATATATATATATATATATATATATATATACAGAACGGATCAAGAGCATACCCTCTTAAATGACATACCAAGCATACCTCCTTTAACGATGGACCGGGCAACGGTTTGGTCCGTCGCCATAGGTCCGGTCCGTCGCTCCCCATATAGCGACGGACCCGTCGCTAAAAGCTATAGCGACGGATCGGACCTATGGCGACGGACCAAACCGTCGCCCGGTCCGTCACTAAAGGGGGTGTGCTTGGTATGTCATTTAAGGGGATATGCTCTTGAAATGCACTCTCTCTCTCTCTCTCTCTCTCTATATATATATATATATATATAGGCCGCTTCCTATGCGGGTGGTCTGCATGCGGACCACCTATAGCGACAGACAAAACCGTCGCCATAGCCCCGTTCATACCCTATGGCGACGGCTTTGTCCGTCGCTATAGGTGGTCCGCATGCAGACCACCCGCATAAGAAACGACCTGTATATATATGACAAAAGATAAATATGACAAAATCGCCGTTCAACCCTACTTTTTAAGAGTGATCCTACAACCTTAAGATGTAAGAATAAAAACCTAAAATTTAGTAAAAGAAACTATTTTTTCATCTGTTATTTAATTTCAAAATCTTTTCATCTACATTCTTACGATCATAATTCTCTGCTTACCACTATATCTTATTCTTATACATTTTTTTTTAATTTAGTTACTATTCTTTAAAATTCATATTATTGATAACAATAATATTTTATTGTATAATAATTTTTTATTATTAAATTATATAAGTATAACTATTTAGGTTTAATTAAAATTTTATTATTACATAAATTGATAAACATAGGACTACAGAAACAAATAAATCATTTTAAAGAGAAATACTATCATTTATATTATATAAGTAGAAGAATTATTATTGTAAAATTTTATATTTATTTAATTTTTCATCAATAATTAGTTATACATTATTAGTTAAATAAGATATTTCAAAAGAAAATATTTTCTTTATATAAAATTATTGTACGCAATATTAATCTATTATTAGTAAAAATAATATATTAGTATAATATAATATAAAAACGTGTAAATAATACTAATTTTATAACAAAATTAAACTCATACTTCGCACGAGATCATGAGCTAGTTCAACTTAACAAAAACCAAAAAAAGAAAGAATAGGAATGAGAGCAAACTACATCAATGCAACAAAATTACCCAAAAAAATCAATGATACTGGCTCTCCTTTGCCCGGTTGGTTAGTGTCCCAAATCATTAACTCACAGGTCAAGGGTTCAAGAGCTGGTAGAAGAAGAACAAAAAAAAAAAAAAAAAATCAATGTTAACTGTTATATGTTTTTAAGAGCAAAACTAAAATCAACAAGGTAACCAAAAATATTCCATGACAGACAATTGGAACTGTATTCAGGTTCCCGCTGAAAACAAACGAGATGGTCTATGCATGTAATAAAGCATTAGGAAATGGGATTCGTTGTTACACTCGCGGTTCAGGATACTCGGATGGAATTAGTATTGATCCTTCAACTCTATAAACTTTAAGAAATTTAATCAAATAGAATCCAATTCAGAGACATTAGACATATATATTTTCTAAGACATTCAAAAGTTGAGAATCAATCACAACGGAAATATTACAGATCTTCCACTGGTGTTGAGAAATGCTTGAATTTGGATGTCGTAATCCATCTCTTCTTGTAGATAGTTCATTACACCTTTATACGGATTACAAATGAACCTGTTCATCAAATAATAACACCATCTTATCATGAGAAAGCGTCAGAGATACAAGTATATATATAATTACGGGATAAAAATCATTGAATAATGTTTTGACATAGTAAGCTGCACTTTTAAACAAAGTATTGGAGGTAAAGCCAAATGCCAATAATGTATGAGCATGGTCGAGCACAGCCGCCATATGACTCTTTCTTGGCTAATGGGACACAAAACAGAGCAAAGCCTAAAACAAGTTTTAGTGCTTGAGAAAATACCTCTAGGACCGAGAATGCAAGGAGGGGCCAGTATGTTATCGTATTTGATATATAAGTTGTAAATAGCACTTGCTATTTTCATGTGAAATGAAAAAGATAAAAAAAAAAAAAGAAGAAGGTTAAACAGTATAAATAGGTTTTAGCATTAACCCCAAGAATAAACAAACAGGTTCCTTTTACAACATATATCACGTTCATATATGTCTCATACTGTTGCTAGCATGAGCAGAATTTTGTCTACACAAGGAAAAATAAAGTTAAAACTAATCATATTGTTCACTCTTTGTTGAACCAATAAATTTTTTTCAGATATTTCGGCTACTGATAACCTCACACAAATCTACTCGAGTAATGCCCGGGTCCCAAACTTTGTACCACGTTTAGGACCGAAATGTTGTGTAATTATTACATCGGTTTGTTGACAGCGGACCACATCAGTTTATTGATCACGTGATAAAGTACAATTAAAATATTCATATATTGTAGAGAATATTGGGAAACCTAAAATTACTCAAACTGCTACGAGACTAAACCATCAAATCAAGGAGGCATTCGTTTGCAACGATACTCATAAATGACTGCCACTACACTTCCCACATGACTTGCGTTCAGTCAGGAAGGTTTTACAAAGGGTGTCGTTACTCTGACAATGATAGAAAAATGTAAGTCTGTTTTCTACCCTCAGTAGAGTGAGAAAACAGTATTCCCTTCTATAAGATGTGATATGGGAAATAGCTTAGCTGTTGGTTAAAACATTACTGAGGGTCAAAATATCAAGTTTACAACCTAGGAGTCAAAACAAGAAGATTTTAGCTTAGCAGCCTTAGCTATCTCATGAAATTATGAAATAGGCAATATGCAAACAGTTTATATAAAACAATAGACCACTGGAAACAAACATTAAGCTTAAGTCAATATGTACAAAATTAATCATGGGATGCATTTGTTAGTAAAATTAATCAGGATGGACATCAAGCGGCTGGGCCAAACTTGTTCAAGTAACAGAAGATAGAGTGGTTTGACAGAAATGTGGTAATTTATCATAATATCAACAGTGATGATCACAGGCAGAGTTAATTTCTGTTACAAATCTGAGATATCTTGTTTTGGGATTGATGCAGATCAGTTCTCCCAGCACAACGATGCTTGGGGCTATAGATTTTCTTCTCCTTCTAATTTCAGCTGCAAAAACTGCTCCTAGTCCATAGATATCTCTTGGCACAACATTTTAAGTAATTGATAAGCTGCGAATTAACAATTATTTACTGGATATCTCTCTCACAACATGTTCTAAGAAGTACACAATTACTAGGATATAGAAGATAGCTGAGTCGTCTTGGAATACATTTTTGTTGGTCGGTAAATGTAAATTTGTCTCGGAATACTTGTAGGCTTGCAAGGTTGAAAAAACACACATATGAACAGGGATAAGGATCTGTTACTAGCAAATCATGGTACTCACCAGATTACGGCCGAATGCCACTCAAATCAGAGACAGGACTTCATGGGGTAACTGTTCCTTGGTCTTCTCATACTTCTCATTCTTTATTGATTGCTTCTTTCTCAATGTTTAAGGAATTCTAATACCTTGTTCATAGTCCTCCAGGTCTAGATGAGAGTGAGGTGACTGCAAGGGCCTGGGACGGGTATCTTGCTTATCCCAGTAAAGACAGTTTAGGCTTCTTCATGAGATCATAGCCAAAGTCAGAAAGGCTCTTACAAGAAATGATTCTTTTTGAACCAATAGGGGATGGATGGATGTCAGAGATTCCAAGACTTGTTGCGTATAATGGCATTGAAACTAGCTAGTCCTTTGAATGAAGAGTTGAGGGTGGAGCAGTCCTCAACTATGTGCATAAGAAGAATAAAGAGGATAGGGAATATAACTGAATAAATTCATCAGTTAATTACACAGGTTTCAATGATCAAAAGGAAGGTTATTTATTTACTTGTAAGATTCAGTGTCTATGACTATATCAAATAATGTAAAATAGATTGTCTAGGAAATTAGAAACAATTGCATTGGAGTATGCGTATGGACTCTTCAGTTGAGGGTGAAAAACCCATGTTGACACAGGTGTGGATGTGGCAACAGGAAACTGGACGCTCCAAAATAGTGTAAAATATTGAAAAACGATCTAAAAATAAGAGTGTCCAGTGTCGGATACTTCCCTGCACCCGCCAAGGACCCTGAGTCCATGTAACATAGATTGGAGTATAACTTCAACATTCCACACCCCTTTTAGTTGAAAGTAAGCATTTAAAAACCCTATTACTGTATTCAATTAACAGTAAAAGGACAAGTCACGCAAAATCAATAACAAATCAGTTTGTTAGACTTAGAAGAGTGGAGAGATATGTCAATAAAAAATAAACAAGTTTAGATGGCCATAAACCTTAAAATTATAATTCTATAAAACTACCAAACAGTGGCAATCAGAGATTTCTTATGACCTTGCTGTATAGACAAAATATTCCTTGTTTTTCTTTAACTCTTAAATCTTCAATATAGAACAAATTACACTGAGCAGTGAAGGAAAGTGACTCACATGCAGGGAGGTTGGATATGTCCGCAGAAACTGCACAAGGGATTCCCAAGTTTGAGAGTGCTCCCCTTATAATTCCACACGGAAAGTAGAGATGCATGCTTGTTGCTTGCGCAACTTTGTTTTCAGCCATAGTTGAAGGATCTATAGGACCAGAGTTCTCCATTGATGGATCCATTGACACGCGTGAAAGCCAACGGAACCGATTATCTTGCAATACAAAGGTACCCTACAAGGGAAACATAGGTCATTTTTGGACTTCTGACAAGGATTTTTAGTTGTTCCTCAATTAAGGGTCATAAACTTACTCTATGATTTGTCTTCAAATTGTCTATCTGCTTCTTGAAGAGCTCAGACCAGAAGTCCTTGCAGATGAACTTGATTGCTTCTAGGTGATCACTGAATCGTGGTCGCTCCATGGTATACCTAAAAGAAGTAAATTCAATTATACCAGTATACACACAAAGCATGGAACATAAGAGATAAGCTAAAATTTAACCAAAGTATCCAGTGGTCATGATTATATATAAATCTAAATTCCGACATAGTGATCAAATTTTTTTGAAAAAATTGGCGTACACCACTATTTGCTTTAGAATTCAGATGAAGCGCTTGTACAGAACACCTCTTTTGAGATGGAAAATGATGATTTGTCACAATGTGTGTATACACACACACACACACACACATGTATATATAGTAAAACAGTGATTAATTGTGAATCAAAGACCAAGTTCCTAACTTGATCTGGGTCAAGCCCTTCAGGGCGTGGAAATGGATTATGCACCATAGCTCAGACCCATAATGTTGTGGGTTCCCTATCACCAAGAAGCAACAAGGACAATCTAATTTCAGCCAATTCTTACATTTGAACGTCAACTGCTCACATAAACCAAAATCTTTGATCATTTACAATGTACATTTACATACCAAGATATAAAGTGGATCAATTAGGGTTCAAGTATCAATATCATTTTAGTTACATTTGCCTTCAAAATCTTTGGAGTCTCAATATTCACCACAATGATGATATAAATCCAGTTCACTAATGAAATGCAAAACTGAACTTCCACCAAACAACGCTTGACAATACGTGCTAATAAATCTCAACTTAACTCAACAACATCTTTTATCTCAAACTAGTTGGGGTAGGCTCAAAGAAACAGAAAGGGATTGTTCATGCATCTATGAACAAAACAACCAAACTAGCACTGAGATTCGATTAGACCAATCATCCAGAATTAAGAGAACAGAGTGTACAGTTTAGCGTGTGTTCTAGCAGCTTCATGTTCAAAATGTTCACTATGGTTTATGATAGTTAACTTAGAAGGCCTTTTCTCCATCAATGCACAAGAGGAGAGCAGTGGAAATCGATGACAACTGAACAAAGTGCTACATATCATAAATTTCTGTGATCTGTCAACCATAATTCAATGGTCAGTAAATAATATCTCTCAGCTCATTGCCCCCATTTAAATTTCTTCCATTAAATATAGCCACAATATTATACTCCCTTCATCCCATAATACAGGATGAATATTGATTTTTTGAAGTCAAATACTTTTAAATTCAAAATTGATACGAAATAATTCAATTTTAGAAAATACGAACAAATCAAAATTTAATAAATACTCCCTCCGTCCCAAATTAATTGCTTTTCTAGGACTTTTTAAAGTCAAATTGACTATTTTTAAAATTAATAATTAAGCATATATAAATATATTTCTAAAATTATAAAAATTAAAATTAGTAATAAATTGTATATACTTTCTTTTAGTTATAATATCTTCACCTATATGTTAGCAAAAATAATAAAAAGATTAGTTTTAAAAATAGTCGATTTGACTTTAAAAAGTCCTAGAAATGCAATTAATTTGGGACGGAGGGAATAATTTTTAAAAAATGGAAAGACTAATAGTTCAGATCCAACTATTCTGGAAATTTTAACAATTGCTAGCCCCAATAAACTTTAATCGAGTTAATCAGCACATTATTGCCAAAGAATTTCAAAAATTAAATCGAAAGGTGAACTTAATTGAAGAATAGTTAGCGGATTAGGTACCTTTCAGAAAGCTGGTGGCCGACCTGATAGCCAATGGCTTCAATGGTACGGGCGGCGAGGTCAGGCTTATTAGCGTAGAAGCGAGTGCTGTAAGAAGATACGATCTCTGTAAGTAGACTGTCTACACAGCTCTCCGATACCTCCCTTCCCATTTTTTTTTGTCTCTCCTCTCTGCTGTCTCCTCTCTCTCTCTCTGTTGTATGATGACGGTTTGAATGATGTAGTTTCGATCGCTAAATTGCCTTTGGTGGAAGAAGGAAAAAAAAAAAAAAAAGCTGAATGGCAAATCTGTACCTCCAAGTTGCCAATCACTTTCAAAGTCGTCCCTAAGGTTTATTTTTCGTCGGTTGAATTTTTAAATTGATATTTTTTTTTGGTGTTTCACTTTCTTCTACCCAATTTGACCCTAACCCGACCCATTTTAACCAAATTTTGACCCAACCAGACCCGATCCAATTTCTACAATAATTTTTTTTAAAAAAACAACTAAAAAGATTTAAAATTATTTTTAAAAGGAAATAAATAATTGCTATTTGCTAATATATTAAGATTTAATCACCATTTTGTGATAAAAACAAATGGCTTGTTTGTGAGAAACTTTTGCCAAAAATTTGGTTGGCAACTGCATGACTACACTACAACTATATGCTCATAAGAACTTGAGCTTGAGCATATATAGGCCAGCTTATTAATAGAACCGAATTGAACAATAATTGAGTTAAACACAACATATTGCTTGCTTACAATCTTAAGTTGTTACAATTTTTCAGTTGAGAAAATACTCAAAATAGAGTCCCATTTTTTCATTAAATTGTTTTCACTAATATTAAGTTCATTAAATTCTTTTTACTAATATTATTTTTTTTTCAGAAAAACTTACAAGTAATATTTTTTTTATCAACACAAAGTCATACAAAAAAAATTAGAAGAAAATACTAAAAACACTAGAATCTAGATAAGTACCTCACTTGACAGAGAAGACATTTTCAAAATCGCCTCAAATCTGCAAAGAAATGCTTGATTCACAAGTGCAGTTTCCTGGTTGCCAATGCTTCTGAGAGATGGAAACAAACCAACATCGATCTCTATTTCTCCAAAGGGTGTTCAACTAAACCAGTCATTCTCCGACCAAGCTCCGTCGAAGGCAAAAAGGGCCTCCGGCGAGCTGTTGATTTCCTCATAAAGGTACTGCTTCGATGCAGTACAATACTTGTGAGCTTTCATGGATAATTCACAAGCTCTCTTTATAACCTCTTCTCTCATCTCTATTCTCTCTCCAAAACTATTACATTTCCCTCCTTCCATATTTTGTTCTCTTGTTGGACCCTTTTCTTATCTTTCGATCTCCTCTCTGTATATATTTTCTTAATTTTGCAAATATGATTGATCATAAAATTTCTCGAGTTACCCTTTGGTTTTATTTTGAATTTTGGGTTCTGGGTTATTTGTTATGGACCTTCTTTTTTATATATGGTGGAATTGACAGCATTTAAGACATTTTTTTTATATATAATCGCATGCGGTTCATATATTGCAAATATATGCTTATATAATACTCCTAACATGTATATTGATAAAAGCTGTTTTTTAGTACTAGTATTAAATTTATATTGAATGTACAATTATGTTTGTTATTTTATGGTTACTTTTAATTATACGCTGAAATAAGATGTTGTTGGATATTTTCAAATCTAGAAAGTATATAATAAATATATTATATGCTGTCTATATAACCAATAAATGAATTGATTCAGTTGGATAAGAGAAAAGAGTTATAATGTTAATGACTTAGGTTCAAGTCATGGCATTAACATTATTACAATTTTTTTTAAGATGCCAATGGCAATTTAACCAAAATTACATAGGATTCAATTGGAATGCAACCACGACAATTGGGATTTAATTAGGATGCGACATACCTCTTCAAAGGGGTGTTTGGAAACCTATAAATAGGTTCCAAATCTATCCAAACCATGCACTTCAAATCAATCTAAATCCTTCTCAAATTTTTTAGAAATATTATCATTCTAAATAATTTTTCTTGTTATAATTTTCTTCTCTCTCATTTGTAGTTTGCACTAGATTTGTTTTGTTATAATTTTCTTCTCTCTCATTTATAGTTTGCACTAGATTTATTTTTACACAACAAATTCTAGTACAAAGTAAAATTTGGGCATGTCTTATCTTGGAAGACTAATTCGCAGTAACCCTATGTAGCAAAAGTAGGGGGCGAATATAGTCTTAAGGAAAGAGTAATTAACCATTCGATTCAGGCGGTAATATTGTTGTTCAATATCATCTTACAAAGAGGTGGTTACAACAATCTTAAGACTATATTAATCATGGAGGACAACAATGCAAAAAATAGCTTGAATCTAATTAACAAACTCGAGAAATTTGATGGATTATTCTTCAGACGTTGGAAAAACAAAATGTATTTTTGCTTAACGACTTTAAAACTCTCTCATGTGCTAAATGAAGAGAAAATGGAAGAAAAGGATAATGAGACACCGATAGAAATAAAGAGTCGAAATGAAGAGTCAAATAAAATAGGAACAAGATGACTTCATGTGTAAAGAGTACATTCTAAATGCACTATCCAATTCATTATACGATGTGTATGAAGCCAAGTTCATGAAAAATACGGTAAGGGAATTATGGGAAGATCTCGACAACAAGTACAAAATCAAGGATGCCGGAAATAAAAAATTTCTAATAAGTTCATTATTTGATTATCAAATGGCAAGTACATGAACTTCAAATTATTATGAATCAAATTGTGTCAGAAGGCCATAGCCTTGACGCATGGTTTCAAGTGTCGACAATCATTTCAAAGTTACCATTTTTTTGGAAAGATTGTCGAAGGGAATTGAAACAAAATAAAGATGCAGTAACTATGCAAGAACTTATTAAATTTCTCTAAGTTGAAGAAAATTCTCGAAACTTGGATAAATTGGAAATAGAAAACAAAAATGCTAAAACTCTTGCCATAGAAAATGCATCTAAACCAAGGGGCAACAACAAAAGAAAGCGTGGTGGTCAAGATAACACTAACGGAAATAAAAATCGAAAGGTATTTGTTGGAAGTGTGGTAAGCCAGGACACTTCAAAAGACAATGTATTTTGTACTTGAAGCAAAGGCAACAAAAGAATGACCAAGCAAATATGGTAGGCAATAAAGATATCATTGTTATGATTATGGAGACTAACATGGTTAGAAATGACATGAAATGGTGGATCGATTTTGGAGCAACTAAACATATTGCCAAGAATAAGGCAATGTTTAAAGCCTATGAACCTATGAAGGATAGTCAAGAACTATTCATGGGAAATTCATCAACTGCAAAAGTAATGGGCAAAGGCAATGTGATTCTCAAGTTATCATCCGAAAAAACAATCACTCTTAATGATGTTCTTCATGTTCCAGAAATTAGAAAAATCTTTTATCTGTTAGTCTTTTAAACAAACATGGCATAAAAGTCTTGTTTGACGCTAATTGTATTGTATTGTCCAAGGTAGACATGTATGTCGAAAAAGGATATGAATCTAATGGCATGTACAAACTAAATGTTATTAATAAAAATTCATCTTTTGCTTATATGGTTTCTACTTTTGATGTTTGACATGCTAAATTAGGACATGTAAATTATAAAAGTATACGTAACATGAGTAATCTTAGTTTAATTCCTAAGATTAATTTTTCTGATTTAGAAAAATGTGTTATGTGCGTTAAATCTAAAATTGCCAAGAAGCCTTTTAAAAAAGTAGAAAAAATTCACAATTATTAGAACTAATTCATTCCGATATTTGTGAATTTAAGGGCATATTAACTAGGGGAGGTAAAAGATATTTTATAACATTTATAGATGATTACTCTAGATACATTCAAGTTTATTCGTTAAGGACTAAAGATGAGGCTTTAGAAAAATTTAAAATTTACAAGACTGAAGTTGAAAATTAATTAGATCGAAGAATCAAAATTCTTAGATCAGATAGAGGAGGGGAATACTTCTCTTATAATGATTTTTGTGAGAATTATGGTATAATTCATCAAACTACAACCCCTTTATAGTCCTCAACAAAATGGAGTGGTAGAACGAAAAAATAGGACACTTGAAGAAATGATTAATATGTTACTTCTTACTTCTGGTTTGCCTAAAAATTTATGGGGAGAAGTATTAATGACTGCTTGTTATATATTTAATCGTATACCCCATAAGAAAACTCACATTACACCTTATGAATTGTGGAAAAAGAGAAAACATTCTCTTGACCATTTAAGGGTGTGGGGATGTAGGGCATTAGTAAGGTTAACTGATCCTAAAAGGCCTAAGTTTAGAGCTAAAGCAATCGAGTGTGTTTTTATAGGCTATGCACAAAATAACAAAGCCTATAAATTATTGACCATGGAATCTACAGATTATGTTAGCCAAAATATAATTTTGGAGTCTAGAGATGTTGAGTTCTTTGAGAATTCATTCTTTAGGAACAGGTCAAGAGAAGACAGTAATAAAAAGGATCAAGGAACAATTCATCATGAAACAAATGATGAAATGGAACTTACTATATCTACTAAAGAAATAGAACCAAGAAGAAGTAAGAGAATAAGGATATCAAAAACTTATGACCCTGATTTCTACATGTACCTAGTAAAAGAAACATGGATGATATTGTTTCTTCTAGTATTTTTGTGACTGAGCATGATTCTAGTGATAGAGATCCATTGACTTTTAAAGAAGCTATGTCCTTTCAAGATTCAGGTTTTTGGTAAGAAGTCATTAATGATGAAATGAATTCTATCATGGGTAACAAGACTTGGGTCTTGGTGGATTTACCTCATGGTTGTAAACCCATTGGTTGTAAATTGATCTTTAAAAGGAAAAGAAAATCAGATGGATCCATTGATAAGTATAAAACTAGACTGGTAGCTAAAGGTTTTAAGTAAAAAGAAATAATTGATTACTTTGATACATATGCTCCAATAACAAGAAGTAGTACCATTAGGTTATTAATTGCATTAACATCAATTTATAAACTTGTTACACACCAAATGGATGTTAAAACTGCTTTTCTAAATGGTGATTTAGAAGAGGAAGTTTATATAGAACAACCAGAAGGGTTTGTTTTGAAAGGCCAAGAAAGAAAAGTTTGTAAATTTGTTAAATCTTTATATAGCCTAAAACAAGCACCTAAGCAGTGACATAAAAAAATTGACCAAATGATTATTTTTAATGGATTTAAAATAAACGAATCTGATAAATATATTTATTCTAAGTTTAGTAAAGGTTTTGGTGTTATAATTTGTTTATATGTTGATGATATACTTATTTTTGGTGCTAGTGAAAATGTAGTATTAGAAACTAAAGTATTTTTGTCTGCTACCTCTGATATGAAAAATATAGGGGAGGCTAATGTAATTTTAAGTATTAAAATTATGCAGTCTCAGGATACTATTTCTTTAACTCAGTTTAATTATATTGAGAAGTTGTTAAAGAAATTTAATCACGAGAATTGTAAGACAGTCTCTACCTCATATGATCATTATGTTAAGTTATTTCCAAATAAAGGGAATAACATATCTTAGTTAGAGTATGCAAGTATAATCAGTAGTCTAATGTATGCGGTTGTCTAATGTATGCAATGCAGTGTACTAGACCTGATATAGCATTTGCGGTTGGAGTATTGAGTAGGTTTATTCATAATCCAGGTCAAGTTCATTGGGATGCAGTATCAAGGATACTTAAATATCTTAAAGGCACAATGAACTATGCATTATGCTATATAGGATACCCAACTGTGGTAGAAGGGTACACATATGCAAACTAGATAACGACTTCGGATGAAATAAAGTCTACAAGTGGATGGATATTCACTTTAGGAGGAGGGACAATTTCTTGGGGTTCCAAGAAACAAACCTTGATAACACATTCAACTATGGAATCCGAGTTTGTTGCATTATCAGCTGCTGTAAAAGAAGTCGAATGGCTTAAGGATTTATTATTTGAGATACCACTTTGGCCCAAGTCAATGACAATTATCTCAATATATTGTGATAATGAGGCAGCATTATCACGGTCTTATAATAAGGTTTATACGGGAAATCTAGACATATAAGTTTAAGATATAGTTATGTAAGAGAGCAAATTAATAAAGGGGTTGTTACCTTTAACTATGTTAAGTCAAAGAAAAATTTGGCGGATCCTTTTACAAAAGGCCTAGGCAAGGATGTAATGACTTCCAAGGAGATGGGTTTAAAGCCTTTAAATGAAAGGTGTCCTATAAGTGGAACCCAGTTAATCTAGTATATTAGTTCAATGGAAAATACTTATAGTAATAACTAGTTATACAGTGACAAGTATGAATAAGAAATTCTTCATAACCATCTCAAAGTTAGTGTATGCTTGTATGGAAAATAAAGAGGGTAGGGAAAACCTTTAATGAATCTATGTCCAGTTTGGAGGATGCAGGTCATATAAGTGCATTTAATTAGATTCACCTATGTAAGTGAAGGAAGTGGGGCCGCTTCTACGAGACTTAAGGCTTGTCTCTAAGTCACTTATGAAACCCAAAAAGTAAACAAAATGTCATAAATGTGTTTGGTTTCCTTAAACTATAAGGGATATAGTATATGTCTATTGAGCAAGATATTACTTTAAGATTTCTTAGTTCAAAGCTAACGCTACTAAGAATTCTGATATTTTGTGATATAAACTATGTAAAGGTTCAAGTCAAAAAACACCTCTTACTTATGTATGCTATATCTAATAAGAGAAAGAAGAGGGTCAAAGGAAAAGTATTGCAAGATTATGAAAATAGGGGAGGATAATTGAATATTTTCAAATCTATAAAGTATATAATAAATATATTATATGCTGTCTATATAACCAATAAATGAATTGGTTCAGTTGGATACGAGAAAAGAGTTATAATGTTAAGGACTTAGGTTCAAGTCATGACCTTAATGGTAAGATGCCAACGACAATTTAACCAAAATTGTAGAGTACGACAATTGGAATTTAATTGGGATGCGACATACCTCTTCAAATGGGTGTTTGGAAACCTAAGTCTACCCAAACTATGCACTTCAAATCAATCCAAATCCTTCTCAAATTTTTAGAAAAATTATCATTCTAAATAATTTTTCTTCTTATAATTCTCTTCTCTCTCATTTATAGTTTGCACTAGATTTGTTTCTATACAACAAATTCTAGTACAGAGTAAAATCTGGGCTTGTCTTATCTTGGGAGACTAATTTGCAGTAACCTTGTGTAGTAAAAGTAAGGGGCGAATATAGTCTTAAGAAAAGAGTGGTCAACCATTCGATTCAGGCTGTGATATTGTTGTTCAATATCATCTTACAAAGTGGGTTACAACAGATGCAGGCTAAGGTGTATTGTAGTAACTCGAGATGACCATAAAACATAATACCAGATGCAACCCAGGTAGTACTACTATTATAACAAATCCTCCGGGTAGTAAAACTGTAAAAGTCATATTTTGGGTTTGTATATATTGTTACAACTTTGCAACCTAACAGGAGATAAGTTTACAAGGAAAAATGACCCAAGCTTAGAACATAAGTTCTTGCTCATAAACTGTTAAAGCTCTGCTTTATAAGCTAATAGACGCTCTAGAAGAGTATCTGAGAATAGTTCCAGAGCAAATTAAGCCAAGATTGATTACATTCCTTTAGCTCAGGAAACTTTTGCCAAGGAAATAAATAATTGCTATTTGCTAATATATTAAGATTTAATCACCATTTTGTGATAAAAGCAAATGGCTTGTTTGTGAGAAACTTTTGCCAGAAATCTGGTTGCAACTGCATGACTACACTACAAAAATGGAGAACTAAATTTTACTAACATTCTTATAACCAACCATGGTTGTAGCGAAAACATTTATATCTAGACTTTCTTGCTATTTGTGGGAGTTTTGTGCACTGGGTACGATACTTATTGAAAATAAGGTAATGTTTTCATCTAAACTTTATAAAGAAGTTCTCATCACATTTAACTCGAATGTCAGGTGGAGAAGGCTGTTAAAGAAGGCAAACAAATCGTGTTTGTAGGGCATTCATCAGGTGGTCCGTTAGCCATTTTTGCTACCCTTTGGCTCTTTGAGAAATATAGAAGAACATACTGCAATACAAGTCCTCGATGTGTGACTTTTGGATCCCCATTCGTTGGTGATCATATTTTCCCTCATGCCATTGGGCGAGAGAATTGGACTCGTTATTTCATTCATTTTGTCACTAGGTATGACATTGTTCCTCGCATAATGTTGGCTCCTTTCTCATCCATTGAACGAGAGCTACCACAAGTTCTCAATTATTTCAATCCTAAATCCATGCTTTACAAGCACAATTTGAAAGTAGTATGCACACAAGCCAATCATATTTGATATGATGTAGCATATACTTTGTAATCTTATTCATTTATTAATAAAAGAATTGATTTTCTTAAAAGGCATTTTATATTATCTACATAGTGCTGTTATATTAAATGTGATAAACCCATAGTTTTGAGCAATGCTTTTAGAATCATGATGGTGATCATGCTAATGAGATCTAAATTCTAGATAGCTCACAAACTAAAATCGTTCCTAATCGTTGGATTACTAAAAAGGGGATTAGTGAATCCGGATAGATTAGTACATACGTTGCTTGCTCTTAAGAAGAGGATGATTGATTTCATAATCATTTGTGTGGAGAAACTAAAGCAAGTAGGTAGGTGCTTATTGGAGAATAAGTTCACTGAACGTGACCCGCTAAGGAATACCTAATGGAGTTTTACTCGCCTGCCAATAGTAATTCCTCTAGTGATAGTAGTACAAGTGATCTTTGGACTTGAGATCATCATAGTATCTTGTGTATGATTAGTTATACTTGGACATGTCCCTTAAGACCTTTGGGGTATATCAAAGGGTATGATTGAGTATAATAAGTTGTGCATGGAGATAGGTGAATGATCAACAAAGAATCTACCACGTCTAGTAAAAGATGTGAATGTCCTATGTGATTCGATAAATGACAACTCAGTAGTCCTTGGCCAAGGCATAATGAAATTAGAAAGGAGTTTCTAATTTGCATTATTTAGAGTTGTGCATTTGGGAATCGAAATACATATAATTAAATAAAATAAGACTTGACAGTAAATCCATGTCTTATATTTAATTGGGACATTGTATGGTAGAAGGATTGAATTGTACGGTAACTATTCACTGAAAAGTTCTTTTGTGATTAATGTTGAAATCTATATTATCTGAAAAGTCGTTGATCGCTAAGGGGGCTTACCCTTATTGTAGAATAAATATTATTTATTTAAATGAATTAAATAGTTTAATTTATTTATTTAAATAAGATTAGAATTGTTCTAATTGATTTATTCACAACCGGTTTAATATGGAGAACCTAAAGGGTCACACCACAAAAGGAAAATATTTATTTAAGAAGTAAATGACATAATGGTAATAATAAGTTAAGTGTATTTAATTTAATCTATGGAGATTGAATAAATTAAATAACTTAATATTTATCATTTATTATTTTGGAAATATTAAATATAAATTAATAAGAGGAGTCTTATTATTATTATTATTATTACTATTACTATTATTTGATTCCTAATAGGGATTGAGAATTAATTAATAGAAGTACTCTCTCATGAATTCCTAATTGGATTAGGAGTATAATTAATTAAAGGAGTTTAATTATAATAGAAACCCTAATCCTAAATAGTTTAGGGAAGGGTTTTCCTACATCTATAAATAAGAGGAGTCTTATCATAGATTAGGGTTACACACTCTTGCATTAGATTGTGGAGAGTACTTGCAATTTCTATAGAGATAGAGACTAGGGTTTTGTCAACACCCAACTTCTTGAATAGATATTATTCCTTGGTGGATCACCTCTAGAGGCCAAACACTTGGGTGGCTAACGTTGATCAAAGGAAGGAATCTCATCCGTGAAATTCAAGGAGAACGCGAAGGAATTGGAGGTGAACTTGTACCCGAGGAAGCACGGTTCTACGAGGGTATAATTTCTTAATCTCTATCTCTTTCGTTAATTGATAATTGAACACAAGGAAAGATCATGGTGATGGTTTGTATGAAAAATTTTAAAATCCGTTTTATCACGCTTCCGCTCTATTTGTGTAATTTGATTGCATGCTTGCGTTATATACAAACCTAACAGTGGTATTAGAGTCTAATCCTTGTATTAATTATTGATTTTGATGATTCCATGTATGAATTGATATGCGATACGATCGGATTTTTGGGCTGGAAATTTTTTTCCGATTCTGCGTCGCGGCGCGGCCGCGCCGCTTCCAGTTCATTCTGGAGCGCGGCCGCGCCCTAACCCAGAAAATGTTTCTGGGGTGCAGCGCGGCCGCGCCGCTCCTAGTTCAAATTGGAGCGCGGTCGCGCCGGTGAGCAGGCTTTAAATTTTATTTTTTATGTTAATTAAAATAAATGGTTTATTTAATTGATATAAGTTTAAAATAAAGATGTTTATTTTTTCTGGAATAGGATTTCAGACTGCTAAAATTAAAGGAGTTTAATTTGGATTTGGTTTTTGATTAAAATAAAAGAGTTTATTTTGTTTCAAAAACTAAATATTAGCAAAACTTTTGTCCATTAATTGATATCAATGCATATATGGAATGGTTTTATTATTCATGAGATGAATGTTATTTATTGATACATATAGAGATATGTATGATAATAAATAGAGGTTGATTATGGACTCTTGACCAATGTGTGATTGGATTTATTTTAGTGGATGCTTGAATGTATGGGTTTTTATAAATGGGGTCTGCGTACCTCGTCTTCTCTAATGTTTCTTAATGTAAATTCTATCTCCCTCCTATGTACTTCTCCTTGACTGCTGATCAAGGTTTCTATTTATTGTAAATAGTTTTTGTAATAGGACTAGTTAGAATTAATTTTGAAGAATTGGAGACAAAGGAGCAAGGAGCGCATGAAGACCCGTTTGTAATGGAGCCCGGGTTTAAATGTAATAGTTATATTTAAATTTTATTCTTGCACCCTAGGTTTGACCTTTTGGTTCACTTGGTAGCTCTAGTGAACCAAACTAGAATAAAAGTTCATAATCAATCCGGGTAGAATATAGTATTCTATATGTGCATGCTTACTATATATATATATATTATATATATTATCCAACATACTTCGCATGTTAAATAATATGACGCGTATTATATATATATATATATATATATATATATATATATATATAGTTGTGCATGCGCGCTAAACAAGATGAGACTAATAATAATAAACCCCTCAAAGAAATCATATTAAGTCCTAAGCGTTCAAAGATATTTGGAATATCGAACGTCGCCTTCTAGCATGGTAAAGCAATAGAGTATTAAATGTTTAATATGAGTTTGTTGTGTCACCACAAGGCAAGTATTAAATATTTAAGATGTTGCATTATCACATTTGATGCTTATAAATAGACTGAACGATGTTGTTTTGTTGTGTCACTACAAGGACAGTGTTTTTTCGAATATATAGAAGTGCTAGAATGGACTTAACTTGGATAATTTTGATTCAGATGTGTCACCACTTGATCAAAATAATCTAAGAGGCAAAATACAAGGAGTTACATAGAGATGTAATTGACAATAGTTGTCTACCTATTTATTTATATATCGCTTGTTGTGTCACCACAAGGCTATATACATTTGAAATGGGATCCTTAATCTCACTAGCAAATCTTTAATTAGATTTGCCGAACTATATAATGAGAGTAATATAGTTTGATGAAAAGTGAGAGATACCAATTTAAAATAAAGACCTAATTTATTTTGGTAATTAATTAAATGAATGTATGCTAAAATGTTGTCTATTTCACATGCAGAATTTAAAAATGTCAAACTCATTATCACTGCGTAGCATACTTGATGCTAACAAACTGACCGAACCGAATTACACGGACTGGTTAAGGAATCTGATAATTGTTCTCACTGCTGAAAAGATTTCTTATGTCCTAAATTCGCCAGTCTCTTCAAGTGTTGTAGAAACAGCCTCTTAGGAAGAGATTGCTACTTTCAGAAAGTGGCAAGATGATGCAATCCCGGCTCAATGCATCATGCTCGCATCCATGAGTAACGAGCTTCAGCGTCAGCATGAAACTATGGATGCTGCTACTATATTGCTGCACCTCAAAGAGTTGTATGGTGAGCAAAGTAGGACTGTTAGATATCAGATATCTAAGGAGCTCTTCCGATCTCGTATGACCGAGGGCATTGCTGTTGAGACTCATGTCCTTAAGATGATCAATCTGATTGAACAACTTGGACAGCTTGGGTTTGTGATGGATGGGGAGTTAAGTCAAGATTTGATCTTGCAGTCACTCCCGGACACCTTCTCACAATTTGTTGTGAATTTTCACATGAATAAGTTGGACGTCAGCTTGCCTGAGTTACTTAACATGTTGAAAACTGTTGAAGGTCACTTCTCATCCAACAAGAACCAAGTCTTACTAGTGGATGATTCTTCCAAGAAAAGGAAGATGCCTAAGGTATCTTCTGAAAAGAAGAAAAACAAGAAGGCTAAGGGCAAGGCGAATAGAAAGGATAAAAAAAAACCTGATCCAGATAGCAAAGGAATTTGTTATCATTGCAATAAGCCAGGACACTGGAAGAGGAACTGCAAGGAGTATCTTGCGGACCAGAAGAAGCTTGGAGAAGCTTTGACTTTCGATCTAGGTTTGTTCATGATTGAAATTAATTTTTCTGAAAGTCAAAATTCTACTTGGGTATTGGATACCGGCTGTAGTTCTCACATATGTAATAATATGCAGGGACTAAGCAGAAGTAGAAAGCCGGACAAGGATGAAGTCGTCCTGCGAGTGGGAAATGGAGCAAAGGTTGCAGCATTAGGTGTAGGGACTTATTGTTTAGCATTGCCTTCGGGCAAGTTCATTAGTTTAAATAATTGTTATTATGTTCTGACACTCATTAGAAACATTATTTCAATTTATGTATTGGATATGGATAGTTTTGATATTATAATAAAGAACAACAGTTGTTCTATTTATAATAAAAATGTTTTATATGGTGTTGGGAACCTACTGAATGGACTTTACATACTTGACTTGCATGAAAATATACTTCAAATTGAACAAACTAAGAAAAGAAAAATAGATGATGTTAATTATACCTTTATGTGGCACTGTAGACTCGGTCATATCAATGAAACAAGATTATCCAAGTTGTATAAAGATGGACTTTTAGAGCTATCTGATTATGAATCATATCCAACTTGTGAATCTTGTCTCATGGGTAAGATAACTAAATCTCCTTTTAGTGGAAAAGGAGAAAGAGTTACAGAGTTGTTAGCGTTGGTACACACAGATGTATGTGGACCTATGACAACGAATGTACGAGGAAGGTATTCTTATTTTATTACTTTCACTGATGATCATTCTAGATTTGGATATATGTATTTAATGAAATACAAATCTGAATCGTTTGAAAAGTTCAAAGAATTCAGAAGTGAAGTAGAGAAGCAAACTGGTAAGAGTATTAAGATTCTTCGATCAGATCGAGGAGGGGAATACTTAACCAATGAGTTTCTCAATTGTCTCAAAGAAAATGGTATAATCTCACAATGGACAACAACAGAGACACCACAGTTGAATGATGTATCTGAGAGGAGAAATCGAACATTGTTGGACATGGTTCGTTCCATGATGAGTTTTACCGACCTTCCAGTATCCTTCTGAGATTATGCCCTAGAATCGGCTGCATACCTACTTAACAAGGTACCTACCAAATCCGTCCCAAAGACCCCATATGAGATATGGACAGGGAGGAAACCAAATCTTAAGCACGTTAAGACTTGGGGTTGTCCAGCTTATGTCAAAAGGTTTGAGCATGATAAGCTGAAGACTAGATCCGATAAATATAGATTCGTGGGATACCCTAAAGAAACATCAGGGTATTATTTCTATCATCCTACTGATCAAAAGGTGTTTGTTGCGAAACACGCTGCCTTCTTGGAAAAGGAGTTTATCCTTGAAGGGATCAGTGGGAGTAAGATATATCTTGAAGAAATTCAAGAACCACAAAATACTACGGATCAAAGTCAGGTACCTGACCAAGTAGAAGAACCTACTGTACCACTACCTATTCGTAAATCTGGAAGAGTACCGAAGATACCTGATAAGTATGGATTCATCATAGAGGATGATGATGAGGTACGCATCATAGATGATCATGATCCATTGACTTACGAAGAGGCTATGAGTAATAAAGACTCAGAGAAATGGCTTGAAGCCATGAAATCCGAGATGGACTCCATGTATGAAAACCAAGTATGGACTTTGGTTTCACCACCTGAGGGCATTAAGCCTATTGGGTGTAAATGGGTCTTTAAGAGAAAGACTGGAGCAGATGGCAAGGTAGAGACCTATAAGGCCCGACTAGTTGCAAAAGGTTTCAAACAAAGACAAGGAGTTGACTATGATGAAACCTTCTCACCAGTAGCTATGCTCAAGTCCATTCGGATTTTGCTTGCAATTGCAGCTTATTATGACTACGAGATCTGGCAAATGGACGTGAAAACGGCCTTCCTCAATGGAGAGCTTGAGAAGAATGTATATATGATACAGCCAGAGGGTTTTGTTTCAATGGTTGGAACAAACCAAGTCTGTAAGCTACAACGATCCATTTATGGATTGAAGCAAGCTTCTCGAAGATGGAACATCCGTTTTGATGAGATAATCAAAAGGTTTGATTTTATCAAAAATGAGGATGAACCATGTGTGTACAAGAAGGTTAGTGGGAGCGCTGTTTCATTCCTTGTATTATATGTTGATGATATATTACTGATAGGGAATGATGTTCCTATGCTACAGTCGATCAAAATTTGGTTATCTAAACACTTCTCTATGAAGGACTTGGGTGAGGCATCCTATATTTTGGGGATAAAGATCTATAGAGATAGATCTAAAAGGATGCTGGGCTTGACCCAAGAAAAGTACATTGACTCGATGCTAAAGAAGTTTAGCATGGAAGATTCCAAGAGAGGTCTCATGCCGATGAGCCATGGAATACATCTCTCCAAGAAACAGGCCCCAAAGACACCTGAGGAGAGAGATCGTATGAGTAAGATTCCTTATGCTTTAGTAATAGGATCTATCATGTACGGTATGATCTGTACTAGACCAGATGTCACTCATGCACTTAGTGTAACGAGCAGATATCAGTCGAATCCAGGAGAAGAGCACTAGAAGGCAATGAAAAATATCTTAAAGTACTTGAGAAGAACTAAGGATGTATTTCTTGTCTACGGTGGGTCTGAATTGAAACTAGAGGGCTATACATACTCAAGTTTTCAAACGGACCAAGATGACAGTAAATCCGTTTCAGGGTATGTGTTTACCTTAAACGGTGGCGCGGTGAGTTGAAAAAGTTCCAAGCAGCAAACAGTTGCTGATTCAGTGACAAAGGCAGAGTACATAGCTGCAAGTGAAGCTGCAAAGGAAGCTGTTTGGATGAAGAAGTTCATAACTGAACTTGGAGTGGTTCCTAGCATTAGAGGAGCCGTACCTTTATTCTGTGACAACAATGGAGCTGTTGCGCAGGCTAAGGAACCCAGGTCTCATCAGAAATTCAAACACATGTTGCGGCGGTTTCATTTGATTAGAGAGATCATTGAAAGAGGAGATGTCACCCTGGAGCGTGTGGGCTCTCAAGACAACATTGCAGATCCATTTACTAAAGCTTTAACTCAACAGCTGTTTGATCGTCACTTAGAGAAGATAGGTATTAGATACCAAGGCGATTGGCTTTAATGCAAGTGAGAGATTGAAAGTAGTATGCACACAAGCCAATCATATTTGATATGATGTAGCATATACTTTGTAATCTTATTCATTTATTAATAAAAGAATTAATTTTCTTAAAAGGCATTTTATATTATCTACATAGTGCTTTATATTAAATGTGATAAACCCATAGTTTTGAGCAATGCTTTTAGAATCATGATGGTGATCATGCTAATGAGATCTAAATTCTAGATAGCTCACAAACTAAAATCGTTCCTAATCGTTGGATTACTAAAAAGGGGATTAGTGAATCCGGATAAATTAGTACATACGTTGCTTGCTCTTAAGAAGAGGATGATTGATCTCATAATCATTTGTGTGGAGACACTAAAGCAAGTAGGTAGGTGCTTATTGGAGAATAAGTTCACTGAACGTGACTCGCTAAGGAATACCTAATGGAGTTTTACTCGCCTGTCAATAGGAATTCCTCTAGTGATAGTAGTACAAGTGATCCTTGGACTTGAGATCATCATAGTATCTTGTGTATGATGAGGTATACTTTGACATGTCCCTTAAGACCTTTCGGGTATATCAAAGGGTATGATTGGGTATAATAAGTTGTGCATGAAGATAGGTGAATGATCAACAAAGAATCTACCACGTCTAGTAAAAGATGTGAATGTCCTATGTGATTCGATAAATAACAACTCAGTAGTCCTTGGCCAAGGCAGAATGAAATTAGAAAGGAGTTTCTAATTTGCATTATTTAGAGTTGTGCATTCAAGGACGAGTAGCGGTTCATTGTGACAACACTGGAGCTGTTGCACAGGCTAAGGAACCCAGGTCTCATCAGAGATCCAAACATGTTTTGCGGAGATTTCATTTAATTAGAGAAATTATTGAAAGGGGAGATGTCACCTAGAAAGAGTGGACTCTCAGAACAACATTGCAGATCTATTTACTAAAGCATTATCGCAAGATCAGTTCAATCGCCATTTCGATAAAATGGGTATTAGATACTAAGGTGATTGGCTTTAGTGCAAGTGGGAGATTGAAAGTAATATGCCCTCAAGCCAATTACATTTGATGTAATAAGCATTTACTTTGTAATCTTATTCAAATATTAATAATAATAATATAAAAGGCATATTTTATCCATGTTAATTGGTTGAATTAATAAATGTGATAAACCCATAGTTTTTGGGCAATGCTTTTAGAATCATGATGAGATCATGCTAGTGAGATCTAAATTCAAGAAAGCTCAAAAACTAAAATGTTCCTAATCGTTGGATCACTAATATTGGGATTACTGATCCGGATAGATTGGTACATACTATGCTTGATCTTTAGAAGATGATGATTGATCTCATAATCATTCGTGTAGAGACACTAAAGCAAGTATGTAGGTGCTTATTAGAGAATAAGTTCACTGAATGTGACTCGCTTAAGAACCCTAATGGAGTTTTATTCACTTGTCAATAAGAAGTTCTTAAAGTGATAGTAGTACAAGTGATCTTTAGACTTGAGATCATCATAGTACCTTGTGTATGCTGAGTTATACTTTGTCATATTTCTTAATACCTTATTGTATGTTATAGGATATGTACGGGTATAATAAAGTATACACGAAGGTAGGTGAATGATCGACAAAGGATCTCCCACTTCTAATAAAAGGAGAGAATGTCCTATGCGATTTGATAAATGACAGCTTAAAAATCCCTGGCCAGGGTTGAATGAAAATTAGAAAGGAGTTTCTAATTTACATTAATCGGAGATGTGCATTCTTGGATCGAAGTGCATATGATTAAATAAAATAAGACTTGTCAGTAATTCTATGTCTTATATTTAATCGGGACATTGTATGGTAGAAGGATTGAATTGTACGGTAACTACTGCTGAATAGGTTCTATGTGATTAAACATTGATTTCATATTATACGGATAGTCATGATACATTATCGTAAGGTGTCCCTCATGATGTAGAATAAATAATATTTATTTATATATGAATTAAAGGAGTTTAATTCATTATAAATAATATTAAAATAGTTCTAATTTATTTATTCTATGACCGGCATAATATTGAACCTAAAGGGTCACACCGCAAAAGAATAATTTTGTATTGGAAACAATTGACTAAATAATAATAAATTAAGTATTTAATTTATTAGTTGAATAAATTGAAATGCTTAATATTTATAATGATATATTTGGAGAAATATTGAATTATAAATTAATGAGAGAAATCTTATTATTATTATTATTATTATTATTTAATTCTTAATTAGATTGAGAATTAAATTAAATGAAAATGCAAATTAAAAAAAATGGTAGTATACTTGCTTAATGTTGATTAAACAAGTAACACATATTAATTGCTTAAATGAATAACATGTGGGTTAGGAGCAAATATATACTTATATTTTGTGTAAGTATTATTTTTGTAAGTATCCTAATAAGATTAGGGTTTCCTAATTAACCTAGCATATTCATTAGCCTCCATCTTAAGAGTTAAGAGAAAAATATTAAAAAGATCATCTATGTGTTCTTAAAAAGTGTTCTTGTTATTCTTAAGAGTTAGGAATAAAATTAATTGGATTAGCCATCCAAGATTTCTATGAAATCAAAATATTGTTTCTTATATAATTGTTCTTGGTGAATTACCTCTAGAGTACTACATACACTTTGTAGCTAGTGTTTAATCCAAGGAACAAAGATTGGAGGAGCTTAAAGAAATCAACAAATGATTGTAGATTGGAAGAGCTTGAAGAAATCAAGAGAGGAGTAGATCTTGTAGCGGTTCAAGAGTTGAATCATCAAAAGTATTATCTCTTGTTAATATTCATCAATTAATAGCTATGCATAAGGTGATTCATGGGTAATTTGCAAAAATTTTAATTTCCATTTTCGTTGCGTATTACAAATTAGATTATGATTGTTAGTATAAAATTATGTTTCAAAATAAAAAAAATAAAACTGTTCACTGGGCACTATTCACCGGAAACTGTTCACCGACAATGTTTACCGACAGTGTTCACCGACACTGTTCACCGGCAATAAAAAAAAATTTGATTTTCCAATTTTAAAATTTCAATATTAAAAATAAAGATGTTTATTTTGGACTTGGAATTGGTTTAAAATAAAAGGAGTTTATTTTATTAATATTGGATTTCAATTTTGAACAAAGATTCTAAATTTTTATAAAGGAGTTTATATTAATTTGGAATGGATTAAAATAAAGGAGTTTATTTTAATTGGATTTTGGATTTCTACTAGTCAATTGCCCATTAAATGATATCAATATATATTGAATGTTTTATTATTCATGAGATGAATGGTATTTATATATGTTGATATATATATATATATATATATATATATAGGGGATGATTAAGGACTATTGACCAATGTGATTGGATTTAATTTGAATGGATGCTTGAATGAATGGTTTTATTCATAATGGGGTCTGCGTACCTCGCCTATCTAAATTTCTAAATGTAATTTCTATCTCTCTCCTATGTACTTCCCCTTGACTATTGATCAAGGTTTCTATTTTGTTAAAATGAATGTAATAGGATTTAATAGAGTTACTAGAGAAATTGGAACCGAAGAGCAGGAGCATTGAAGACCCATTTGTAATGAAGCCTGGGTTGAATGTAATAGTTATATTCAAATTTATTCTTGCACCCTAGGTTTGACCTATTGATTTACTCGGTGGCTCGAGTGAATCAAATTAGATTAAGTCCATAATCATCCCATATAGAATATAGTATTCTATAAATGCATGCTTATAATATATATTAAATATATTATTATTCATGTTGATGAATGTTTAATATGACGCGTATTTATATATATACTTGCATGCGCGCTAAACAAGATGAGACCATTAATAACAAAACCCTCATTTCAAAATATTAAGTTGAATACGTTTAAAGGTATTTCAAAAGTATCAAACGTAGCCTTCTAGCATGATAAAACAATAGAGTATTAATTATTTAATATTAATTTGTTGTGCACACACAAGACTCATATTAAATTTTTAAGATGTTGGCTTTATTACATTAAAAATGTTTTATAAGGAATTGAACAATACTAGTTTTGTTGTGCACACACAAGGACTATATTTTTCTATTCGCTTATATGAAAATGCTAGGTGAAACTTAACTTGGATTATTTTAGTTCAGATGTGCACACACTTGACTATTATAATCTAAGAGGCAAAATATAAGGAGTTACATAGTTGATGTAATTGACAAGAGTTGTCTACCTTTTGAATAAATATATGGTTTGTTGTGCACACACAAGGCTGTATATTTATGTCAATAGGATCCTTACTCACTAAACAGATTTTTCGAAAATTTGTCGAACTGTATATGAATGGTCATATAGTTTGAATAAAATAGTGGGAGACACCTTTTAATAAAGACCTATATTAAATTGGTGTTTAATAAATTGAATGCATGCTAATGTTGTTTAAATTACAAATTCATTTACAGAATTTTACAATGGCCCATTCATTATCACTGCGGAGCATAATGGATGCTAATAAACTAACAGACCGAATTAAACGGATTGGTTAAAGAATTTGAGAATTGTTCTCACCGCTGAAAAATTATTTTATGTCCTTAATACACCTGTCCCTGTAACTATTGCAGAAAATGCCTCTGAGGAAGAGATTGCTACTTTTAAAAAATGGCAAGATGATACTATGGTAGCTTAATGCATCATGCTCGCATCTATGAGTAATGAATTACAGCGTCAGCATGAGAAAATGGATGCACCTACTATATTGCTTCACCTTCATGAGTTGTATGGTGAACAAAGTAGGTCTGCTAGATATGAGATATCTAAGGAGCTCTTCCGATCTAGAATGACCGATGGCACTACAGTACATACACATGTCCTTAAAATGATCAATTTGATTGAACAATTAGGACAACTAGGTTTTGTAATGGATGGAGAGTTAAGCCAAGATTTGATCTTACAGTCACTTCCGGACTCCTATTCACAATTTGTTGTGAATTTTCACATGAACAAACTTGATGTCAGCTTGCTTGAATTGCTTAACATGCTGAAAACTGCAGAGAGTCACTTTCCATCTAAGAAAGACCAAGTCTTATTGATAGGTGACACTTCCAAGAAAAGGAAGTGGCCCAAAGGAGCTTCTGCTAAGAAGAAAAATTTTAAGAAGGCAAAAGAAAAGACAGCTGATAAAGGCAATAAGAATAAAACAAATACGGATAGCAAAAGAGTCTGCTTCCACTGCAATAAGCCTGAACATTGGAAGAGAAACTGCAAGGAATATCTTATAGAGGCAAAGCAGAAGAAGCTTGGTAAAGCTTCAGCTACAGATACAGGTTTATTTATGATTGAAATAAATCTTTCTGTAAGTCAAAATTCTACTTGGGTATTAGATACCGGCTGTGGTTCTCACATATGCAATTCATTGCAGGGAATAAACAGAAGTAGAAGGCTAAACAAGGGAGAAGTAACTCTACGAGTGGGAAATAGAGCAAAGGTTGCTGCATTAGCTGTGAGGACTTATTGTTTAGCACTGCCTACGGAAAAATCTATCAATTTAATAAATTGTTATTATGTACCTGTTCTCATTAGAAACATTATATCTATTTTGATGTTAGACAAAGAAGGATTCGATGTTATATTTAAGAACAATGGTTGTTCTATTTATAATAATAATGTTTTGTTTGAAACTGATAGATTAATTGATGGACTTTACTTACTTGACTTACATGAAAATATTTTTCAAATTGAACAAACTTGTAAAAGAAAAAGAGATGAAATAAATCATACTTTCATTTGGCACTGTAGACTCGGTCACATCAATGAAACAAGATTAAACAAGTTGCATATTGATGGTTTTTTAGAACCATTCGATTTTGAATCATATCCAACTTGTGAATCATGTCTCATGAGTAAAATGACTAAATCTCCATTTAGTGGACATGGAGAGAGAGTTGCAGGGTTGTTAGAGTTGGTACACACAGATGTATGTGGACCTATGACAACAGATGCTAGAGGAGGGTATTCGTATTTCATTACATTCACTGATGATCATTCAAGATTTGGATATATATATTTAATGAAATACAAATCCGAATCATTTGAAAAGTTCAAAGAATTCACAAGTGGAGTAGAGAAACAAACTGGCAAAAGTGTTAAGATTCTTCGATCAGATCGAGGAGGAGAATACTTGAGCAATGAGTTTCTTAATCATCTCAAAGAAAATGGTATTCTCTCTCAATGGATGCCTCCTGGTATGCCACAATTAAATGGTGTATCTGAAAGGAGGAATCGTACCTTGTTAGACATGGTGCGGTCCATGATGAGTTTCACCGACCTTCCAATATCATTTTGGGGTCATGCTCTAGAAACGGCTGCATATCTACTTAACAAGATTCCCTCAAAATCCGTCCCCAAGACTCCATATGAGATGTGGACAGGGAGGAAACCCAGTCTTAAGCATGTTAAGATTTGGGGTTGTAACGCTTATGTAAAGAAGTTACAAAGCGACAAACTTGAGGTTAGATCTGACAAGTACAAATTTGTGTGGTATCCTAAAGAAAGTTTAGGATATTATTTCTATAATCCTACCGAGCAAAAGGTGTTTGTTGCCAAACACGCTACCTTCTTGGAAAAAGAGTTTATCCTTGAAGGGGCTAGTGGGAGGAAAATAGATCTTGAAGAAATTCAAGAACCACAAATCACTACAGATCAAGTGGATGAACCTATTCAAGTAGATATAACTTCTGTACCACAACCGAGTCGTAAATCTGGAAGAGTGCCGAAAATACCTAAAAGGTATACACTCATCATAGAAGATGATGATGAGGTACACATCATTACTGATGATGATCCAGTAACATACGATGAGGCTATGAGTAGTGAACACTTTGAGAAATGGCAAATAGCCATGAAATTCGAAATGAACTCCATGTATGAAAACCAAGTATGGACTTTGGATACTCCACCTGAAAGCATTGTGCCTATAGGGTGTAAATGGGTCATTAAGAAAAAGACTGGAGCAGATGGCAAGGTGGAGACCTATAAGGCCAGACTGGTTGCAAAAGGTTTCAAACAAAGACAAGGAGTTGACTATGATGAAACCTTTTCACTAGTAGCCATGCTCAAGTCTATTCGGATATTGCTTGCGATTGCAGCTTACTATGACTATGAAATCTGGCAAATGGACGTGAAAACGGCCTTCCTCAATAGGAAACTAGATGAGGATGTATATATGATACAACCAGAGGGTTTTGTTTTAGAAGATGGAACAAATCTAGTGTGTAAGCTACAAAGATCCATTTATGGATTGAAACAAGCTTCTCGAAGTTGGAACATCTGTTTTGATGAGACAATCAAAGAGTTTGATTTTATCAAAAATAAGGATGAACCATGTGTGTACAAGAAAGTTAGTGGGAGTGTTGTGATATTCCTGGTATTATATGTTGATGATATGTTACTAATAGGGAATGACATACCGATGCTACAGTCAGTTAAAATTTGGTTATCTAAACACTTCTCCATGAAGGACTTGGGAGAAGCATCCTACATATTGGGGATAAAGATCTATAGAGATAGATCAAAGAGGATGCTCGGCTTGACCCAAGGTGCATACATTGATACGATGTTAAAGAGGTTTAGCATGCAAGACTCCAAGAGAGGGCTCATACCGATGAGTCATGGAGTGAATCTCTCTAAGAAATTGTCCCCAAAGACACCTGAAGAGAGAGATCGCATGAATCAGATTCCTTATGCTTCGGCAATAGGATCTATCATGTATGGAATGATATGCACCAGACCTGATGTTGCTTATGCACTAAGTGTAACAAGTATATATCAGTCTAATCCTGGAGAAGAACACTAGAAAGCTGTGAAAAATATCTTAAAGTACTTGAGAAGAGCTAAAGATGTGTTTTTAGTGTACGGTGGGTCTGATTTGAAACTAGAGGGCTATACAGACTCAAGTTTTCAAACTGACCAAGATGACAGCAAATCCGTATTAGGGTACGTATTTACCTTGAACGGTGGAGCAATGAGTTGGAAGAGTTCCAAACAGCAAACAGTTGTTGATTCAGTGATAGAGACAGAGTACATAGCTGCAAGTGAAGCTGCAAAGGGGGCTGTTTGGATGAAAAAGTTCATTACAGAACTAGGGGTGATTCCTAGCATTCAAGGACCAGTAGCGGTTCATTGTGACAACACTGGAGCTGTTGCACAGGCTAAGGAACCCAGGTCTCATCAGAGATCCAAACATGTTTTGCGGAGATTTCATTTAATTAGAGAAATTATTGAAAGGGGAGATGTCACCTAGAAAGAGTGGACTCTCAGAACAACATTGCAGATCTATTTACTAAAGCATTATCGCAAGATCAGTTCAATCGCCATTTCGATAAAATGGGTATTAGATACTAAGGTGATTGGCTTTAGTGCAAGTGGGAGATTGAAAGTAATATGCCCTCAAGCCAATTACATTTGATGTAATAAGCATTTACTTTGTAATCTTATTCAAATATTAATAATAATAATATAAAAGGCATATTTTATCCATGTTAATTGGTTGAATTAATAAATGTGATAAACCCATAGTTTTTGGGCAATGCTTTTAGAATCATGATGAGATCATGCTAGTGAGATCTAAATTCAAGAAAGCTCAAAAACTAAAATGTTCCTAATCGTTGGATCACTAATATTGGGATTACTGATCCGGATAGATTGGTACATACTATGCTTGATCTTTAGAAGATGATGATTGATCTCATAATCATTCGTGTAGAGACACTAAAGCAAGTATGTAGGTGCTTATTAGAGAATAAGTTCACTGAATGTGACTCGCTTAAGAACCCTAATGGAGTTTTATTCACTTGTCAATAAGAAGTTCTTAAAGTGATAGTAGTACAAGTGATCTTTAGACTTGAGATCATCATAGTACTTTGTGTATGCTGAGTTATACTTTGTCATATTTCTTAATACCTTATTGTATGTTATAGGATATGTACGGGTATAATAAAGTATACACGAAGGTAGGTGAATGATCGACAAAGGATCTCCCACTTCTAATAAAAGGAGAGAATGTCCTATGCGATTTGATAAATGACAGCTTAAAAATCCCTGGCCAGGGTTGAATGAAAATTAGAAAGGAGTTTCTAATTTACATTAATCGGAGATGTGCATTCTTAGATCGAAGTGCATATGATTAAATAAAATAAGACTTGTCAGTAATTCTATGTCTTATATTTAATCGGGACATTGTATGGTAGAAGGATTGAATTGTACGGTAACTACTGCTGAATAGGTTCTATGTGATTAAATATTGATTTCATATTATACGGATAGTCATGATACATTATCGTAAGGTGTCCCTCATGATGTAGAATAAATAATATTTATTTATATATGAATTAAAGGAGTTTAATTCATTATAAATAATATTAGAATAGTTCTAATTTATTTATTCTATGACCGGCATAATATTGAACCTAAAGGGTCACACCGCAAAAGAATAATTTTGTATTGGAAACAATTGGCTAAATAATAATAAATTAAGTATTTAATTTATTAGTTGAATAAATTAAAATGCTTAATATTTATAATGATATATTTGGAGAAATATTGAATTATAAATTAATGAGAGAAATCTTATTATTATTATTATTATTATTATTTAATTCTTAATTAGATTGAGAATTAAATTAAATGAAAATGCAAATTAAATAAAATGGTAGTATACTTGCTTAATGTTGATTAAACAAGTAACACATGTTAATTGCTTAAATGAATAACATGTGGGTTAGGAGCAAATGTATACTTACATTTTGTGTACGTATTATTTTTGTAAGTATCCTAATAAGATTAGGGTTTTCTAATTAACCTAACATATTCATTAGCCTCCATCTTAAGAGTTAAGAGAGAAATATTAAAAAGATCATCTATGTGTTCTTAATTAAAGAAGTGTTCTTGTTATTCATAAGAGTTAGGAATAAAATTAATTGGATTAGCCATCCAAGATTTCTAGGAAATCAAAATATTGTTTCTTGTATAATTGTTCTTGGTGGATTACCTCTAGAGTGCTACATACACTTTGTAGCTAGTGTTTAATCCAAGGAACAAAGATTAGAGGAGCTTGAAGAAATCAACAAAGGATTGTATATTGGAAGAGTTTGAAGAAATCAAGAGAGGAGTAGATCTTGTAGCGGTTCAAGAGTTGAATCATCAAATGTATTATCTCTTGTTAATTTTCATCAATTAATAGCTATGCATAAGGTGATTCATGGGTAAGTTGCAAAAATTTTAATTTTCATTTTCGTTGCGTATTACAAATTAGATTATGATTTTGCAAACTTACAAAAATAACCATACTCCATAATTCAACATATTTGATAATTCATGTTCTTAAAATTGCAGAGCTCAAGAGCAAGGCTATGCCTCTTGGCTGCTGAAGAGTTTGAGAAGCAAAAGTTACGAAACGAGGAAAAAATTGACAAGGAGGGCATTAAGGAAAAACTAAGTTGGTTGCAAGAATATCGAAGGGATTGTGAGCTCCATAAGGTGGGTTATTACGATGCCCGCCAGATTAAAGCCGACGAAAAAGACTTCCATGCTAATGTGACAGGGCTCCAACTAGGAGGAATATGGAATGAAATAATTGACATGTTAAGAAAATATGAGCTTCCTGACGAATTCGAGGGCAATAAAGAGTGGATAGAATTGGGAACCAAGCTCAGACGACTCGATGAGCCTCTAGCCATTTCAAGCTACTATTCACGTGGATTGAATGATGATGCAGGGCCTTATATGATAAAGGGTAGGCCTAACTATTTCAAATTCACCCAGAGATGGCGTGAGCACAACTAAAAGTTGCCAGTTGAATCCATTTCAGAGTCGTGTTTCTGGGCCGAGGTGGAGGAACTAAAAATTATTTGTAAGAAAGTGTGTTATGCAGATTTGAAGGAGAGGATTACAACTTTAGAGAGACAAATTCTACATTGGGATGAGGCTAAAGTGTTGGGCAAGGATGTGTTTTTGGATAAATCTACCTTTAGCAAATGGTGGAATTCTCTTCCCCACCAACATAAGTTAGAATCTTGCATCAGAGGACTTTTTGGTAAGAACATGGAAAATACTTCATAAGTCGACTTGACTGTATGACGACTAGACATAGATAATAAAGTTCGTCAGCATTGACAAAATTTATGAGATGCCATTTATGTTTAATCTACTGTATGCTATTTCGACATATATAATTGCATATACAACAGAACTCTACCAACATTAAGACCAAGTTCCATCTAGTTGTGTTAATCTGTGACCAAGTAAAATTTTGGCTATTTGTTATGTGTGTGTGACTACTCAGAATCCCTATTTAGTAGCATACTTGTATTGCTGATATTTTTTTCCTTCTTTTGTTTCAATTTCTATGTTTGACTTTCTGTGTCTTGGTTTTGTTGGTCTGCTTATTAGTAGGTTAAGCTACTCATTATACCATGTTTTGTGCAATAAACTTCATCATTAATACAAAACATGGTATATAATTTATGGGGTAACACATACGCAAGTTCATTTCAATCACAATGTTTTAGCCCATTTCGGGAGAAATCATTACCCGAAAACGCATATGAAATGGTGAAAGAATGTTTATTGAAGTTTATCAACTTTATTTAGTCACAATTAATAAAATTACAGTTATTATAAAATATTTAAAAAGTAATATTAATTATAAAATTTATTTTTAAAAAAAAACAAAATAAATTATATCAATTTTGAAATGTAAAATTTTGCAAACTGACTTCAAAAAGTCATAATATGACTCTTTTATTAGAACAAATAAAATTAAAATACGGTAAAAATGGACGTCGTTTTGCATAATTGAGTACACTCCCTTATGTACAAAGTGATATTTTTATAATTTTTCAAAATATTATTATTATAAAGAGATACTTTGTAATTCCGTGTGTGCACACCTAGAAGGGGGGGGGTTTTGAATAGGTATTGGTAATTATCAGTAGCAATTTAAAACTTTTATTATAGATTGAAACAAGACAAGTAACACCTGTCTGCTGTGGTGTCTACTTTGGTGTAAGTTTCCCTTTTGTGGATATTCAGACAGAATACCCTGTCTCCTTAGGTGTCTGAATTAATGCACGTTCAACTTTATATGCTATGCAGACAGGCAACCCTGTCTGATTAGGTGTCTGGATTAGTATTAAACAGAAGAGCAGTATAAAGCAGATATTCAAGTGCAGAAACCAGTTAATATGAAGAACACAACACCAAGATTTTTACGTGGTTCGGCCCCCTATCCTCTAATCTAGTGGCCTACTCCACGTCCAATATCAATTGATATTGGACTCTTTTATTAAAAACAGATGTAATCAAATTACAAATACTCCCTGTTACACAGAAGCTCTGAACACTGTCGGACACGAGAGTCCCTCCTTTTGCACCTCTGCAACTTTCTCACCTCTGAGACTAACAGAGCTTCTTATGAACGATTCTCTTCACAGCAGAATCAACTTAGCCAAACTAGGCTTCACTTTCAGTTACAATAGAAATATTACAATGATGTTTCAGACAAGCTAAAAACTAAACACTCGGTCTGCTAGAAGTTTACTGTGAGAGCTCTCTAAAGATTGGATTAACTGTTTGATGAAGAGATCTCTATGCTTTTTTCTTTTTCACTTCCGCACCAGTGAGCAATCAGACCAATATTCATTTATAGAATATGAATTCGAAGAAGCCGTTAGACACATCAAATATTTGATCTGATCAAGATATGTTCTGCTAAGGAACCACGAGGGAGTTACCCAATAAGGATATGATGGGCACCTTCAGATTCCAATGAGCACAGATATTGCAAGTTATGGGAATTAATATTCTAATAAGGATTTTAGTGAAGCAGGAATATTCTCTTTAGCAGAGAGTGCCAGTATGCAAGCAATACGCAGAGTATGGACAGCAATAATAGATATATGGGATGGGCATTATACTATTTAATAAGAATGTTCAGCATACTTCTTTAATGCATACCGTCAGCATGATTACTCCCTTTAGCAGTGTGCCAGCATGCAAGCAATAAACATAGTATGGACAGCAACAATAGATATATTGAATGGGCATTATATTATTTAATATGAATGTTCAGCGTACTATATTCCACAGTCGTGTGAGTAAACAGTTAACTGCCCAAGATATAGAATAAAGAATGGAGAGAATAAATATTTTAACTAAGTGGGGAGCATTATATGATGGAACAAAGGAAACTGTCAGTCAACACAAACACATTTGATAAACTATTTGGCACAAATATTATACCCATGATATTCGGTAATGGGTATCAATATAATAATTGTCATTATTAAAACTAAGCAATATTTTAAACCAACATACTTTATGCAAAAACGTATTCTTAAAATATTCATAACACATTGTTTAAGACGATATTTGAAATTCTAAATTTAAAATCCTAGCTTTACTTTGAGTGAAAATTCCAAAGTTCCTTCCTTACACTTAAAAAGAGCTCATTAATTGTGTGACACGTATCCCTCTTTCTTTTCCTCATCATAGAATGCACAAAGGTACTGCATTACATTTGGATGGGAAATTGATAAAACCAAAGAAATCTCCGCATTTAGTGGTAGCCAGTGGATCTCCTATAGTGGCTTCTCCCTGATCCTAATCTTCTCTTCACATTATAATCTTTAGCTCCCACTAAGATCCAACTTGGCAAGACCTTCGATTGCAATGGCTCCGAGCCACTTAGTTTACCAATCAGTAAATCTCCAAGTCTCTGCTCATGCTTGGCCATAACATTGGCAGCTGAACTTTTCCTCTCATTAACTGATTCAAGTTTCCAAGCATTTTCCAATCGATTGCATATTTCTCGAGGAACCAAGTACCGTTTTCCTGACCTCCATTGGAAAAGTTTGGGGTCATTCCACTCAGTCGTATTTTCTTATTAACAATAGTCTCCTCCTCTTTTGCATATCATCGTGGTCTAATGCCGAGATTTCTGCAGCAGTCTCAATGGCCTCAATGACAACCGAAAAGCAGCAGAACAAGTTGTGTATGTGGAGCTCTACGCAGTCCTTGTTTTGATGTAGGCTAATCGCTTTGCCCCACCAATCTTTAATTTCTAAACAATACTTGATGTAGAATTCACCTTCTTTGAATATCTTGTGAAGCGGGTATTCAAGAGATTTCCATTTCGTATTCTTGTCTTCTAGCCTTAAGTTTTGCCTAATCTCTTCTGCAATAGTTTCAAAAGCTAGCCAGATTGAATAAATCAAACAGCAAACAACACTGCTTTAGATTGATAGAGATATCGTGTTTCAACACCATTAGAGCCTTCAAACTTCCCAAAACCTCCCCAATTTGCCGGAATTGATCCATTCTAAGCTTTCCAAATATCACCTCAAAGGGATGGATGAAAATTCAAAAACTCAGCTGCATTAAGCTGCCCAGCAAAATTATTCCAAAACTCTTCAAAAGAAGCAGCAGTTTATGAAACTCCAAGTTGTAACAATATATATGACATCAAAGCTATACTTGTAACAATGCTTTGTCGTAACACAAAGTTGTTTTGCTATGCAATGATCACAGCAAAGTGAAACCAGATAAAAGGAAAAAGGCGCGCGCGCGTGTGTATATATATATATAGGGTCCGGTTCTCCAACGGACCCAAAAAACGGGTTCAAAAAACGAATCGGCTATAGTGACGGATAGAACCGTCGCTATAGCATAAACCGTCGTCATAGGTCTATGACGACGGTTAGCTATGGCGACAGAACCGTCGCTATACCGTCGTCATAGGGCTATAGCGACGGTTCTATCCGTCGCTATAGCCGATTCGTTTTTTGGACCCGTTTTTTGGGTCCGTTGGAGAACGATTCTATATATATATATATATATATATATATATATATATAATAGTGGTTTTATTCCAAAACTAAAAATTAGGATGACGTAAGTTGACTTAATCAAGTCAATCCAATTTGAAAAATCGTTCCTCTATTTGAAAAACCGAAGAGCCTGTTCGGGAACTCCTTATTTTAAATGACTTATAAGTTAAAATATAAGTTGACTTATAAGTTATTTTAAGTTGTGAGTTATAAGTAAAAGTGTTCGGCATCAATTTAACTTATAAGTCAAAAATTAAGTTAAAACAAGTTATAAAGGTGTTCGGCTCATAATAACTTATAAGTTAAAATAATGTAAATATTACTAAAAAGGACATTAATAAAAACAGGGGCAAAATAGAAGCGGAGTAAAATAGACATTACATTTGGTCAAAATAACTTATTTTAAAATGACTTATAAGTCATTTTAAAATAAGTCACAAATAGTTATTTAATTTTTTTGACTTAAAATTCAATTAATAAGTAAAAAAATAAGTCGTTCTCGAACACTCAAATAGTAGCAAATGACTTATAAGTCATTCCCGAACACCCCCTTCATCTCCCCCTCCTCTATAAATCCACCCAAATCCTCTCTTAATTTTGGCGAGTCCTTATCTCTATCTCATCATCAGACGGACGGAGAGTTCCCATCTTAATCTCATCATCATATCGATGGATTTTTGTGTTAATTCGGCAGAGTCCCCATGGCCTATTTCGACGATTTTAGCGCAATATGGTATTTTCTGCTCCAACTATGTTCATTATCATGTTTGATGATTGGCATGTTTAATAAAATATCATGAAGAGTAATTTGCAACATGTGAGTTGTTTTTTGTGCTCTTTTTTCTCCAGATTAAAGAAAAATTTGATCATTTCATTTTATTACTGGGGGGAAATGATTTGTTTGAAACATTCCCTGCATCAGCTCAACTATACACTCACAGGTTATCCAATGTTGTTCTTGATTAATTGATACTAATTTTATGCGACTCCAACGGATAATGAACTTCATCTGTTTGAGAAAAAGCCCAGCCCAATTTCGTTACTGGAATTCTTTCTTTTGGTTGCAGTTGTAGTGATGATAATGTCAAAAGTTTTATTCAAAGAAATTTGTGTAGAAACTTATGGAACCAAATGGTTTACTTTACACATGTTTAGATATTGATGGTTTCTACAATGACAGTTATTATCAGAAAAATACAGTAGATCTTGGTTGGGAGGTGAAGTCCTATACTCAATTTGAAACATTTAAATTACCTGGACTTAAGTATGAACAATTTCTTTGGAATTCAAATTCTAAATTCTTATAAAAACCAAGGTTCTAAAAGGCGCTAGACGGGAGGCGGGCGGTCGGGAGGGGGGGGGGCCTAGCGCCTAGGGGCCTAGGCGGGGCCTAAGCGGTTTTTTTTTTATTTTAAGCCAATTTTAATATTTTATCTTACATTTATCTAAACAAAACAATAATATAAAGCAAAACAATCTATAATTAAAATAATAAATGTATTTTCTTAAAGTTCAAACACATATCCATATTGTCAATGTCAAAGTTCAAATACAAACATGCAATTGTTCAAAGTTCAAACACAAACAAATAATAAAAAAATACAAACTAATAGTCCTCATCTCTATATCCCCCTATATCTCTAACTCTTCTTTTCCATATCCCTCTAAGATAATGTCCCCATCGGACAAGCACTCCTCATCTCCCTCTTTCTCCGTGTCATTATCAGACAAAAAATTTTTTTTGTCCGCCTTACCTTGCCTAGGCCCCGCCTAGGTGCCACCTAGGCGGGCGGGAGCGGCCTAGGCCCCACCTAGGCGGCCTAGGGGATTTTTTTGCCTAGGCGCGGCGCCAGGGAGGGCCTAGCGCCTAGGCGGGGCTAGGCGGGGCTAGGCGGGGCCTTTTATTGTAAGGATTTAAGATATCTTAACCTATCTTATGCGGTTTCAGGGTAAGTCTTTCTATCATATTGGATATCTCTAGAGCTTGCATTATATTGACCTCATGTTTTTTTTAGTGTAAGATCTCATGAATTTTGGTGTTGCTAGATTTCCATTACTAATTGAGTACTGATAGTTTATGGTTGGTATTTTTATGATATCTTCTATGAAATACTTGGAGTTAACCTTCATGGGGTGCTGATCATGATTCCATGTTCATAAATTTCAGTAATATGTAAGTTTTATTTTTGTATTTGTTTCTTTTGTTGCAGTTGAATTCATATCCTAAAAAATAGCTATATTTACAAATTCTATCCTTCATATTTATCTTTATCCCTAACTTCATCCCTCTAATTGTAGATAAAATTTACAGTATAAAATTATTTTCTCTAAGTTTCGCTGTTGTGCACCCTCTAAATAAAATTCTGTCGAATTATGTCTGACAGCGCAGTAGATCCGGCCCCGGACGAGGCAGGTACGGGTGCAGGTAATCGGGACGGGAACGATGTCGTTGCGCCGATACTTCATCTGAACCCTAATTCTTGACATATGAACCCTAATACTTGACACACCCCTGCAAACGAAAACGTATTAGTGAGTGTAATTTATGGCTTGTTAATTCTATAAATATAAATGCATAATAATATTTTCAGTATCCTCCTTCCATTTTCTCTCACATAACCTGTTATTCTTTGAGACTTTTTTATACTATGCATCATCTGGACAAACAAAATTTGAGACATGTCTACTACTTTCTTTTTGACAGGACGGGTAATAAAAGAGACTCTACAGCAGTTGGTTAAGATCCACTACATGGTATAATTCATACTCACATTTTGTTCAGGAGTTATGTACAGAAGTACAGTACTAATATGCTTCCTCTTTTTTGAAATAGATATAATCATTATTGAGATTATTGGGGCTATATCTGTTGAGCACAATTACAAAATATTAGTATGTCAAACTTGATTTGTAATTATGACAAGTTTCTGGATGTGGTGTGATTTGGAGATTGTTAAATGGCATGTTGGATTAATTGGGTAGTGATATTGGATTCTAACACAATATAATTTTGGTTTGAACTTCAAAAAGAGGTAAGTACTTAATATTTTGAAAATCTCGAGGGAGCTATGATGAAAGTTTGGGGTTGATTCTTTGGTTGGATGTATCAATATTTTGCAAGTGTTTAATCATATTCTATCAAATTTTGAGTGGTGTTCTAACATTTATACCTTTTAAGTTTTTTTTAATATATGTTTTTGAGTGGTGTTCTAACCTTCTACGTAGACATGTATAGTATTAATAACTTTTCTCAAAATTATTTTTTTTTGCCTTTCTCTACAAATTCGGGTCGTTGAAAGGGGCTCATAGTTTGGATTACATAGAATGTAATTATATTCAATTTTAGTTGAGTAAAATTATAATGATATTAGCATTTTTTTTCTAGGTTCTGACCAAAATTTTGTAATGGTTATAATGGTGTATATAACTAATGTGTTTTGGTTTGAAGTGTGTTATCGAAGGAGGAGTTACAATGCAGGTATAAAGGTGATATATGATAAGGATTGATTTCAAAAGTGAATCTAACAAGGATCTGCAACTTCTATTTTAGCCCTCAATTAAAGTGCAAGTGAGTAGATAAGTGCTATTCAAATTCTTTTATCTGATAAAGACTTTCGTATGGCTAAATTTATGTGAATTTTTATGTAATGGAAATACAAGTGCGTGAACTCTTTTACAAATTTCTTTAATCTTATGAAATCAAGGCAAGTCATTTAATTGTCTTGGATCTTGACATCTTTTTAGTAGCCATTTACAGATTTGTAATACATGAATATCTCCTCTTTCTTTCCGTGTTAGATGTTTGTTTATTTATATTCTACAAATTTTACTTTACATCATTTTCTCTCTCTCTCTCTCTCTATATATATATATATGTGAATATTTGAACTTCACTATCATTATTTATACCACAAGTTTCATTTATCATTGATCTCTTTATATGGACTTCTGTGAACATATGCACCAAAGAATTTGATGTCTTTCATACATAAAACTATGATTATAAATAATCTATTGAATTAAAAAGAAATTAATGTTAGGTAATTATATGATGAATGATCTCTAAAATCGTTTTTAATTGTTACAACAGGTAATACATTTTTAATTTCGAGGATGACCATGCTGACAAAGATAATTCAATTTTTGATCTTTTCAGATGATTAATATGCATACAAAATAGAATAAGGGTTATAAGTACAGAAGGAGAAGAGCGAGCAGTAGACATAATGAGTGTCTTTATGTTTCTATCTATTCGTCTCTTTCTTCATCTTATCTGCTTGACAAATGTATAATGAATTTGGTACTGATGGTGCATCAATTGAATGACCTTTAATACAATGTTTATCGCATTAAAGGTGGAAGCAATATTATAGCAAAATCAATATATTTACAAATGTAATTGATATGCCATGCAAAAATGTATTGAAAAGTTTATATGTAAAAACTTATTACGAAAAACCTCTCCCCCTCCCTCTTCTTCTTCTTCTTCCACTTTCAGTTTATGTACAATTATATAATCGTTATATTCCCCTGTTTGCTATAAATCCACCCAAATCCTCTGTTGATTTCGACGAGTCCCTATCTCAATCTCATCATCAAACCGATGGATTTTTGTGTTACTTCGGCGAGTCCCCATGGCCTATTTCGGATTTTTGCTTCCCTCACCGGAGTTGCTGCTCTGCTAGCTATCATCGTCAACTTCGCTATTACTGCACTCAATTTCAGGAAAAAAATCGGAAGAAGAAAGGTCGCTATATTCGTGTGTGCTTTTCAATTTGTTGATACTATACTTAAAGTGCATCTAATTGATGGAAGTGTATCTCTGTTTGTTCATTTGTTTTCTTTTATTACCTTAAAAATTAATTTATTTGCTTATTTCAGTGTTTGTTTGAAAGTGTTAATATTAGTCTATGACAGAATTTAATATTTCAGATCTCAAGGGCTTAAATATTCGTATTAATCTTTCCGCATCTCAGATTCTTAAATTAGCTGACCAAATACTTGCCAAATCCAAGGAAGTTTATGATGCAGTTGCTTTCGTTCCTCTTGACAAGGTATTAAAATAAACTATCTTACAGTTATTGACTTGAGTTGGGGGTTGAATCTATGCAATACGTTTTCAGTGCGTAAAACAGTAGTTTAGTGTTTTTGGATCGTTTTTGGTCTCCTCTTCCTCTAATCCTTCTCAACTTCATTGCAATCTCCGCCAAATGAGGAATGAATTAATTTTATATGGATATGGATTATTTAGCATAGAAACATAATGATGCAGGTCGCAGTCTAGATTCATATGGCGCCCAAGACGAAGAGGATAACGCGGTAAATACTTGATTTTGCTATCTGAAGTTAGTTTACTCTCCCCAAATTGTTTTCTTTGTTGGTCCAATTTGACTTTGAGTTGGTCATTTAGAAAAGTGCACATTACATGTTTGATGAAATACCAAAAAAAGAATACAACATTTAAAGTAGTACTAACCTTTATGCAATATTGAGAGTTCAATGTTTTCCTGATACATAATTGTATCGGTATACTGTTTATGGAGGGTGTAAATGATACATAAGTGAGGAAAAACAAGGGAATAAAGTTTGGTAGGATCTGAAATTAATTTTTTTTTGTTGATATATAGTACTCCATTCATTTTCTTTTCTGCATGCTCCAATATTAGAGTATGATTTTAATAATAGACTTGGTGATAGTATTTCAAAATTTGCTCTTAATGAGAAGTTGTCAAGTAGGTAAAGCTAGATTTTATTCGTTTTAATATCAATATTGCTATTCAATTGAATTAAATGGCTAAATAAAAAATTGACAACTTTTCTCTAACTTCAAGGTCTTTTACATAAAGCTCTCATTTTGGGACAAAGGGAGTACTGTGTAAGCTTTTCTATTTCTCATTGCTTTTTGTGTGGTTTCATTGCTACCTTTTGTGCTACTTCTAGCTCGACATCTGGTCTCTGCTATGTCAAGCCTTATAGTACCATAATGCTATAATGAACCATTATACATAATTGTTATGCCATGATAACATGTTCTGTTAAAGTGGTGTGTTATGAATTGTTTTTAACATTGATTAATTGTTGAAATGTAGACCCGTGAAGACGGGATAGTTTTCTCTCTAGGTAAGTTGTTTTGTTTTCAAATGTCATTTGTTTTATAAATTTTGCTTTAAATTGAACTAAATATTTTTAATTAATGTAGCTTCTTTTTTTTATAGTAGTAAATATTATCTTTTGATAAGAAATTTTGTTAAGCAAAAATAAAAAATAAAAAAAAGGCTGAATGACATTTATCACCCTCCAAGTTACCACCCACTTTCAATGTCGTCCTTAAAGTACATTTTTCGTCAATTGGGCCCTTAAAGTGGCATTTTTTGACGTTTCTGTTCCTTTTACCTTATTTTAACCCACCCGACCCATTTTGACCGAAACCGACCCAGTTTGACCTGACCCAATTTCATCAATTAATTTTTTTAAAAAAAAAAACTAAAAAGTTTTAAAATTCTTTTAAAAATAATTATTAGTTAAAAATTCTTTTAAAAATAATATTTTATTTTAAAATATTAAAAATTATTATTTTTAATATTTTTAAAAATTATTATTATTTTAAAATTAATATTTTATTCTAAAATATTGAAAATACTTATTATTTTAAATATTTTTAAAAATAATTATTATTTTCAAGAAAAAATATTAAAAACTTTTATTTTTTCATAAAATGAGTAAAGTTTCATAAAATATAGATTTAAAATATTTATTTAAAAATAATTGTTTTTAATATTTTAAAATAAAATATTATTTTTAGAATAATTTTTAAAATAATAATTATTTTTATATTTAAAAATAAAATATTATTTTTAAAAAGTTTTAAAAATAATTATTATTTTACGAAGAAAAAAAATTAAAAACTTTTATTTTTTTCAAAAATGAGTAAAATTTCATAAAATATAAAAAAAATTTAATTCTTAATTATTTTTATGAAAATTTACACATCTTTTAAAAAATAAATATTTCTAGTTTTGTTTTATGAAAAAAAAATTTATTTAATTTTTTTGAATCTATATTTTATAAAACTTTACTCATTTGTAAAAAAAATTAAAATTTTCTATTTTTTCTGAAAATAAAGTTTAATTTTTTTGTTTAATTTTTTTGAATCTATATTTTATAAAACTTTACTCATTTTTTTAAAAAATGATAAATTTTCTAATTTTTTTTCCTGAAAAAAATAATAATTTTTAAAACTTTTTAATTTCTTTTTTGTTAAAAAAAAATTGAATCAATTTTTTTTATTTATCTTTTACTGTTTTTTGTATTTTACATATAAAATGAAAAAAAAATCTACTTTTTTTTAAAATAAAGTTTTATTTTTTTATTTACTTTTTTTGAATCTATATTTTATGAATCTATATTTTTTCCTGAAAATAAGAATTATTTTTAAAAATATTTAAAATAATAATAACTTTTATGATTTTAAAAAAAAATATTATTTTTATAATTATTTTTATTATTTTAAAATAAAATATTATTTTAGTTTTTTTGAAAAAAAAATAATTAGTGAAATTGGGTCGGGTCAAAATGAGTCGGATTGGGTCAAATTTTGGTAAAAATGGGTCGAGTTTGGGTCAAATCGAGTAAAAGGAACGGAAACGCAAAAAAATGCTACTTTAAGGACTCAATTGACGAAAAATGTACTTTAGGGACGACATTGAAAGTGAGTGGCAACTTGGAGGGTCATATGTGCCATTCGGCCTAAAAAAAATATGCTCACAATGCCAGAGGGAATACAGTTGTTCATTTTGCTTCTTTGAAGTATCACACATCACATTACATTATTATTTTTAACATGATTCTGTTTGCCAGGAAGGTTTTATTAGTAATTTGTTTTGAATGGCTGACCAAAAGAAAAAACAACCAGTCTTCTCCAAGGTCGAAGAGCTTCGTCCTTCGACCTGCAACTCATGGGCTTAACCTAACTCTAAAGGTTGTTAGCTCAAAGATGATAATGCAGAGAGGTCAAGGATGCCAAATGCGTCTTGCTGAATGCTTGGTAGGTGACGAGACTGGAATGATTATCTTCATAGCCAGAAACGATCAAGTTATGGTTTATTGTTGAAGTTAATCGAAAGCATTGTCATTAAGCCTTTACTTTGATTTCCTTATAATGTTATGTGTTAATTATTCTAAGTTTGGTCTGATTTGTTAGGAGAGATCTCAACTGATAGCCCCTCCATCCCATATTGAGAATTTCAGTTTACATAAACATGACCAATTGATTTTTGATGTTTAATGTGAACTCCTCATTTGTTCATTTTCTTTACAACTCTTGATCTGCTGAATAAAGACTCAAAGTATGATGTATGTGTGGATGATATAGCAAAGGTTTTGTAATGAATTCGTGTTATAAATATAATTAGAAGGCTGATAGTGAGTTTAGAGGAATGAGAAGATTACCATTTACGGTTTCCAGATAGCTAGCTTCTTGAAATTTTTATTTCTTTATAATTCTTAAGAGGCAGTTTAATATATTTAGTTGTTTTTTTTGAAAAGGGTAAGATTTTACTGTCTCGGAATCGTGCTTACAACTACTGCTCATTTCATAGGCAATAATAATTTTAACCTCACATTTGCACAAAATTGAGTTTCTCATCTTTGGTTGTACACTGATAAGATGTCTTATGTTCAATGGACTTGATGAAAGAAGGTGCTACCGTTATTCTGCGTAATGCAAAAATTGACATGTTCAAATGATCAATGAGGCTTGCAGTCGACAAGTGGGGTTGTGTTGAAGGCACTGATCCAACTAGCTTTTCTGTGAAGGAAGATAGCAATTTGTCCTTGACCGAGTTTGAGCAACTGAATGTTGTTGAAGAGTGACTTACTAACAGGCGTGACTCCTTCCTATAAAAACCAATCTAAAAAAGCTTTTATTGTTTATTAGCAACTGAATGTATTGAAAAGTTTATATGAAAATAATTTATTTAAAAAAAATATTGGTCATCGTAATTTTAACAAATTATACATAATTTCATACTCAATCTCATATATACATATAGAATTTTGCGGAAAGCCGTATTCGATGAAAGTCATATGTACGGCTTGGAGGGAGATCTTTCATTGACATTTCTATCTCTTCAAGTTGTCACATATACAAGTAATTACATGGATTGTGTACTTCAAGTTCTTTTTTGACATAATGTCTGACAAATTATTAAATTCATTGTTCAAACTAGCCCGTGCATTGCACGAGTTATCAACTAGTTCAAATAGGAATTAGAACTAATTTTTGATATTTTAGAATCACTAAAGTTCAAAAACCCTCCTCTCTCTCCGTCACTCCTCTCCAGCAGTTCGACAGTCGTCGCTCTCTCTCCAGCAGTCGTCCATCACTCTCTCTTAGTCCGCAGTCGTCCATCACTCTCTCAGTCTGCAGTCATCCCTGGCTACTCTTTGTTGATCTCACTCATAAGTTTTCTCTCCTCTGTTTTACACTTTCACTTTACTTATGTGCCTTAAAAATTAGAATAAATGAATGAGGAGTTAATATAATGATGCATTTGTGATTTAGGGCATGATAATATTTGGTATTTGTATAAATATGTTATTGTTATACTTATCTATCTATTACATAATTTGATTCTTTTGTACTTGAAAAATTGATTGAAGTTCACCTCTATTTGGTCCATTTTAGTGTTAGTTTTGCATGTGTCCGCGTATGAAGAGGCTCTGTTTCTGTTGTAGTTAGAGTTCTCTCCCTATATTTCTTTATTGGGTACTTGTAATTTAGCTGGAAGGCTGTGTTTTAGCATATATTTGTGGAGTCTAGTGAATACAAAATTGGGGAGTGATTCCCAAGTAAGGAATTTAGCAAACCACTCCAAATGTTGTATTTTTTTCCATCATATAAAGTAGTTCTTTCCCATTTATATACGTACTTAAATCTTTTGTTGAGAAGTGATTTTTTGCATGTGTGTGATAAATGCGTGTGTGTGTTAGTCACCTACCGTAGAACAAGACAACTAAGCACATCTCTCACTTCCGTATCTATCTTCAACTTTAGCGTGCACTAGTGGTATTTTACTTTAATAATATTTTGGTTGCGTGTATTGCGTTATTTAATAGCAGTATGATCAAGTACTATTTTTTTTAATTTAACTGTTATTACAAATGTTCGGAGATTTGTTTTTTCATACCTGTAATTTAGCTAGTAAGGCTGTATTTTAGCATAGATTTGTGAAGTCTAGTGAATACAAAATTGGGGAGTAATTCCCAAGTAGGGAATTTAGCAAACCACTTCAAGTGCTGTATTTTTTTTCCTCATATACCTTATACAATTAATGTAATAAAGTAGTTCTTTCCCATATATATACGTACTTAAATCTTTTGTTTAGAAGTGATTTTTTGCATGTGTGTGATAAATGTGTGCGTTAGTCACCTACCGTAGAACAAGACAACGAAGCACATCTCATCTCTATTGTTTTGCTTAAATCTATAAATTATGAACTTGCCTTCAAATTGAACTGACTATTTGAAGTTTTTGTTCACTAATAGTTTGAAATTTTGACCTCACTTATAGTTTTGCATCATCATTTCAAGGCAGTGATGGAGAGAATTGTAAGTTGCTAATTTCCCTACATGTTCATTATTGATCTTATTCTCTTTTGTTTCATGAACTTACGATTTTTTATATGACACTTGTAGGTAACATCAGTCAAAGACCATCTCAACAACCTTACATTATGGAAACCAGATGAGAAGGTTCTAAAGGTTTTAGAAGGAACTTGCTTTTACCTTTTCGCAAAGCTCCATGAGCACCAACATGTACTCAGACATCATGTTCCTCTGATTCAAGCCATAGCAAACTCGTATGAACCCGAAAATTGGGTTTTTAAATTTGGTGGCGATGAGATAATGTTTAGCTTGGAGGATGTTGTATATATTACTGGCTTGCCAGTAGATGCTGAGCCAGTAATCGGTTATGATGGCCATCATGAGAGAGTTTGTACATAGTTGTTAGGTAAATATGAGGAGCTGTTAGGGGAAAATGACAAGTCTAGAAGAAGTGGTTCAGTTAAACTTAGTTTGCTTAGGGAAAATTTTTTAGTGCTCACAATTAGGGATTTAGAAAATAAAGAGTTAGTGCCCTATGTTTTGTATATTATCGGGTCGGTTATTTTATCCGACAAAAGTGGGAACTATGTTCCTATTATGTATCTTCAGTTATTGAGGGACCAAGTAGATTTTGATAGGTATGCGTGGGGGGCTGCCTTCTTGTGTCACCTACATAGATGTTTCGATAATTTTTTAAAAGATTCTAAGTGTCTCACAAGGAGCACTTTTTCTTTGATGGTAAGCAAATGTCTTTCTTAAAACCTTTCACATTTATATTTAAGTTGGTTTTTTAATTCTTTGTTATTTTTCTTATAGATTTTCGCCATAGAGCGCTTTTCTCGTCTTGGGTTGTACCTGATGGGGAAAGAACATCCTAATGAACAAGAATTGCAAAATTTTGTTGACACCCGTCCAAAGGAGTTCCCCTTGTTGCAAAGTTGGGCAAATATGCTTCATCCTTTTTCTAATAACAATCATGAAGGGAGAGTAGCGAACTCAATTGTCAACATCTCATCAACCTCAAGATGTGAGTGTTTTTTTTTTCTTTTTTGTGAACCTTAAAAGTTTTAGTTTTTCATAATTTCTTGCATGACTTCTTACTATAAAAGTAGGCTGTTGACTGTGTTTACTTTTTTACTTCTTCGTTTTTTAGTTTATATATTTGAACATGATTTATGTAACTTCCTAAAACTTCAAACTTGTAGATTTGTTGGGACTCATACTTGAGGTTGGGCGCTGATTTCCTCCCCCAGCATCTGAATGGGTAACAACACATGAGATTGTCGCACACAATCCTATTGTGCATAGCTCTGGTCGGTGATATACAACCTTCTCAAAGCACAATAGGATTGTGTGCGACAATCCCATGTGCCAGGAAATCAGCGCCCAACCTCAAGTATGGGTCCCAACAAATCTACAAGTTTGAAGTTTTAGGAAGTTACATAAATCATGTTCAAATAAATAAACTAAAAAAACAGAGAAGTAAAAAAGTAAACACAGTCAACAACCTGCTTTTATAGCAAGAAGTCATGCAAGAAATTATGAAAAACTAAAACTTTCAAAGTTCACAAAAAACAAAAAAAAACACTCACATCTTGAGGTTGATGAGATGTTGAAAATTGAGTTCGCTTCTCTCCCTTCATGATTGTTATTAGAAAAAGGATGAAGCATATTTGCCCAACTTTGCAACAAGGGAAACTCCTTTGGACGGGTGTCAATAAAATTTTGCAATTCTTGTTCATTAGGATATTCCTTCCCCATTAGGTACAACCCAAGACGAGGAAAGCGCTCTATGGTGAAAATCTATAAGAAAAATAACAAAGAATTAAAAAACCAACTTAAATATAAATGTGAAAGGTTTTAAGAAAGACATTTGCTTACCATCAAAGAAAAAGTGCTCCCTATGAGACACTTAGAATCTTTTAAAAAATTATCGAAACATCTATGTAGGTGACACAAGAAGTCAGCCCCCCACGCATACCTATCAAAATCTACTTGGTCCCTCAATAACTGAAGATACATAATAGGAACATAGTTCCCAGTTTTGTCGGGTAAAATAACCGACCCGATAATATACAAAACATATGCCCTAACATAGGGCATTAACTCTTTATTTTCAAAATCCCTAATTGGGAGCACTGCAAAATTTTCCCTAAGCAAACTAAGTTTAACCGAACCACTTCTTCTAGACTTGCCATTTTCCCCTAATAACTCCTCATATTTACCTAACAACTCTGTACAAACTCTCTCATGATGGCCATCATAACCGGTTACTAGCTCAGCATCTACTGGCAAGCCAGTAATATATACATCCTTCAAGCTAAACATTATCTCATCGGCACCAAATTTAAAAACTCAATTTTCGGGTTCATACGAGTTTGCTATGGCTTGAATCAGAAGAACATGATGTCTGAGTACATGTTGGTGCTCATGGAGCTTTGCGAAAGGGTAAAAGCAAGTTCCTTCTAAAACCTTTAGAACCTTCTCATCTGGTTTCCATAATGTAAGGTTGTTGAGATGGTCTTTGACTGATGTTACGTACACGTGTCACATAAAAATCGTAAGTTCATAAAACAAAAGAGAATAAGATCAATAATGAACAAGTAGGGAAATTAGCAACTTACAATCTTCTCCATCACTGCCTTGAAATGATGATGCAAAACTATAAGTGAGGTCAAAATTTCTAACTATTAGTGAACAAAAACTTCAAATAGTCAGTTCAATTTGAAGGCAAGTTCATAATTTACAGATTTAAGCAAAACAATAGATATGAGATGTGCTTCGTTGTCTTGTTCTACGGTAGGTGACTAACACACGCACACATTTATCACACATGCAAAAAATCACTTCTAAACAAAAGATTTAAGTACGTATATATATGGGAAAGAACTACTTTATTACATTAATTGTATAAGGTACATTAATTGTACAAGGTATATGAGAAAAAAAAATACAACACTTGGGGTGGTTTGTTAAATTCCTTACTTGGGAGTCACTCCCCAATTTTGTATTCACTAGACTCCACAAATCTATGCTAAAATACAGCCTTACTAGCTAAATTACAGGTATGAAAAAAAAAATCTACGAACACCCAATAGTATTGGCTATTGAGACCGCTCCACATTTGCAATCACAGTTAAATTAAAAAAAATAGTACTTGATCATACTGCTATTAAATAACGTAATACACGCAACCAAAATATTATTAAAGTAAAATACCACTAGTGCACGCTAAAGTTGAAGATAGATACGGAAGTGAGAGATGTGCTTAGTTGTCTTATTCTACGGTAGGTGACTAACACACACACATTTATCACACAGATGCAAAAAAATCATTTCTCAACAAAAGATTTAAGTACGTATATAAATGGGAAAGAACTACTTTATTACATTAATTACATAAGATATATGATGGAAAAAAAATACAGCACTTAGAGTGGTTTGCTAAATTCCTTACTTGGGAATCACTCCCCAATTTTGTATTCACTAGACTCCACAAATATATGCTAAAACACAGCCTTACCAGCTAAATTAATAGTATGAAAAAAATTAATTAAAAAGAATCTACTAACACCCAATAAAGAAATATAGGGAGAGAACTCTAACTACAACAGAAACAGAGCCTCTTCATACGCGGACACATGCAAAACTAACACTAAAATGGACCAAAAAGAGGTGAACTTCAATCAATTTTCCAAGTACAAAAGAATCAAATTATGTATTAGATAGATAAGTATAACAATAACATATTTATACAAATACCAAATATTATCATGCCCTAAATCACAACTCACTTGAAATTGAGTATCCGTTTCCCTCCTTTTCTTGGTAGGATTGGAAATCCTTTATTTTACATATCCATACGATTGAGTCCTTGGGTTTCCGAAATTGTGTAAAAAGAAGTACTTCTAATCATTCTTGACGAATTCCATCAATAACATTCAGAAACAGTATAATTTGAAACAACAATCATCACAATAGGCCAATCATTCAAATGCTTGGAAGCTACTTATTCAAAAACTAAGTTAAAAAATTTCAATAAAACTATGAATTGCACATAGTAATATAAAGTACTACCAACTTGAATGAATTGCATCACAAATAAGATGCTAAAGAAGAATCTATTCAAAAGAAAAATAAAAATGTATTAGAATAATGAACGTAAATACATAATTCAGTAATTAGTTTTGCTAGTAAGTGCCTTTGCCAATCTGCTCTAATTTCTCAAAATAGTCCACATTTCGAGACCCCCATGACGGTGATTCTTCAAGATTGAGCTGACTGTAGACACCCAAATTTTGCACTTCGTATATTAACCCTGACAGGAGGGCAGATTCGTCCATTGAGCCGGCCTACGAGAGCGAAGGATGGGCACAAGAACGAACACTCGACGCCACCGCAACGATTTGCAAATCAAAACCGACGTGACAGCAAGGCCGTCCGAAATGAGCATGCCCGAATGATGTGGCACGTCTCCCCGTGACTCCCGGACTGCAAAATACAAGCCTGTCGGCGAAAGCCGACGTCACGACACGAGAATCGAGGTGTAGCACAAAAATCGAGAAAGTCAAGCCAGCCAGCCGCGGATTGATCTGCGGCCAATGAGTGCGCCTTTTGAAAACACGGATCTCAAAACACGGAAACCAAAAATCAGCTGAGTGGAGGGGCGGCGGCCAGCCAGCCGCAGATCAATCTGCGGCTGGCTCTGGCCAGCCTATTTCAGCTCATTCCTTCAGCATCCAGGGAGTTCAGCAGCGGAAGAAGAAAGAATAGCAGCAGCTCGGAAAAGAAGAAAAGAACAGCAGAATTTGCAAGAAAATAGAGAGAAAAGAGAGAAAAAAAAGTGAGGAATTATATCTTTTATGTAAGATTATATATCATATATCTTCTATTCTACTCAATACACAAATTCATACATATTGTGAGGATTATTTGCAAGGTGAAAAGACCATTTCTATAGCAATTTTTGTATATCATTTTGTTAATCTTTTTGTCAATTGGATTATGTGGAATGTAGTTTTTCTTGTATATTGTTGTGGATACATGGATTAGGGATCATTAGCGAGGGTTCCCACGGAACGAAATGCTTCCTAATGACCCGATGATGTCCATTTAGTGTTTTATTTTAGCTTATTATGATGATTTATTGTGCCTAGTTTGTTTAGATTGCCATTTTAGGATATTGTGGTTGTTTAGCAATTTCGGGTGTGAGCCTAGGAACGCGACCCCGTGGTCCAAATCCGATGATGGACATCTTTTGATGTAGGTAGTAGGAACGATGTAGTCTTCATTATAAATATGTAATCGTCGGGCCTTAAAACGACGCCAAGGCGAGAATCGTGTTTAAGGCCCCGTCATAGTGAAAATATGTGATTGTGGGCGATTGGGGTTATTTTGATGGCTTACATGCCCATGAATAGCCCCAACGCATTTTAATGTTTGATTTGAATTACGACACCAAAATTGATTTCAAAGCTAAATGATGGAGATTTCCATAAAATCAATCAATTGAGGTTATTAGTATCACGAGGCTTAAAATTGGAAGTGTTAATGAATGTCGATTCCTATTCAAACGAGAAGGCTAAAGAAAAGTCGTTTCCAAACGTCACAAAAAATGGTTTTATAAAATAAGTAACGTTTTATTAAACCTTGGTGCATAGGGTGAAAGAGATCCTAGAAGTTGCCCATCATGTTCACGAAAGCAATGTATAGATCTCGATTCCTATTTTGACGAAGGTTTAAAAACTCTTGTTTTGCCAAAATGACACCTAATGAAAATCTCATAGCTTTTGACAATTAAAATCAAACATTTCTCATAAAGCTTTCTCGTATAAACCGAAGGACATTCTAAAGCATTCCCAAAAGAAAAACACGACTTTTCCGAAAACCCAATTGGTTTCTTCATGCAAACTCACCACCTCATTCACACAGGCACAGGCACACACACGCACACACACACATTTCATGAATTAAAGGATAGGAAAATATCAAGATTGCGGTAACCGTGTTTCACGGAAGTCGGGGGGTGCCTAACACCTTCCCCTCGCTTAAGCAAGCCCCCGAACTCTATGAATCTTGATTCGCAGACCAATTAATTCGGAGTCACATATGAGCCAGCGATTTATAAAAAACTAAAACTCGGATGAGTTGGTACATCCATTTCAAATATACCAACTGGCGACTCTGGTTAATTGGCTCATCATAAAAACGACCTTTCAAAACCCCGTCGACATTAGTGCCGACCTTTTCCAAAAATCATCTAAACCAAAAGGCTAAAATTGGAAAGGACTAAAATATCGCGAAGGAAGCGATTCCTCCCGGCGTCGACAGCTGGCGACTCTACTGGGGACATTAGAGGGCTTAAGCCGCGTTCAAAATCTTGATGCTATCCTATCCTTTAAAATTCATAAATGTGTATGTACGTGCGATATTTGGACTTGTTTTATTTATTGTTGTGTGAGTGTGTGCTTTTGTCCAATGAATGAATGATTGAATGGAATTGTTTTACTTTAAAGTAATCATTTGCATACGGTGAGGACGATGAATGTGAATGTATGTTGAGAGAGTACCTCCTCCTGAGGCGAACCTGTCGGTTGCTTATTACTGGACTCGAAGGGGCTGCTCCCCGGAGATGGCTCAGGAAACGCACCACCCAAATCCGCTCCAATCGAAAGGATTCAGACGAGTAGATTGCGAAGATTTGGGGACCTTCATGCCGAAAAGCCCGCGAGAGTAACCTTAGGATAGGTCAGCCTCAGATTAACCCAACGCAGGAAAAGTCTCTTCATGCCTTTTTACGTTCGCACGTATAAATGTCATGGACCCATTCAAAATTCATATATGCCTCCCCTTCTGTCAAAAGAAATTACTAACCTCTATGTTTTGCAGGGAACAGCCGGGGAAGCATAATAAGTCGTGTCTAGTATTTTTTATTGCAATAAAGGACTGCTAACATGTTGTTTTGCAGAGAAAGATTAAAAAACCCAAAAACATAAAAATTATCGTTTTAGCATGCATCCACATCTTTCATTTCCCAAAGATTAAACTCCAAACCGTTTCTTCTGCAGGATTGCTCCTCAAACGCGTTTGCAGTCTAAAAGGGCCAAAGACTCTACATCTGAAATGGCTGATATTCCACCTACTAATCCCGGTTCCATATCTAGGGAGGAATTTGATGACTTTAAAAAACAGATGTTGAAAATGGCCATGATGCTAAGGGAACAATTGCTACCTAGACAGGATCCACCCCAACCTAAGGGCGAGCCAGTCGTCCCAAAGGCCATTCCCATACCTAATAGGACAGTGATTACTATCCCGGAGGAAGGAGACACTGATGACCTCCGAAAGAAAATGAAACAAATGGAGGAAACTATCCAATCTCTAAAAGGCATAGGTTCCCTAGGCAGAGTTAATTATTCAGATCTATGTGTATTCCCGGGAACCAGATATCCGGAGAAGTTTAAAATCCCCGAATTTGAGAAATACAATGGGAAGGGGGATCCTTATACACATCTGAAAATATACATTGGGGAGCTGGGATCTTATGTAGAAGACGAGAGTCTAAGGATGCAATTATTCCAAAAGAGTCTGACGGGAGAAGCGAGAATCTGGTATGCCCGTCTTGATAATGCCCGGATCCACAATTGGGAGGAGTTGGCCCACACCTTCTTAACACAATATAGCTTCCAGGCACAAATGGCCCCTGATAGATATCAAATGACGAAAATTAAGAAGCAACCGAGGGAATCTTTCAGGGATTATGCACAGCGATAGAGGGGCATGGCTGCACAGGTGAATCCCCTAATGAGCGAGTCGGAGATGGTGATGACCTTCGTGGATATTCAAGAGGCACCTTATTATGAGCGGGTTATATCAGGGATTGGGAGACCTTTTGCCGAGATGATAAAACACGGGGAAATGGTGGACATGAGATTGAAGTCTGGCAAGATTCGGGATTTCACGGCTTTGGAAACAGCTGCAGAGCAAATCCAGAGCGGAAACTATGGCAGCACTTCCCGTAGGGTCCAAAAGAAAAAAGAAGAAGATGTTTCCCTCATCCTGCAGGGATCATCTAGAAAGGCAGAAAATAGTCCTCCAGTACAGGTGCAGAGAGTGGGGCCATCCCGACAACCTAACTTCACTGATCAGAGGGCGGATGGGCGAAGGAGATTCGAGTCCTCGAGAAACCGAGTGTTCACCCCACTCGGGGATTCTCTTGAGCGGGTGTTGGCAGTATTGATAGCCCAGAGGAAAATCGTCGATTTGGCACCCCCGAGTGACCCAAAGGGAAGAAGGTTTGACCCAAGCAAGCGATGCGCATACCACTCGGGTTCCCCTGGTCATGATACGCAGGAATGTTGGACGTTGAAGCACATAATTCAGAACTTGATTGATAGTGGAGAAATCGTGGTGGAACAGCCAGACTCCCCGAATGTCAAAGTCAATCCCCTGCCTAGGCATGATGGAGAAGGGGTCAATGTGGCGGAAGCCAGTGAAGCCGAGGGGCCGTCAAGGCTAAATTATGTAAAGAAAATTGATGAGATGGTCGGCGTGATAAGTGATCACGAGAGTACACGGGGAGCGCCAATCAGGTTGGCAGGTGTAAGCAGAAACATCACGGTAGGGCCTATCAAGTTATCGGCTCCGAAACCCATCTCCCTCATAGCGAGACTGCAAATCCCTGTCAACAATCTGAAAACGGTACCATGGAATTATGGGGAAGATGGATCATCCGGAAGCAAGGGGGATCCAGATATTAAGCGAGGAGTCGACCCTGACGTCAATCATGGATTTGGTGTTATCATCCAGTGATCACTGCAATATTCTGGCCAAAGTCCTGGGGGAGGCATACATTCCCAAAGAGATCAGCAAAGAAAGTTTCAACCATCTGGTGGACCATATGTTGGAAAGTAATGTAATATCATTTACAGATGATGATATCCCCAAAGAGGGAAGGGGGCATCGAAAACCATTGCATATTGCAGTGATCTCCTCAGGCTATATTATGAATGGGGTGCTGATTGATGGGGGATCGGCGTTGAATATCTGTCCCCTCAGTACATTGCAGAAGATGAACATCAATCCTAAGCGCCTACGGGCCAGTCATGTGGTGGTACGAGCCTTCGATGGATCCCGGAGGGATACAATTGGGGATATAGAGTTGCCGCTAGAAATAGGACCTTGTACTTTTGATATCTCTTTCCAAGTCCTAGATATTGCAGCGAGTTACAACCTGTTATTGGGGAGGCCGTGGATACACATGGCCGGGGCAGTTCCTTCCACGCTACACCAGCAAATCAAACTTATCATCGATGGGAATCTGGTGACGATCACGGCAGAGTGTGATGACCCTTCTCCTTCCAGGAATGGCCTGCCGGTAATTAATGTGGACGAGTCAGCGGCACCTGCCAGTTTTCAGGCGCTGGAAATCAGCACTCCCCACTACAGATGCCTGGGGGCTCCAACCATGAAACCTAAAGTCTCTCTAGAACTTACCTTCGTTGCAAAAGAGATGATAAAAATGAAATTTCAACCTGGACAAGGGTTAGGAAAGAGCAGTCAAGGAATCACCGAGCCCATTCAACTACCCCATCAGATAGGCAAAGCAGGGTTGGGATATTATGAGGGCGTAGCACGGAGACACCGTCAAGGCGCGGCCCCGATTCGACTGGCCAGAAGTCCGATGACCAAAGTAAACAATGAACGAGGAACTGGCAAGCCTATGATTGGGACAGGGGGTGAAGAATTGACCCCCACAAATGATGAGTCAACCAAGAGGGAAAGTTTCCTACAGGAGGTCGCGCAAAAGTTCGAAACCAGGTGTTATATCCCCGGACAGTTAACAAGCAATGAAGAGGAGGAGGATGTTGCCACACCACCGGGAGCCCAACAAGGTGTGCCTGTCATCGATTGGGCAGGGCTAATTATTCCTGAAGAAGGTAGGAGGAGCGACTCAGGTGATGTGGCCGTGGTCATCGGGGAAGTTTCCGATGTGAAGCCACCTTTCATCCAGCGCATTCCGTCTGATCTGACCATCGACAACTGGACAACGGAGCCAGTGATATCCAAACAGGGGTAAAACACGGCGTCAGGGTGGTAGACCCCAGAGGATGGGAGGATGAAAAAATTATCATTTTATTTTGTATTTTGCATTAAATTATGTCGTTTTGTCATGTTATCTAAAAAAATGTGATCGTTGTGGAAAATGACTTATATATGACAAATATTTTGTTTCATGTCAGGTGTACCAATTTGAGTAATCCTTTCCTAACAAACGGTCTTTCAAATTTGAATGATGACTATGATTTTGATATTGAGCTGGACTTCGATTTAATGGGCATTGAGCAAGACGAGACAGATTACGATGACGCGCCTGACGAGATCAAAGGATGGGTCGAGGATAAACCCAAACCCAACTTAGACCAAACCGTCACCATAAATATTGGAACCCCTGACCAGCCCAAAGAGCTCAAGATAGGGACAGACCTGACCCCTAGCCATAAAACAGAAATGACCAGGTTGCTAAGACAATATGAGGATGTTTTCGCCTGGTCTCATGAGGACATGATCGGTTTGTCCATAGACATTGTGGTACACCGGTTGCCCATCAAGGAGGGTTTCAGGCCTGTCAAGCAGAAGCTAAGAAAGTTGAAACCAGAATGGAGCTTAAAGGTGAAGGAAGAGATCATCAAACAGTTCAGGGCTGGAATCATTATGGTGTCCACTTACCCGGAATAGCTGTCCAATGTAGTCCTAGTGGCTAAGCCTGGAGGGAAGGTAAGGGTATGTGTCGACTATAGAGATCTAAACAAGGCCAGTCTCAAGGATAACTTCCCGGTGCCTTTCATACACATCCTGGTGGATAACACAGCCCAGTACGAAATGTACTCTTTTGTGGATTGCTTTGCGGGGTATCATCAGATAATGGTGGTGGAGGAAGATCGGGAAAAGACCGCTTTCATCACCCCTTGGGGCACCTTCTGCTATAGACGATTGGCTTTCGGTCTCACAAATGCGGGGGCCACTTATCAGAGAGCCATGATGGCCCTGTTCCACGACATGATGCACAAGGAGATAGAGGTCTACGTGGATGACATTATCGTGAAGTCAAGGGTGGAATCTGATCATATAACCCATCTCAAAAAGCTATTCGATCGGCTCAGAAAATATAATTTGAAGCTCAATCCAGCAAAGTGTGCTTTCGGAGTGCAGTCGGGCAAGCTCTTGGGATTCCTGGTTAGTGATCGGGGCATTGAGTTGGATCCGGCGAAGATTAAGGCCATTGTGGATATGCCGACACCTCACACTGAGAAGGAGATAAGAGGATTACTGGGAAGAATAAATTTCATCAGCCGCTTCATATCCCACTTGACGACTACATGCGAGCCGATTTTCAAACTATTAAGGAAGGATGTTTCCCAAGAATGGAATAAGCAATGTCAGGAAGCTTTTCAGACCATCAAAGAACAGCTGACAGAGGCACCAGTGCTGGTACCCCCGAAGGATGGGATCCCTCTGTTTATGTATATATCGGTCAATGCCATTGCGATGGGATGTATGCTGGGACAGAAGAATGAGGCAGGTAAAGAGCAGGCCATCTATTACCTCAGCAAGAGATTTAGCTAATGTGAGCAGAATTACACTCCCATCGAGAAGACATGTTGTGCTTTGGCATGGGCTGCAGGGAGATTACAGCACTATTTCCATGGGCACACTACGTACCTGATATCGAGAATGGATCCCTTGAAATATATCTTTGAAAGGCCCATGCTGAACTGTCGACTGTCAAGATGGCAGTTAATCTTACAGCAGTTCGACATTGTATACGTAACTCAGAAAGCCATGAAAGGGCAGGGAATTGCAGATCAGTTGGCAGAAACGCCAGCAGGGGGGACGGAGCCTTTAGAAACTCCTTTGCCGGGCGAGGATGTATTTTGGGTATTACACACGAAATGTGATGACGAGGGACAGTTCTGGAAGTTGTATTTTGATGGTGCCATGAATGCTGAAGGAGCAGGAGCCAGAGCAGTCCTGGTTTCTATCACCGGAGAGCAATACCCTGTGGCCACTAAATTGCAGTTCAGTAATTCGAACAACACGGCTGAGTACGAGGGATGTATATTGGGACTCCGTTTTGCCCGCGATATGGGAGTGAAGAGACTAGCGGTGTTTGGGGATTCAGAGCTGGTAATCAAACAGGCGATCGGGGAGTATAACACGAAGGAGCTCCGGTTGCTTCCATACCACCGATGTGTTGTCCAATTGATGCGAGAATTTGAGGATATCGCTTTCCGACATATCCCCCGGGGACGAAATGATTTTGCTGATGCATTGGCAACTCTGGCTTCCTTAATCCACATAATCAAAAGCAAAGATGTTCCACAGATTGAAATAGCAGTACGGAAGGCCCCATCATATGAGGAGCAAGTGGCAGTATTATCGGATGAGGTGGTTGTGCCAAGGCAGCCTTGGTATCACGACATAAGGGAGTATCTGAGGGATAGATCCATTCCCGACCAGGCAAGCCGAGCTGAGAGGATGAGAATTCAAAAGATGGCAATGAAGTTTTACCTTAGTGGGGATTCACTCTACAAGAGGGATGCTGGTTTGGGACTGTTGCAATGCGTAGATGAGACGCAGGCCCAAAAGATTATGAACGAAATACATGGTGGAGTGTGTGGGCCACACATGAGTGGACCGATGCTGGCCAAAAAGATCTTGAGAACAGGACATTATTGGTTAACACTGAAAGCCGACTGCGATGATCATGTCAAACGGTGTTACCAATGCCAGGCGCACAGTAATGTGATCCATACGCCTCCCAATGAACTGCACTGTATGACCTCCCCTTGGCCATTCTCAATGTGGGGAATGGATGTAATCGGACCGATAGAGCCCAAAGCAAGCAACGGACACCGATTCATTTTCGTCATGATCGATTACTTCACTAAATGGGTAGAAACAGCTTCTTTCCCCAAAGTAACTCAGGAGGTCATCGTCGGTTTTATCAGGAATAATGTCATTTGTTGATACGGGCAACCTGAGGTTTTGGTCTTCGACAATACCAAGAATTTGAATAACGCCCTCATGAAGGGATTATGCGACCAATTTAAGATCAAATACCTCAATTCTGTCATTTACCGTCCCAAGATGAATGGGGCAGTGGAGGCCGCGAATAAGAATATCAAGAAGATCATGGCGAAAATGTCTGCTAATCATCGGGGATGGCCGGATCTGCTACCCCTCACCCTGCTGGCATACCGAACGTCAACGCGTACTTCTACAGGGGCAACCCCTTATGCCTTGGTATATGAAATGGAGGCTGTTCTGCCAATTGAGGTTGAGATGGCGTCCCTCAGAATATTGATCGATGCTCAGATAAGCGAGGAGGATTGGATGCAAAATCGATACGACCAATTGGCCCTAATTGATGAAAGGAGGGTGGCCGCTATTTGGCACGGTCAGTTATACCTACAAAGGATCTCTCGATCGTACGACAAAAGGATAAGACCTCGGAAATTCAAGGAAAATGACCTAGTGCTAAAAAGAGTCATGCCTTGTCAAGACGAGGCCAAAGGGAAGTTTGCCCCGAACTGGGAGGGACCTTTTGTGATTAAGAAAGTGCTATCCGGAGGAGCCCTCATATTGCAAGAAATGGACGGCGAGGTGTTTCCCCAACCCCTCAATTCCGACTCGGTGAAGCGGTTCTACGCTTGAAAAGAAAAATCATCATTTTCTCCTCTTTCAAAAAAAAAACGAACTACGTAGGACCTGATTTCCCAACCTGTGGGAGTACGTAGGCAGCCATCATGGCACGGTCTAATTCTTTACCAAATAATATTTTCCCTAAGAAAAAAAAAAAACTGATTCCCAACAGCCAGAAAAAAACCTTCCTATATCCCCGAAGCCTTCCCGAAACCAGCCCCTAATCAGATTCATCCCAAGTAGCATAAACCTAGCCCAACCAAATAGTGAGCCAAAATCTAAGACTCAATCCGATGAAATCAACAGGGGTGCGGCAATATCTGTCAGATCTCCATCAAGACTTGAGAAGAGAAAGAAAGCAAAATGTCAAAATCATGGTCAGCTGGATAAAATGAGGGTCCAATGAAAGGCAACAATACGATAAAAGGGAAAATGACTAAATTTAAATGCATGTCTTTATATATAAGCCATTTTGTTACAAGATTCATTTTCGATAACCGATGAAACTGACATAGTCTATGCAGGAAATAAAATAATCTACAAATCTGAAACTAGCTGAAGCAGGATGGATAAAGTGGTGGATAAATCTGAAGCATCAGCATCCCCTGCAATCCTCCGCAACCCAGTGAAGGTCAAGAACTGATGACGCATGGGACCAACTGTGACCCTGGCGCAAGGACCGTCCAAAGGCAAACCTGTAAAGCGGGCATACTCCTCGAGAGTAGGGGTCATCTCCACTGTCCCTAACCTGAACACCTGACGGGCAGGGCCCAGTGACCTAGAATACCATCTACAAAGCCTGCCGGTACCTGAAAGGATAATAAAGACCGAAAATGTCCCAGAGGACCATCTGTGATAACCCTGTCGGCTGGCGATAAACTGTCCAACCAGCGGAGGAGACTGCCAACCAACCCTGTGGGAGGAATAAGATCCAAACGTACCACGGCATCTAGTGACGACATCTGTGAAAAATAGTATCAAAAGACTGTACAAGGGTCATTCTCTATCCATAAATAAAAAGCATGCATCGTACAATTAATAATAGAGCAATTGAATTTCATAAAGATAAAAACTGTGCATAAATGAATAAAAGAGTTCAATACATAGTGCATGAAATGGAAAAAGAAATATAACAGGTTCAGGTACAAAAGCGCTATCCTAGCCTGATCTAGTCAAAAGTAATGTCGTCTGTGAAATCCGGATCCCCGAACTGATCCCCTGGAGTGGTCGAAGCCGAAGGACCGAAGTTCATATCCGGGATATAAGGCAGCACTAGGGCATCAAATGAGCTCGGGCCTGTGGCAAAATCCGCACTGTCAGGATCATATGCGTAAGCATCCTCTGGGGTCCGGCCCAACACCCGAAGGTACAAGGATAACTGCTCCACCTCGCGGGTCAGCGTGGCAATCTGCTCAGCATGGGTGGGACTCCGAACGCAGGCGGCCCAGTCAGTCATCATCACCGAGCCGGGGACCATATCTCCGAGGAAGAATGTGGCCCGGGTCTGAGGACCGATGGTGCGGGGCACCCACCAGGTACGAAAAGCATAATCTCCGAAGGCTGAGAATCCAACGGCCAGGAGGTAGTGAAGGGAAGGGAGTGCGGGATGCGGATCTCTCCAGTAACGCATCTGAATGCGCGCTCTCCCAGATACATCACCCAGCCCCCAACACTCTGCAGAGTAAGGCGGCGGGTGGAAAGTGCGAACTCCGGGCCGGAAGGATACCCGTCTGTGAACCCCACAGCCAGATGCTCGGAAAGATAAGGAGTCCAGACGACCTCTGCAGCGGTGATCAGCTCCAGCTGAATGCGGCAATGTGCGAAACTGCCAGATACAGGGACCTCCTCCAGAGTGCTGTGATGCCACCGACGACCCCTGGGGTAGGTATCTAGGCCGAGGGTCGTGACAGGCCTCAGGCATGGAAGACGCTCGTAAGCCCAGAACTGTGAACAGGAACAAGGCAATGCATGAGTAACCGTCAAATGCAGAAAGAGAAATGAAATGAAGGGAAGTACAGTAAGAAAAGAGGAAGAAAAGGCTCACTAGCAGAAAGTGGTAGAATCTGAGCCAAGCATCTGTCTGTCCCTCCGAACGTAGACGACGACCGTGGAGGAAATAAGCAAATGTGAAGGACCCCCAATCGTAATCACCGATCCGGTCTACATCCCTGACAGCACCGACGACGCTGAAATGAATGGTAGAAGAGTTGTTCCCTAGGAAACAACCCCTCATAATGGTCAGAAACAGGCGCCGGAGCAATATATCACGAGTGGCTCGATCCGCTGGGAATGGCGTCGCATATATGCCTCCAACAGCGTCAACAGCCAAAGCTCCAGACCGAATGCTGCGGGCCTTAAAGACCCGATCATCGGCAGCGAAGCCCAATAAAGCTCGGACCTCTGCTCGAGTAATGTCAAGATCCAGAGGGACGCGGGATCCGGTGAGCTCAATGCCAGTGATGTACCTCCAGTCCCAGGGGGTCAGCACGACCTCACAGTCCAAAAGGTGAAGGGACTGGGTCTGGTGGAACCATCGCTCGGATAAAGCCCTTATATAACCCCAGGGGCACTGACGGGGAATGATAGTGAAGAAATGACGAAAGCCCCAGGAATCCACCACCGCCCGGTAATCGCTGTGCAAGGCTATGTAGAGGGAGTAGATGTTGAACCAGTTACCCCTCGGCTGAGTAAACTCGGGCACCTGTGACAAGAATTAATGGATCAGTCCAGATCTAAACAGAATTTGGGAGTGAGTTCAGAAGAGTATTTAAGCATACCTCATTAGCAACAAGAGATGCTGAGGGGTGACGACTGAGATCCCGACCCAATAGATCGGGTATCTGAACAGAGGCGCCAGATAGGGCGCGATGAGATGACGGAGCTGGTGTGCTGGAGGATGGCCTCTCTACCGCAACGTCTGGAAGAACAGCCTCCTCAACATTAGGGTGATCGGGCTGGATGACAGCCTCCGCCAGTCGGCGAGCCTGGCGGGTCCGAGGCAAAGCAGGGGCGGGTGCAACCCTACGGCGGCGAACCCCCGAAGTACGAGATGCGGTGGAACTGCTAGGAGCGTCAGGATCCATAGCTGGAATAGAACAGGCGAAGGGGAAGGTAAATTCTATTTTGAATTATGTCATAAATATTCAAATTTCCTATCGTCATCATAGAACTAATGCAATATGATGCATGTTTACTATATATGCATGGAAAAAAAATCGGCAGAGTTTCGTCTATAAAATGGACATCCCATGCATAACCTAGCATGTTTTTCAATTAATCCAAGCCACAACAGATCAAAATTTCATTTATATGGATAATTGCAACATGAAAAGACCATAATGCATGATTTTCTTTCAAAAAGAAATAACAGATATGTGGGACCACATCATGAGCATAAAATATGACTTGTGCAGTTGATACATAGCATATACATGCAATAATACATGGCATAGCATTTCGAAGCATACATTTATATCTCTAAACATGCAAAGTAGCAAATGTATAGCAAAATATTGACGAAATTGGAAAACAATCGATCAAAGTGTTACCTGTAACGCGTAGATCGATCTAACCGGAGCGGTTTTTGCAAAAAGATCGAAAAATTCGGCAAAAAGGACGTGCAAAGGTTCGAAAATCGTGTGGGGTACAAATGAAAGTAACAGATCTGGGAAGCGGCTGGCCGCTTAAAATCCCGATCTTGGCCGCAGATCAATTCCATTGCCATTGCAAGCTTAATCGATTCCAAAGCCCGTTTGACTCATAATTCGGTAATAGAATACGAGATTTTGATGAATCGGGTGTCGAACACGACTTCTCAATTCGACGAGCGACCGGATACGAGACCCGGCACTCACAGACAATCGACCGGATACGAGACCCGGCGGTTACGAGATGGGTGACCGGATACGAGACCCGACCCCGACAAGACAATCGACCGGAGACGAGACCCGGCGATTACGAGACGAGCGACCGAAGACGAGACCCGGCACTCACGACACAATCGACCGGAGACGAGACCCGGCGATTACGACCGAGCGACCGGAGATGTGACCCGGCACTCACAAGATAATCGACCGGAGACGAGACCCGGCGATTACGAGACGAGCGACCGGAGACGAGACCCGGCACTCACGACACAATCGACCGAAGACGAGACCCGGCGATTACGACCGAGCGACCGGAGACGAGACCCGGCACTCACAAGACAATCGACCGGAGACGAGACCCGACGATTACGAGACGAGCGACCGGAGACGAGACCCGGCACTGACAAGACAATCGACCGGAGACGAGACCCGGCGATTACGAGACGAGCGACCGGAGACGAGACCCGGCACTCACGACACAATCGACCGGAGACGAGACCCGGCGATTACGACCGAGCGACCGGAGATGAGACCCGGCACTCACAAGATAATCGACCGGAGACGAGACCCGGCGATTACGACCGAGCAACCGGAGACGAGACCCGGCACTCACAAGACAATCGACCGGAGACGAGACCCGGCGATTACGAGACGAGCGACCGGATACGAGACCCGACACTCACAAGACAATCAATCGGAGACGAGACCCGGCGATTACGAGACGAGCGACCGGATACGAGACCCGACACTCACCAGACGATCAATCGGATACGAGACCCGGTGATCACAAGATTGGCGACCGGATACGAGACCCGGCGCTAACGATACGATCGATTGGAAGACGAAACCCGACGACTAATAGTGCGGTCAGGGAGGGATGCATTGACACCTTTATGAATGTGTTGCATGCCTTACATCTTGTGTTGCATCATAAGTTGTATGTGTTTCATCATGTATGTATTGTCATTCTTGTGCACTGTCATTCATGCATCGGGTGTCTATTTCTTTATCCTGTTCATTGCATTTAACATTTCATAAACATGATAAAGAGGGGCAGCTGTAGACACCCAAATTTTGCACTTCGTATACTAACCCTGACAGGAGGGCAGATTCGTCCATTGAGCCGGCCTACGAGAGCGAAGGATGGGCACAAGAACGAACACTCGACGCCACCGCAACGATTTGCAAATCAAAACCGACGTGACAGCAAGGCCGTCCGAAATGAGCATGCCCGAATGATGTGGCACGTCTCCCCGTGACTCTCGGACTGCAAAATACAAGCCTGTCGGCGAAAGCCGACGTCACGACACGAGAATCGAGGTGTAGCACGAAAATCGAGAAATTCAAGCCAGCCAGCCGCGGATTGATCTGCGGCCAATGAGTGCGCCTTTAGAAAACACGGATCTCGAAACACGGAAACCGAAAATCAGCTGAGTGGAGGGGCGGCGGCTAGCCAGCCGCAGATCAATCTGCGGCTGGCTCTGGCCAGCCTATTTCAGCTCATTCCTTCAGCATCCAGGGAGTTCAGCAGCGGAAGAAGAAAGAATAGCAGCAGCTCGGAAAAGAAGAAAAGAACAGCAGAATTTGCAAGAAAATAGAGAGAAAAGAGAGAAAAAAAAGTGAGGAATTATATCTTTATGTAAGATTATATATCATATATCTTCTATTCTACTCAATACACAAATTCATACATATTGTGAGGATTATTTGCAAGGTGAAAAGACCATTTCTATAGTAATTTTTGTATATCATTTTGTTAATCTTTTTGTCAATTGGATTATGTGGAATGTAGTTTTTCTTGTATATTGTTGTGGATACATGGATTAGGGATCATTAGCGAGGGTTCCCACGGAACGAAATGCTTCCTAATGACCCGATGATGTCCATTTAGTGTTTTATTTTAGCTTATTATGATGATTTATTGTGCCTAGTTTGTTTAGATTGTCATTTTAGGATATTGTGGTTGTTTAGCAATTTCGGGTGTGAGCCTAGGAACGCGACCCCGTGGTCCAAATCCGATGATGGACATCTTTTGATGTAGGTAGTAGGAACGATGTAGTCTTCATTGTAAATATGTAATCGTCGGGCCTTAAAACGACGCCAAGGCGAGAATCGTGTTTAAGGCCCCGTCATAGTGAAAATATGTGATTGTGGGCGGTTGGGGTTATTTTGATGGCTTACATGCCCATGAATAGCCCCAACGCATTTTAATGTTTGATTTGAATTACGACACCAAAATTGATTTCAAAGCTAAACGATGGAGATTTCCATAAAATCAATCAATTGAGGTTATTAGTATCACGAGGCTTAAAATTGGAAGTGTTAATGAATGTCGATTCCTATTCAAACGAGAAGGCTAAAGAAAAGTCGTTTCCAAACGTCACAAAAAATGGTTTTATAAAATAAGTAACGTTTTATTAAACCTTGGTGCATAGGGTGAAAGAGATCCTAGAAGTTGCCCATCATGTTCACGAAAGCAATGTATAGATCTCGATTCCTATTTTGACGAAGGTTTAAAAACTCTTGTTTTGTCAAAATGACACCTAATAAAAATCTCATAGCTTTTGACAATTAAAATCAAACCTTTCTCATAAAGCTTTCTCGTATAAACCGAAGGACATTCTAAAGCATTCCCAAAAGAAAAACACGACTTTTCCGAAAACCCAATTAGTTTCTTCATGCAAACTCACCACCTCATTCACACAGGCACACACACACACACGCACACACACACACATTTCATGAATTAAAGGATAGGAAAATATCAAGATTGCGGTAACCGTGTTTCACGGAAGTCGGGGGGTGCCTAACACCTTCCCCTCGCTTAAGCAAGCCCCCGAACTCTATGAATCTTGATTCGCAGACCAATTAATTCGGAGTCACATATGAGTCAGCGATTTATAAAAAACTAAAACTCGGATGAGTTGGTACATCCATTTCAAATATACCAACTGGCGACTCTGGTTAATTGGCTCATCATAAAAACGACCTTTCAAAACCCCGTCGACATTAGTGCCGACCTTTTCCAAAAATCATCTAAACCAAAAGGCTAAAATTGGAAAGGACTAAAATATCGCGAAGGAAGCGATTCCTCCAGGCGTCGACACTGACCATAATTAACAGCGCCTTAATCTACATTCCCAATACTTATTTTTGCTCAAAAACATAAACGTAAAAGCAAAACTATAAACATGTACTTACAATTCTTAAATAACATGGATCAAAAAAGAAATATACTTGCTATTTTCAAGTAAAACTTCCCATCCTAAAAAATGTGTTATGAAAATTATTAAAATTGATGTCATTCAAATGCTTGGAAGCTACTTATTCAGAAAAAAAGTTAAAAAATTGCAATAAAACTGTGATTTGCACATATTAATATAAAGTACTACTCGTTTCTCAAAGAAAGAGAGGTATATCTTTTTAAAAAGTAGTAATAAAAACCTGCCAGGACATTGCTTATAGTTTTCGTTTTTCTCGTGTGTCAAACAATAGACAATGAGATCCAAAACCTGAAGTCCTCTTTATCATAGACCCATAGTAAACTACATGGTCACAAAGTTGGGATCTTTACCATACTGTAGCCTCAAGTTACATTACTAAGCAAAGTTGGCATCTGGAGTCATAGACACCAGAGTTCAAATCACATTTTATATACAAAAATAAAATAAGTTATAAAAACCAAACCACCAACGTAATCCCTCTTATCAAGTACACTGATAATAGGTTCACTCCATGAGAATGATTTACACCTTTTGCTACAGAAACTTATTAAATCAAGCAAATTACCCTAGAAACTCTGAATAGCATTGTTCAACATACTCTGAAGATGATGAAGGCGACTGGAGAGTGAGAGGAGAAGAATGTAGAAGGAAATTCCAAACTCGCGTAAATTTTTCAATTGACCGACCGAGTTAACTCCTATAATTAATCAAGGATCGACTTAGCGAATTTTCCAATCAATTGAGGATTGCTTACGTCATCATGGTCGTGTCATTAGATATGTGTAGGGGTGCATATAAAGTTTTGATTTTTCATGTGATTGACAACCCATTCTAAGCTTCCATCATTAAATGGTAAAAATAATTAGAATGCGACAAATTAGGTATACACTCCTAACCAGAATATAATATAGTTTGTTTACCAAAATGATGTATATTTTAAACTACTTACTGAAATGTGGCACCTTTAAAATATTTATTAAACTCATGCTCTTATTAAAGCTATTAACAATGACAACTTCAATTGAAGTAATAGTACTTCTTTAAACAGCTAAGAAACTCAACCAAAGTGCGCCAAAAAAGAATCAATTTTGAACCAAGGATTCTAAAGAAAAATAAAAATGTATTAGAATAATGATCATACATGGTTTAAATAGGAGAAATTTTTTTAAAAAGGGAACTAAATTATGGATTGTGATGACAACATATATCCCTTTTTTGGCATTTAACCAAACATGTAATGTGCACTATTCTAAACAGCCAACTAAAGGTCAAATTGGACTAATAAAAAATAAGATTTGGGGAGGGTAAAAGGAATACTGCCATGGAATGTATGCAGAGATTCTCAGACATCGTCGATGGAGAGAACCAAAATCTCTCTTGACACCGCAAAGGATGAGGTGGATTGAGAGATCGACACCGGTAAGGAGGAGGTGGGTTTTGTTGTGTTGATGCGGGAATTCAGATTAACGATCGGATAAATAATATAATACCAATGTATAAACGAAAATTATAAGAATGTATGGAGCTGACAACATATCATCCATCTAAATATTAGTAAAGCAAGATGAAGATACCTGGAGTAGGCTACTTTAGCGTATTATCTTGAACTATGCCCATTTTTCCTCTAGTTCCAGAACAACCTCTTCCATTGAACCCTAAAAAGATTCATATGGATTCGTTCGAATATCTGAAAGATCAAAATTATGTCTTTTGCATGTGTATCAATCGTGGTAAGAGAGATATAAATAGAAGGAAGTAAGTAATGAAAATACTTTATATATATCAGCAAACTTACCAAAATTATGGACACAACTGATATATCCACAAAGAACCTTGTCAAGGTCTTCTTCATGTATTCACATGTGTCAATACATTAAAACATATGAACATTTTCTCAAACTCATTTTATCAAACACATAAAATGCACTACCCAACCATGCATAAACCAAAAAAACATCTCAAGCAATTACACTATTTAACAAAACAAAAGGTTAGTAAAATCATTTCAGTTACATACTTGCATATATTACCCCCAAAAAATCATTTCATAGTCCTCCAATTTTGGAATACCAATACCTCAATTCTTGGCCCATGTGTGCACCTACACATATTTACACCTCACAAAGCTAACAAATTTAAAGGGATATATAAAATTGATAATAATCCAATCAAATGAGGCACCGAGTAAACTAATCTCTTATTTCGAATGGGTATTTAGGGTTTGAATTGGTTACTTAAATTAACAAGTAATTAAATTTTGTAACAAAATCAGCATTCCCATTTTGGGAAACACGCAAATACATTTAATCAAGAGTCTTGCTACATACACCAAAAAATTATGTCCATACAGAGGTATATAGATACATGGGATATGAGACAATGAAGAAGACCCCGCACTAATTTATTTGTAAAACCCATAAGAGGGGTAGGTAATTACCAAAGTTTTTGACAGAATTGTGGTATGTACAACATTCAGAGAGGCATCCCTTTGGCTTATGATGTTAGCAAGAGTAGACCGCTTCGTCGCCAATTGGGGTTTCTTCACTGCCGTAGAATTAGGGTTTGGATTGATGGTGAGAAGAGAGGAAGAGGCGAGTGATTGAATTAAGTAACGAAGGGACAATTGAACCGTTTTGACAGAGGTTATAGAGAAATTAGAAGCGAAAGAGGAGAGAAGTGGAAGAGAGACGATCGTTTATGGGTGAGGGATCGCTCTCATGTTCCACCGATAATTCCATCCGAAGAATTAGGGGGCGTCCTTGCTGACTGTCTTAGATTTAAGGTCTAAAATATTGAAGAAGATGATGAAGGCGACTGAAGAGTGAGAAGAGAAGAATTTATAAGCAGAATTGTTGACTGTTCGAAGAGTGGAAAATCCAGGAGAGATTTTACAGGGAGAAGAATGGGGAGGAGAAGGAGAAAAGGGATTGGGTTAATTGAGAAGATGGAAGAGCGGGGAAGGGAAAAGGAAGAAACTGAAAGCGGAAGAAGAGGAAGAGGAAGAGATAATTCCAAACTCACGTAAATTTTTCAATTGACCGACCGAGTTAACTCCTATAATTAATCAAGGATCGACCCAACGATTTTTCCAATCAATTGAGGATTGCTTACGTCATCATGGTCGTGTCTTTATATATAAGGATTGAAGGATTGAAGGATTGATTAGCAAGATACAATTCTAGGCTATTGATGCTAGTTATTATTTTCTCTCGCATTGTATATTTTCTCATTTTTGGCATATGGTTGACAAAGTAAAGAAAATGTGTAACACCCCTGTCCCACATCGAAAGATAAGGGAAACATTTGTCTGTATATAAGGAATTGAGTTACTATCAATAGTACCTTCAAGTCATGACCTTTTGAGTGAGCCTGTGGTGGGCTAAGATGACCCAAGAAGATACTATTGGGCCGGTAATTTAAGGCCTTGTTTGGATGGATTTGATTCGATTCGGACTTGGGATTTGACCCAAGATTTGTTCCGGACTCGGGATTTGACCCACTCAAGAATGAAATCTTTAGAAAAATGGTTTCGAAATTAAAATGTCAAAACTGGTCGGATATGGAATAAAAGGGAAAATATAAATTAATAATTCATTAATTATCTATATATCACGACGACAAAAGTATGTCAACTTTATGTGCGAGTAGACACATCAATTAATTATCTATATATTTATATTAATTTAATGAATATAGGGGCGGATCCAACCTCCTTGGTTAGTGGAGTCAAATTCGGAAAAAAATCCCTTAAGAATAAAAATTTAATAAAATGAATCACAAAACTAAATAATCTTCAAATATTATTTATAGTTGCAAAAATATCACACTCAATGTAAGTTATTAAACAGTCATTCATCCATTCCTCACCCATTTGGTTACAGAATTCATTCTTCACGATATTCATGGCTGAAAATGTCCTTTCAACAGTTGTAGTAGCAACGGGCAAAAGTAGAGCCAATTTCAGCAACAAATAAACTTGAGGATACACATCATCCTTTCTTTTCCTAACCAACATTTGAGCCAATTCACCAATTCCTTTTATACTCAAAAAATTGGGATTGTTTCTCACATCCACAATATAATTTTGGAGTTGACCATCAAGTGTCAAAAGTTTCATATCGTCAAATTCTGAAGGGTAAAATTTTGCAAATTCAATTAATTTTTTATTGTCAAATGCCGAGAAAGAGTCACGTGGATCAAGACATTGTATATTTGAAAGTAACTCTGTATTTGTATTATCAAAACGGTCATTCAATTTTCCAAGTTGACTATCAATCACATTTTCAAGAATAGATTCAAAATTTGTACGTTTAGTTGTTGTAACCCAATTACATATGTCCATGCCATCAATAAATATTTAAAAACTAATTCAACATCAAAACAAGATCAATATACAATATGAATAGACAAGTGTAATTAGCACCAACAATAAACAATCTAAATTAAACCACTAACAAGTAACATTACAAAATAAATTACAAAATTTAAAAAAAGTAAAAATATAATAGAACACATACTTGAAGAACTTTTATTTGATGAAGTTCTCTTCATTATTGTAGTGTTGCTTTAAGAAGTAAAAAGCCCTAATTTTATAAAAGTACAAAAAAAAAAAAGAATCCATAAACAATTATAAAAATTCCTAAAGCAATTGTTAAATTTTTGATTAAAAAACTAAAATTAAAATATACCTGAATAAGAAATTTCTCAAAAGTCGAGCATTGCATGGAAAGTAGTTTCGGAAGAATCGAACGAGCTAAGTCACGGGGAGAGAAAAAACTATTGTTGTATAGCCTGATGTACTTGCAGATCGTGATTGTCTGATTGAAATTTGGAGACTTGGAGTTGCTCTGTTGCGAATTTGGAGACTTGGACCCTTGTTGCTCTGTTGCTGAAGAAGTACTATTGTACTAAACTGCTAGTGGGAATGTGGGATTGGTCCATTGGATTTAGACTTTAGGAGTTTTAATAGTTTTTTAAGTCTAAAACATAATAATTTCATTTAACACCCTCCTCAAATAATTTTTTTTTTAATTTGACCCCCCTGGCCCCCTGAAAATTCAGTGGGGTCAGGTGACCCCCTGCCCCAGGCATAGATCCGCCACTGCAATTCATGTCATTGTGTGTTCTCACAGTAAGAATTAACATGTTTTTTTGTCATAAGATATAGAAAAACTCTTTCTTTTCATGTGTCTTTTTATTCACTATCAAATTTTAGTTCAAATTAAACCATAGCCATAGGGCCATAGCGGAAACTAAATAAATCAAGAAATAAATAAATAATAGAAATTATAAGAAAGTTATAAAGTACTCATTGTCATAGCAATAAAATTTTCAAATCAATATTTCACTGGAACTACAAATTAAATGCATGCTAATTTGTGAATGGATTCACTCAACTTAAGTAAGTGATTTCACCAACCCGAATTTGAAACTAATCCATGCAACAACTAAACTAGGGTTAAAGACCAACTTAGCTATGTTCAGAGGTCTAAACCCAAGTAACTGTAGCCCATGATCCAAGAACCATAAAAAAAACTCAAGAAACTTAGACTTATATATATATATATATATATATATATATATTCTTAAAGCTAATTCTTCCTCGGCAGCTTCCGACCAGGGGCAGATCTGTTGCAAGGGCAGCATAGGCAGCTGCCCCTGCTGGATTTTTTTTATAGGTATAGGGGTAGGGGTAGATATGTAAGTTAATAAAGTCAAAAGAACAAATTAATGTAAAAATTAAACTTGGAGGGGGCAAAAAAATGTATATACATAGGTACCAAACTTTCTAAAAGGCATAGTGATAACTTATAATGTTGTACTTTAGGTGATCAGCTTGTCATACTCTTGCATTGTGCACAACTCTCTAGCCAAACAGTCGGGGTTTTTCCGACATAAAATACCCCAATATTAGGGTTATTCACCTCAGCTCAAAAACATTCAATAAAACATTTCAATATTTGTCTAGCCGAATCAAATAGCTTAGACTTACATCAACAGTTCGGACATCAATCGAAATATTTTAGCTAACTCAATTAGCATACTTTTCATACTTTAAGGAAAACAAAAATCATTTTATGACGTCATGATACCACACTGTTTCTACAGTCCGTTGAGGATTCCGTCATTTTGTGACTTTGTCATACTACATCATAACATAGTGGGTTGACGATCCTATGATCACATCCAACACTAAGTTAATCTGCATTGATGACTCCATCATCTGTCATTCTACACCAGGTTCCTTGATGCATTGATGACTATTTAGAAATACATTTTGATATTTTCAAATCATTTTGCCTAGCTGGAGCAATTAGCATAGACATATGAATAATAGTACATTTAAAAATCATTGGTCCAGTAATCTGGCCCCACAAATTTTTCGAAGAGCAAAAGTGCAAATATCAGCACGATGTCAACAAATTCGAAATCTAGCATAACTAGAAGATTTGGAATATCCATTTCTCCTCATCAACTTCAATTTCCCTTCAATGCATCATTACTTAATAATTCTATCTATTTCTAACATCACCAATGCTCATCATTTTGAGAATTCACAATTCTCGCTCTACAACTTTCCTATACCCCAATATAGTTCATCAACTTACTATACATTATGAGTTCAGGAACCTGCCACAATAATATGAGTTTAGGAACTTGTCCTAGCAATACGTAGTCCAAGAACAAATCAAGGAATGTCCATACGTTGAGGGGCTCAAAACATACCATATGATTATGAATCACAAATTTACCATAAGTATGAGTTTCAAGAATTCGCACCTAATCTTATTATGAAGTTGCAAAGGAAGTTGTTTGGATGAAGAAATTCATAACTGAACTTGGAGTGGTTCCTAGCAATAGAGGAGTCGTACCTTTATTCTGTGACAACATTGGAGTTGTTGCGCAGGCTAAGGAACCCAGGTCTCATTAGAAATCTAAACACGTGTTGCAGCGGTTTCATTTGATTAGAGAGATCATTGAAAGAAGAGACGTCACCCTGGAGCGTGTGGACTCTCAAGACAATATTGCAGATCCATTTACTAAAGCTTTAACATAACAACAGTTTGATCGTTACTTAGATAAGATGGGTATTAGATACCATGGCGATTGGCTTTAGTGCAAGTGGGAGATTGAAATAGTATGCACACAAGCCAATCATATTTGATATGATGTAACATATACTTTGTAATCTTAATCATATATTAATAAAAGAATTGATTTATTAAATGACATTTTACTTTATCTACATGGTGTTGTTATATTAAATGTGATAAACCCATAGTTTTGAGCAATGCTTTTAGAATCATGATGGTGATCATGCTAATGACATCTAAATTCTAGATAGCTCACAAACTAAAATTGTTCCTAGTCATTGGATTATTAAAAAGGGGATTAGGGAATCTAGATAGATTAGTACATACGTTGCTTGCTCTTAGAAAGAGGATGATTAATCTCATAATTATTAATTATTTGTGTGGAGACACTAAAGCAAGTATGTAGGTGCTTATTAGAGAATAAGTTCACTGAACGTGGCTCGCTAAGGAATACCTAATGGAGTTTTACTCGCCTGTCAATAGGAATTCCTCTAGTGATAGTAATACAAGTGATCCTTGGACTTGAGATCATCATAGTATCTTGTGTATGATGAGTTATACTTTGACATGTCCCTTAAGACCTTTAGGATATATCAAAGGGTATGATTGGGTATAATTAGTTGTACATGGAGATAGGTGAATGATTAACAAAGAATTTGTCTCGTTTAGTAAAAGATGTGAATGTCCTATGTGATTCGATAAATGATAACTCAGTAGTCCTTGGCCAAGGCAGAATGAAATTAGAAAGGAGTTTCTAATTTGCATTATTTAGAGTTGTGCATTTGGGAATCGAAATACATATAATTAAATAAAATAAGACTTGACAGTAATTCCATGTCTTATATTTAATTGGGACATTATATGATAGAAGTATTGAATTGTATAGTAACTATTCACTGAAAGGTTCTTTTGTGATTAATATGAAAATTTATATTATTTGGAAAGTCGTTAATCGTTAAGGGGGCTTACCCTTATTGTAGAATAAATATTATTTAATTAAATGAATTAAATAGTTTAATTTATTTATTTAAATAAGATTAGAATTATTCTAATTGATTTATTCACAACTAGTTTAATATGGAGAACCTAAAGGGTCACACCGCAAAAGAAAAATATTTATTTAAGAAGTAAATGGCATAATTATAATAATAAGTTAAGTGTATTTAATTTAGTCTATGAAGATAGAATAAATTAAATAACTTAATATTTATTATTTAATATTTTAGAAATATTAAATATAAATTAATAAGATGAGTCTTATTATTATTATTATTAATATTATTATTATTTAATTCCTAATAGGGATTGAGAATTAATTAATAGAAGTACTCTCTCTCATGAATTCCTAATTAGATTAGGAGTTTAATTTAATTAAAGGAGTTTAATTAGAAAGAAACCCTAATCCTAAATAGTTTAGGGAAGGGTTTTCCTACATTTATAAATAAGAGAAGTCTTATCATATATTATGGTTACACACTCTTGCATTAGAATTGTGGAGAGTACTTGCAATTTCTATAGAGATAGAAACTAGGGTTTTGCCAACACCCAACTTCTTGAATACTTATTCTTCCTTGGTGGATCACCTCTAGACTAAGCTTTGATTCACGAGGGTATAATTCTCTATCTCTATCTCTTTCGTTAATTGATAATTGAACACAAGGAAAGATATTGGTGATGGTTTGTATTAAAATTTTAAAATTCGTTTTATCGCGCTTCCGCTTTATTTATGTAATTTGATTACATGCTTGCGTAATATACAAATCTAACAATTTGGGCTGAGGGTTCCTACGCTATGAACTAAATTTTTATCTTAAGATTGCAATGAAACATGATGTGTAGTTTTAATTAAATTGCTTCTTTGTTAGTTATTGTTAATTATGATTGGATTGTCTATTATATCTTACATATAATTGCTTAATTACCTGATCAACAATTACTGTAGTAATCTATATGAAATTGAGAGATGGATTATAAATTTAGACTTGGATATAATAACATATGATTGTGTTTTCTACATTAGATGGAATTCATAATTTGTGTATAGGATAGAGATATATACCTATATGCCTTATGTAATCTGAAAGAGAACATGTGCATTAAATCCTTTTTAATTCCAATTAACATAGAGATATAGTGAGTTAATTATCTAGGGTGTTCTTCTTAATTCTATCTTTTATGGGTTTAGGGAGATTTGTTTATATGATCATTGAGAGGTGCTTATAAATACTGATGAGTTCTTGATTAATAATCCAACGTAGTTGACATAACTTAACAAGAAGTGATAAGATTGAACGAAACATCAAGGGAAGTTGTAATCTTAAGCCTTTTAAATCTGAAATCAATTCTTGGTAGTTAGTGAATAATTAAATTAGCTTACATTATTTTAAAAATTCGACCTTTTAAGACATTTGCTTACATTATTCACAATTCTTCATGAGAATGATACTCTTTTTACCATTATATTGCATAGTCGATCGCGTATACTTACGTGAATTTGCTAGGTATATAAATAGGCAAACACAGATTGTGCTTTAGACCCTCAATATAGGCAATCTTACTGAAAGATACAACATCATTCCCAATTGGGCCATATCCTAGAGTCTTCCCAAAATTATTGTCTCCAAAGACAACTGCAGGACCATCTTTCTCTCCAAAGTTTGACAGGAGAGCTTTGTTGTCAGTCATATGCCTTGAGCATCAACTATTGAGATACCATATTGATTTAGTGGAGCTCTGCACCTGCAATATAAGTCAACCTTTATTTTGGTACCCAAACTTGCTTGGGTCCAAACCTGTTAGTACCCTTAGGGACCCATATTTGCTTGACTTTGGGTCTATAATATGCTAGATGATAATCATTATAATAACACGATGCAGCTATATGCCCATATTTATGACAGGTATAACATTTAATATACTGCATGTGTGAATGTGTGTTTGAATTTCTTCTCATCAGGGACACATGTGGATGATAGCCATTTCTAGCTTTTCTTTTTGGTTAAAACTCTCTTTGTTTCCATATTGCTCTACGATTTTGTGGTTTCGTAAAGTACAAGACAACTCTAAGTTTCAGGCCAGGTTGGTTCATAGAGTAAGTTTTACCTGACTCTACAACCCTTTGAGGCACGATCGTAGACTTTGGTCTACTTTGTGATTTTATAAATCCCAGACCAGTATATGACTATTGTTCTTTGGAACAATAATTTAGTCCACAAAGATTGGATATCATGGAATACTAGGGTCAACGACCTCTTTGGATTTCACAAACACAATGTTTCTATGAGAAGAAGAAGCATTGTTATTGTTAATTTCCATTGATTTATCCACATTTGGATTTGAGGATGAATCCCCAAATCCTAAACCTGATCGATCAGAGACAGATCTCTGACTTGTGATCAGGGAGTCCATAAATGAGGTAGAATGATTCCACATTGAAATTATCTTCTCCAGCTCCTCTATCTTAGAGGTAAGGATTGACTCTTTTTGTGCACTACATTCAGTTATCTACCTCAACCTTGCATTCTCATCCTCAAGGTTGGAGATAGAGGCAACACTTCGTAGAGCTGTTTCCAACTCTACTTGAACTTTCTCTTTCTCCTCTTGAAGAAAAGAATGGTCATTTGATAGAACCCTGAACCTTTTCATATATTGATGTAGATCTACAGTTTTGTCATGCAATGCAGTTCTAAGATCATTAATATCTACATTAGAAAAGTTAATATAAAATACCTCACTGATGTCAATTTCTTAACAGTCAGTGGTTTTGTCAGCATCATCTTCTTTGGCTATTAGGCAGAGATTGGCCATTTAAGGTCTTTCATCTTCACTGGACTTAGATCCAGAATCATTCTTTGAGTTACTCCATGACCCTTTAGCTACAAAGCCTTTTTCTTTCTTGTGGAACTTCTTGTAGCCATTGAATTCTTTCTTCGGGTATGACTTCTTTTTATCTCTCTTTAACTTTTCTCGCAGGGGCTTATTACACTCTGCAATATAATGGCCTGACTTCTTACAATTATAGCACAGGTCTTTCTCTTGGTCTCTGCTACTGCTGCTTTTGTTGTTATTAAAGAACTTTTTTGGTCTGCTGTTGTTACCCTTTTGCATGAACTTTCTCAGCCTTCTAGCGAGCAGTACTATATCTTCATCAGCATCATCATCATCAGACTCTACTACTACTGGGGCTTTAGAGGTTTCTTTAGATGCCTTTAGAGTAACACCTCTTTCTTTCTTCTTTCCTTCAGAAATAGTCTCAGCCCTCTGATTCAGCTCTAGCTCATCAGTAAGAAGATTAACGTAGAGCTTCTACACAGTCATTTCATGCAGATTCTTTGACTCTCTAATGGCAGTGGTTTGGCATCCCACTTACTTGGCAGAGCCCTCATTAACTTGATGTTGAGGTCCTTATTTGGATAGACCTTTCCATAAGTTCTCAGTGAATTAACACATTAAACCCATTCATATTCTCTCCAGGAATGTGAGAGAACATTTCATACTGATGACTCAGAAGAGGCTGCTTATTCTCTCTGACTTCTTCAGTACCTTCATGCATTACCAACAGAGCTTCCCAGACTTCTTTAGCTATTATGCAGTTGACCACATTTTCGAACAACTCATCCTCTAGAGCCACGAACAGGATGTTCTTGGCCCTTTTGTCAAGCTGCACCAGCTTCTTCTCATTGTCTATTCATTCAGCTCTATGCTTGACAGCCATCTTGTTTGGATCATCAGTTGTTAGAGCTATCTTTAATAGAGTGTATGGGCCAATGACGATAGCATCAAATAGATCTTTATCTATTACATTAATTTACGCTTGCAAACGAACTTTCCAGTTAACAAATTTTTCTGTATTGTAAAAGGGTGACTTATTTCTACCACCAAGCTCAGAACCAGTTTTATTATGTGCCATAGATTAACTCAAAACATTTAGCAAATGTTAAAGAGAACCTGCTCTGATACCATTTGTTGTTTTCTAGAGGCACAAAGAGATCTAGAAGGAGGTTGAATAGATCCTTTAAAAACTTTTGCTTGTTAAGAATGTTTTACCAGATAATTAATTAACAAAATTAATTAAGTATAATGGAATATTAGTTTGAAATCCCCTTAAAAGATATAATGAAATCACAGCTCTGAAATTAGTTCTTATGGATATCAGTCACAATTGATATAGCAGTTAATAAGCAGAATGTAAAGGCAGAAAGTAAATGACACAAGATATTTAAGTGGTTTGGAGTATAAAAGACTCTTAGTCCACTCTTCTACTCTACGAGTAGGAAATCCATTAAGGATGCAGAGGGTCAATATGACCAGATCACTAAGATCTATTACAATGAATCATATAGATTCCTTTAAGTCACTTAAACTCGGCATATGTCGCTAAGATAAGGGACACTTAGTCCAGTTCACTTAAAACTCTTCAAGTTACTTAGACTTAGAATAATGTCACTAAGACAATCGAATCACAATTATATGATTGTTTGTTGAGGTGCTGCCAAAGTTGCATTGACCTTGACTTCTTAAGAACTTAGCAGCATAAACAGTTTGTCTATTTTAGTAGAGTGAGGCTCTTTTGACTTTGGCAGAAGTTTAGCTTGTACTTGTACTTGGATTTAAATTCTTGCACACTTTTATAAAAAACTTTGAGATATTCTTGTTGGAAAGCCATCGTTGCTTCATTAAATGCTCAGATACTGGAAGATATCTGATGTTGACTTTCAGGTTGGTTGAGACAGCTTACTTTCGGCTCTGACATATCACATCAGCCTACTGTTTCACCTACTACGAGGGTGTTATCACTTCGCCAAATTAGCTGTTAGATATAACCCAATTTATCTTCTATTTGAACTTATAATGAGTGGCAAACATCTCGATATCTTTACTCTATAAGGCTCCTCATTGTCAATCTTGTGACAAACCTGACAAGTTCTACGACTTTGACTGATCGTAGAGTTTCTTGTAGAACATAGAGTATGGGCTAGATCCACTCAACGTTTTGTACTCTACGATAGCTTGCTCTACGAGTAGAGAGACACTCTACAATGTGCTCTCTATGATAGCTTGCTCTACGACGGTCACTCAACGATCCTTGAGCAGACTCGACGTTTTTAATAAACGACATCTTAAATTTCACATCAAAATAAACTAAAACAAATTTTTACAAATCAAATCATTCGTGCATAGGTTCAAAAAGGCTCGAAAGTTGCTTTCAAGATAATACACTCACCAAAACTTTGACAACCCTAAGAGATGAAACTCTAGACTACTTATAAGATTTAGGAGACAAAATCCTAGATTGTATTCTGAAGGGTCTAAATTATACTACTGTTTTGATGATAACAAAATAAGAATTAAAAGTTTTTAGAAACACTAGGATAAAACCTTCTCCATAGGATTTTATATTGCACGGTACATTATTTATATATTTATTTTCATATGACTCAAATTCTTTAATTAGTCCAAAAAGAACTATAATTCAATGATTTAGCAAATGGACTAAAAGTATTTTTCCAAACAAATTGACTCTACGATTTTGGTTGTTCTGGATTTCAGTATATAAGCATAGAGTAAAATCCTCAAATCGTAGAATGACTTAGCTCTACGATACTAGTAGCTCTGCTATATGCTCTACAATTTTGATCGTTCTGGTTTTCAATATAGAAGCGTAGAGTGAATCTTTAGATCGTAGAATAACTTAGCTCCACGATGCTAGTAGCTCTGTTATACGACTCTACGATTTTGATCGTTCTGTCTTTCAGTGCAGAAACATAGAGTGAATTCTCAGATCGCAGAATGACTTAACTCTACGATACTAGACTTTAAGCTTTGTAGTAGCTCTACGATAGTAGAGTGATTTTAGTCTTAACTCTACAAACTTATATTTCACTCAACGATCTTAGAGTTCTCCTTGAGTACTTCACTTCTTTACTCAACAATCTTAGAGTTCTCTTTGAGTACTTCATAATAGTAGAGTAACTTCAGCTTTTACTCAACGAATTTTCAGCTACAGCTATTACAAGGCTATAGTCTACGATCTTGGGATCAAGCTAAGTTCAATATGTTCCAACGTATACTTGCGTGTGAAGACGCCAATATCATTTGAGCATAACAAGTTACAACTAAACGATCCCTGATCACAACTAAACGAACTCTTATACAATAACTCTATGATTAATATAGCAGAGTAAATCTACCAAACACTTTAGATCCCTAACTAAATCATTTTAAATAATATTTCAATCTTTTTAAGGATTGTACAAAAGTTATCTTTACACGTATACATTAAGTCATCATCAAATCAAAATAGAGTAAGCTAAATATAATAAATCATCATGCATGTAATAACATAATATGGATTGGAGATTTTTCAATGAGTAAATATTCATTTATTATGGTCTAAGCATTTATAATGTATCATATCGTATTTCTGGTGTTTTTTTTATTATGGTCTTAGTCTAGGCAATTATTCCTGCGTATTTTTTGAATTCAATATATCTGAGCAGGGATATCGTATTGCTTTGCGAGATGTTGATTTTTATATGAAGGTTGACGATAACGTACGTCAGAGCCGGCCCTGGCCCAGGGTGAGTTGGGCGACCGCCCAGGGCTCAAAGCTGAAGAGGGCCCAAAAATTAATTATAAGCTTATGTATATATGTGTAATTTAGTCTTTCTTAGGTGCTTATTCAAGCACTAGTGGTCTAGTGGTGGAACAATACTATGCCAAGGTAGAGACCCGGGTTCGATTCTTTGTTGGTGCATTTTGCTTTTCATTTCTTTTTCACTAACAGTCCAAAAAGCCTTCAAATGTCAAACTCCTATCATAAAAGTAATTAATACTACCGCAAGATTCTCCAGATATAAATACTAACAAATAAATTTTACATTCATATATATAAGAATTTGTAAATATATAATTAAGAAAAAAAATTGAACGAAATTATTTTTGTAAGAGGAGGATGTAATGTTATAATTAATAATGTTAAAATGATAATTATATTGGTAAAATAAATATATATTTAGCGATAATTTTATATTTATTTTAATAACATGTCAATATAATTGTTGCTGTGATATTTTTAATAATTTTTTTAATTTATTTTTTTTATCAAAAACACTTTTACAATTGTTGATATGAAACACTGTTTTAATTATATTGTGAAAATTATTTTGTCAAACCTTTATATTAAAACAAGTGTTTCATCTCAACATACTACGAACCCCTGTCAAACTAAAAAGAATACAAAAATACAAAAAGTATTAAAAAAAATTGGCACCCCTGCCAAATTTCCTGGCTTCGTCACTGGACACACTCGAGATATTTCGCCCTGAGCCTTAAAAAATCCAGGACCGGCTCTGACGTACGTGTAAATATTCTATTAACAATGAGTATTAGTTTTTCGTTTATGCCTTCTCACTGCTAGAGTGCAACGTCTCCCTATATTTATCAACCCTAGCAAACTTAACTATAGACTCCTCCTATTTCTTATTATAATAATATAATTTATCTGTAGGTGTTATGGTGTTATGTTTGTCATTCTCTACGTTGGCTATTGAAAAGATTCTTGTCACAAACAATACATTTATTTGTCTCATCTGATGAAAGTTGACCCGAGGCTCTTTGATTACATTTATATCACAATTTTCTTCGTTTTTAGTTGTCTAATTAGCAAGAAAGACATATAGCTTAGTTAGAATGAACTCATACTAGTAGTTTTGTTTCACCTAACTAGCACTAACACATGTACTTCCTTTATTCCATATTATTTGATTATTGTTAATTTTTTGAAGTCACTTTAAGAGATTTTTAAACTCTAAATTGACATTATTTTTTTTTAATTTTAATCAACAATGATAAATATTATAAACTATCTAGAAAGTATTATTCATTGTAAGTTTTATTGTTTCATAATTTGTAATGAGTCATTTCAATTTTGATTTTAAAAATATTTTAAATTGACTTTCAAAATAAATAATGATCATATAATTTGAAACAGATAAAGTATTATTTTAAAAATTAATTACTCTCACAAAAATAATTTTATTTACAATATTTTTGATGAAGGTCTTCTGAAGGAGAACATCTTTGCCATGAAACAAATAAGTTATAGACTTTGACTTTCATCGCCACTTATTAAAAATATTACCTTCATTCTACTAAAATATTCTCATTTATTAAATTTGCAAGTCTTTAAATTAAGTGTCTTTATTTATTTATTTATTATTTTTACGGTAATGGTGGCATGATAAAATTTTGATGTTAAGTTATAAGACTTTGTCATATTATACTACCATCGCTAAAAATTGTCTCTTTTGTTGAACCAAAAAAAATGAGATTAATTAATTACAAATGTCGAAATACTTTTAAAAGATTTTGTAATTTATAAAGGTTACAGCTTTTATCGCAACCAACATTATTAATTAATCACATATCATAACTAAAAATAATAATTTCCGTTGTATTAATTCATTTTTATGGAATTTTTATAAATTTATTATTATTTTAATAAATAACTTTTAATAGAGATTATATATATATATATTACATAAAGTTGATAGTATTATTATTATAGTCTTGCATGGGTATTAAACTAGTTTTAACAGAGATCGAGTACTTATTTTTCTTTTTTTTGTCTTTATGTGAATTCTGTTTCGTTTTTTATTTATTAGGATTGTACTCCCTTTGTCTTAAATTGAAGCCTAGTTTTGATTTTGATTTTTTTTTCTCTGTTTCAAGCTAATTTTTGTCTCATTTTTACCAAAATATAGACCAAAAAATTATAACCAAAAGAAAATATATATATAATTTACCATCGGTCTCAATTTTTATGACTTTTAAAATGCATTTATATATGATTAGTTATTAACTCAAAAATTAGTCAATTTGACAAAAAAAAACTGAATATTTAATTGTAAACACAGAGAATAATAAAGATTATTTAGATGATGAGAAAATTATACTCCCTCCGTTCTATATTACTTTATCATTGTTGACTTTTTTAAGACAATTTAAGAGATGTTTAAACTCAAAATTGACATAGATTATTTTAATTTTAATCAATACAATGATAAATATTTTAAATTATCTAAAAAATATTATTCATTATAAATTTTATTGTTTTATAATTTTTATCGAGTGATTTTAATTTAAATTTTAAAATATCTCAAATTAATTTTTTAAAATCAATGATGCTCGTATAATTTGGAAGAGAGACAGGATTACCCATTTGTTGTTTCCAAGTTCAAAGTAAAACTAGAAGAATCGGAAGAGAATCTTGAAAGATCATTACATAATTCGCAAGTCAAACAAGGTTGGATTGTCGAGGTCACTAATATTGCTTTTCTATTAAATTTTATTTAAACTGTTTCACAATCAAATTCCGGCTCCGATTATAAATTTCCTCTCTTTAGAATGTAGGTCAGGGCTTGGCCGCTTGGGACCTTGGGGGTGGTTGAAGAGAAGAATCTTCTGATTTGGATTTCTTGTCAGGTAAGGAGTGGTTGGATAAAAGAGCATCTTACCACTTGGATTAAAAAGGAGACAGTCAGACAGAGAGAGATTGGGAAGCTGAAGTCCCTTGCAAGTTTTGATACAGACAAAAAAAATGGAAAGAAATTTAATATAATTTTTTTCTTAATTATTTGTCGAGAGCACGGAAGGTGAAGACTAACTCACGTTTTTAAATGAGATATTTCTTTATAATAATAATATTTTGAGAAATTATAAAAATATACTTTTTATACATAACATTAGAGAAAATATATTCAAATTATGTAAAACGACATCGTTTTGCATATTTTATTTTTTGCCTTATTTGTTTTAATGATTTTACAGAATAAAATGATGAAAGACTTATAAAATATTTTTGAGCATCAAAAATATCTTAATAATTATTTCTTAGATATAATTCATAAAGTTAAATAATTATTTAATATCATGTATTATATTACTTATACTTTCTTCAAAATATTTACAAATAATAATAATAAGAGGGTACCAAACATGAGAGACATCTCATATTTTTGTGTGAACTATCCCTCTAAAATAACAATGTTTTAAAAAATTATAAAATATTTTTGTTGTACATATTATGAGAGGGAGTGTGACAACCCAGATTTTTCGAGAATAAAATTGAAATAAGGATTTAATAAAATTCTTATTATGAGGTGTAGCGGGTTGAATGTAAAATATATATGTGCTATATATATTTTATGTGATTTATGTGATAAGAGAATAAATATATGTGTATTATATATTTATTATCGATTAGTGATGAGATGTGGACTAATAGTTAGTCAAAGCTAATTAATTTAATTAGTATGAACTAACTGACGAAGCGTATAATTGTATAGAAGGAAGTCAAACTCGAATTTAAGTTCGGAGTGAGCTGTAATGATGATGAGGAAGAAAGAAAGAAGAATGTAATGATTGTGAGTCGTGGTTAACTTGGTAATTCGAGCTTATGAATGTTATTGAATAAAACAGACTTATTAATAATATTATGTGTTAAGCGTTTAAAGATTATATTATAACCTAAATTATGTGTAGGCGATAATTAGTAAGTACGAAAATTTTCGTATAACCTAATATGGTAGTTTCGAGAAGTATCGCTAGAGTACTACTTATTAGATTAAATAAATAATCGAATGATATTATTATTGAACGAGTTATTTGGCGTAAAGGCGTTAACCCAAATATGGATGTGATATATATACGCACATTGAGTATATATTTTTGTGGGGTTAAATACATTTTTCTCCACTTTACTCGACCTCGGTTTACAAATGCATCATTGGACTGAATTTTTTTACGGTCAACTCATTGAACTACACATTTTTTACAAAAAGTGATAAAATCGTCTGTGTCCGTTAACCATTTAACAGAAAATTGGCATGGCAATACGTGGCATGATATTACATAATACGTGGCAATATAATTGACGTGGCAATATGTGGCGGTGATGAAGTGTATTAAAAATAATAATTTAGAAATCTTTCATTTTTTAGTTTGTTTCAAAAATAAATAAATTAAACAAACAGAGTCGTCCGCCTTCGAGTAGCCGGAAGTAGCCGAAATCCAAATCTAATTCATCATCTTCTTCACCACAAATCCAAATCTAAAATAATTCAAAATCAAAAATCTGAAACTCATCAAAATCAAAGCAACTAAGTTCTAAATCTCTTTCTCTCTCTAAATTTGCAGCTCAAATTCAAACACAAAAATGGTGATGGGTAAAACGGAAACCAAATTGTTATGATTTGCTCCGATCTAGTTCAGATCGGACTGTAGGCAACAAGACGTTGATGATTTTGCAGGCACGATGGCGATGATTTGCAAGTACGACAACAATTAATAAATTAACCATACCCAATTAGTTCAAAGAAATAAGGGAGAAGAGCCAGATGCATGCGAAGATGGTGAAGGGTTGTTAAAAGTGAAATGAATCGATGAAAAGTATGATTTAAGAGAAGAGGATGAGAGAGAAAGAGAGAGGAAATGGGTCTTATTTAAAATTTTCATGTGTATGCTTCTCTGTAATGGTGAAGATGATGATGTACAGTAGATCTCCCATCTCTAATGATGAAGATGATGATGTACAGTGATAAGAGATTAAGATGATGCTAATTTGTTTAATCTGTTCTTTTGTATAAATAAGTTTGTTTAAGTAGTTTATTTTAATATGTTTAAGCTATTTATTTAATTTATATTTTTAAGTACTGTACTTCGAAATATATTAAAAAAATTAAAATATATGAGCTGATTCTTAACTAACTATTAATAAAACCATAAAATGTAGAGAAAGCTATTTATTTATTTTGTTTGATTATGCTATTTGGTATTAGAAAATAAAATTTTTATTTTGGTTTAACTTAAATTTAGTTAATTTTAGTATTAAAATATTGTAAGTTTTCCACTTTGGCAGACTCTATAGACAAATGTGTAAAAATTTAATTTCTCTCTCACATGTGCAAGTCACATGCTAGGTTTCTGTTAAAAGTCAACTCATTTAACGGATTTTGTAACGATTTGATAAATATTTGTAGTTCACTGACTCGATTGTAAAAAAATTCAGTTCAGTGATGCATTTGTAAACCGAGGTCGAGTAGAGTAGGGAAAAATGTATTTAACCCTATTTTTGTGTATATGTGTACTTATTTTTGCATGTTACTCCAAGAGGGCAATTTGGCAATATTTCCCTCATTATTATTTCCAAGAAGCCTAGAGACATTCATTTATCTCTCCTTCATTTCAATCCATCCGATTCTTCCCTTCCATTCTTTCAAACATTAGCTGATTTGCAAAGAGAGAGTAGAGGGAAGATGAGAAGTACGGGAGCAAGAGGAGGAAGAAGAAGAGTCCTAGCAGACTCCATAACACCCTAAGAATGTCAAGTAAGAGGATATTTGAAGGACGAGCCATCATAATTTGGCAAGGAACGCTTAAGACAAGTTCTTTCAGTAACTTGTTGACTTGTTTAAATATATTGATATACACGAGTTCATTGTTAAATCTTTCTTTGTTATGTGAATTATATGCGAGCATGATTAAAGTGTGCACGTTGTGCAACTACGTGATTATGTTGTTATATGTGGAATTTAAAATATTATAAATGTGTAGTATAAGATATATGATGCAAATGAAACTTGCATATTAAGAGATGTATGATGCATATGTAGATGCATTACATAAGAGTTATAATGCATGAATAAGATGCATAGTATGAGAATCATGATGCATGGATAAAATGCATACTTATGTATTACGTGAAGCATGGAATGTGAAAACTATTATTTATTGCTGAGTCGTCGTGCTCATACTTGCAAAACTAAAGTTTTTGCAAATTCTAGATGCAACAAATTCTCTTGATATCACGTTAATGAGGATTAGAGGTGAAGGTAAAAAAGAAAGTTGTATTATTTCCTCATTGTATTTATTTGGACGTGATGACGGTATACGATGCATGTGAACTAGATTAGGTAAACCTTGAGTTAAAAATGGAGATTATCCATTATAGTAGTTAAGATGCGATAATGTTATTTACTTGTTATAGTAAACTAGAAGGATGACGATGTTGTATAAAGGACATTTATAACGAATGTATGGTTATTGAATAATTCTATGAATATTCAGAGAATAACTACAGTCAAGGACTAAATCTTATGTTTACTTATAAAGTCTTGTAAATGATCATGGTATTTATTCCACCTTGATCATAAGTGTAGATTTTAAAGGTTACGAAACCTACACTTGTAATAAAGAGTGTAATGGTAAGTTTTAATACTTATTGTTGTAAAGAATTGTTATGTACAACATGAATAGAGTTGAATTGTAATGAATATTAGATAATGTATTAGTAAAGGTCTTCGTACCTGGGTTTAAATGAGGACATGTTGTAATAATATTGTAATTACATTCATGTAGTAAGATATTGTTGTATGGGTAGTACTGTGACACACCGAACCCGGCTTAAAGGCAAGACCCAGACTTCAGAGGCGTCACAAGTATTATGTATTAGTTGTCGTGTATTAGTCAGGTCACATTTTAGTTCTGGTTTCGAGACTTGGGACGACAATATTTATATTATATCAATGTAAATATTTTTATTATTCCGCAATGAATTGTAAATAGTATGACGTATGAGTTGCATAGTAATGCACCAGATTCGAGGTTAAGGTAACCCAGATTTGAGGGTGTCACTGGTTGGTATTAAAGCTAATAGGTTATAAACCATAGGTATGAGTACCTTAGGCTATAACCGTAAAGAGGATGATAAAGAATAAACTCAAATAGAGTTTAATTGATGGTAAATGAATTTAGAAAAATTTATAGTAAGAGTTGAGATATATATGAGAAGATTCAAAGAAGAGTCTTGAAGAGTTAGAAAAGATGAGAATCAGGAGTTACCTGACTCCAGTAATAAAGATGACAAGTATTGATGAATAGACGAGGTCTATAAGATGTAGAGGCATAAAAATCATATAACATGATTAGAGAGAAGAGTAAATAAGATCGTAGGATGAAACGATCATAGGGTAAGGAACATCGTAATGTAAAACGATTATGAAATAAGATAACGACGTGATGAGATTGAGTTATGAAATGACAAATAGTCTGTTGAATGATTAGAAAGTTATAGCTGGAGCTATAAAGAGGAGGTACTATGAACTAGTACGATGTAAACTCAAGAAGAGTTAGAGATGATAAATACGGATTGAGGAAAATTCGTATTGAGCAATGAAAAGACTAGAATTTTGTGGGATTTCAATTGAGGACTCGTGTGGTAGCTGAGTTGTACAAGCCTTTGTATGGGCAGGGGTTTTGTGCTTGGTTCAACGACTACTTAGTTTGTCACATTGAGAATCGTTGAAATGTTTGTATTGCGCTATCAATATATATATATGGTGAGAAGGTGATTCTTTTCTCATATCTATATTTTATGGGTAGAGAATATTAAGTTTAGGCGCGAGTTCTTGAAACTCATACTTATGATAAGTTTGTGACTCATAATCATATGGTATGTTTTGAGCCCCTCAGCGTATGGACAGTCCTTGATTTGTTCTTGGACTACGTATTGCTAGGACAAGTTCCTAAACTCATATTATTGTGGTAAGTTCCTGAACTCATAAAGCGTGGTAAGTTTGATAAACTATATTGGGGTATAGAATGGTTGTGGATTAAGAAATGAGAATTCTTAATGTGATGAGCATTGATGATGTTAGAAGTAGATATAATTATTAAGTAGTGGAGCAATGGAGAAAATTAATGTTGATGGCGGAACATGGATATCTAGGGGTAAGTGCCATGGTGGCCACTCAGTGATTCCATCATTCAATATTGGTAATTTATGCAAGAGGTAAGTGTCATGGTGGCCACTCAATGGTTTCATGCAAGAGGTAAGAGCCATGGTGGCCACTCACTGATTCCTTCATTCAATACTGGAAATTTATGCAAGAGGTAAGTGCCATGGTAGCCACTCAATGGTTTCATGCAAGAGGTAAGTGTCATGGTGGCAACTCAGTGATTCCTTCATTCAATACTGGAAATTTATGCAAGAGGTAAGTGTCATGGTGGCCACTCAATGGTTTCATGCAAGAGGTAAGTGTCATGGTGGCCACTCAGTGATTCATACTGCTTCACAATTAACAAACAATTGTTGAAGACTCTTGAAAGATATTCCATTATTCTGGAAACTGTTTGTGAAAAGGGTAATTTTCCCTAAAAAGAAGTAGTCGCAGAATGCGACAATTCTAAATGTTTCCTAGAAGAAGCGGATGAAATTCCGAAAAGAAGAAGTGAAATTCTTAGAGAGAATGATCACTATAATGAGTAGAGATAATTAAGTTGTAATCTCGATGACGAAATTCTTAGAAGAAAGGGTGAATGTAATATCCCGAATGTTTATAAGTTACTAAAGCATGATATTAAATTATTATGATGATTGTGGTATACAATGATCTTTAGAAAAGGGAATTTATGGGTTAAGGAGAGGATAATACTCGGTATATAATTGAGTTTGATAAAGGTTTTAGAATAAAACCTACAAGAATTTGTTAAGGAAGTGAATGAAATAGGTAATATGAAACCTGTGTTATAGTAATACGTTGAAATGTTCAACTATAAAATTTCAGAAGAAGAATTATGCGAACCGAGTAAGAATGTTTTGGTGATTCCGAGGACGGAATCCTTATAAGAGGGGAAGAATGTGACAACCCAGATTTTTCGAGAATAAAATTGAAATAAGGATTTAATAAAATTCTTATTATGAGGTGTAGCGGGTTGAATGTAAAATATATGTGTTATATATATTTTTTATTTGATTTATGCGATAAGAAAATAAATATATGTGTATTATATATTTATTATCGATTAGTGATGAGATGTGGACTAATAGTTTGTCAAAGCTAATTAATTTAATTAGTATGGACTAACTTATAATTGTATAGAAGGAAGTCAAACTCGAATTTAAGTTCGGAGTGAGCTGTAATGATGATGAGGAAGAAAGAAAGAAGAATGTAACGATCGTGAGTCGTGGTTAACTTGGTAATTCGAGCTTATGAATGTTATTGAATAAAATAAATTTTTATTAATAATATTATGTGTTAAGCGTTTAAAGATTATATTATAACCTAGATTATGTGTAGGCGATGATTAGTAAGTACGAAAATTTTCGTATAACCTAATATGGTGGTTTCGAAAAATATCGCTAGAGTACAACTTATTAGATTAAATAAATAATCGAATGATATTATTATTGAACGAGTTATTTGGCGTAAAGGCGTTAACCCAAATATGGATGTGATATATGTACACAGATGTATATGATTATGGAGAGTTAATCGAGAAGAGTAGCGATCGCAAATCGTGAATACCCTTGTAATTTGGGTTTATTAATATTATTTAATGGATGAAATATAATTTTTATGAGATGTATTTTGAGGTTATTTTATAACCTGGATTATGTGTATGTGTTGCTTTTAAGTGTTGTTGTCAACGTGGGAGCGAATAGATTGATTTTGCGAAAAATCGTTAAATCACTATTCACAATCACGTTTACCGAAGCACTATTCACGCCAAATATTTTTACGTCTTTTTCGATTTTCACTAATTTCATTACGACGTGTATGCGAAGAGATAATTTTTCCAACCGTCGAAAATTTTATTTGAGCCCGAATGAAATTTATTTCGTATCCGAAATGTATTATATGGGTGTTCCGAATAAATGAACAAATTCCATAATTATTATTTTTACGCGTCCCAATATTTTATGGGAGTACCCATTTTAATTTTGGGTAGAGTTATTAAGCAAATTTTGTACAAAAGTGGGAGTATTCAAGTATGGAAGATACCAATTGAGTGTATATTTTTGTGTATATGTGTACTTATTTTTGCATGTTACTCCAAGACGGAACCAAACAAACTCTCTAGACCAATAGGAATGAAGGAACGGAGGAAGTTGCCGGCATGCCAAGTCTTTTGTTAGACACCATGTGCCTTGAGAGTTTAATTTGGCAACATTTCCCTCATTATTATTTCCAAGAAGCCTAGAGACATTCATTTGTCTCTCCCTCATTTCAATCTATCCGAATCTTCCCTTCCATTCTTCCAAACATTAGTTGATTTGCAAAGAGAGAGTAGAGGGAAGAGGGTTGAAAAAGTTCTGCAGAAGAAGGAGAAGAAGCCATAGACAGAGAAAAGAGTTACAAAAAGAAGAAGAAGAAGCCCACGGGAAGAAGGAGAAGAGAGCTACGGAAGAAAGAAGAGAAGAAAAGGAGAAGCACGGGAGCAAGAGGAGGAAGAATAAGAGTCCTAGCTGACTCCATAACACCCTAAGAATGTCAAGTAAGAGGATATTTAAAGTACGAGCCATCATAATTTGGCAAGGAACGCTTAAGGCAAGTTCTTTCAGTAACTTGTTGACTTGTTTAAATGTATTGATGTACATGAGTTCATTGCTAAATCTTTCTCTGTTATGTGAATTATATGCGAGCATGATTAAAGTGTGCACGTTGTGCAATTACGTGATTATGTTGTTATATGTGAAATTTAAAATATTATAAATGTGTAGTATGAGATATATGATGCAAATGAAACTTGCATATTAAGAGATGTATGATGCATATGTAGATGCATTGCATAAGAGTTATAATGCATGAATAAGATGCATAGTATGAGAATCATGATGCATGAATAAAATGCATACTTATGTGTTACGTGAAGCAAGAATTGTGAAAACTCTTATTTATTGCTGAGTCGTCGTGCTTATACTTGCAAAAATAAAACTTTTGCAGATTCTAGATGCAATAAATTCTCTTGATATCACGTTAATGAGGATTAGAGGTGAAGGTAAAAAGGAAAGTTGTATTATTTCCTCATTGTATTTATTTGGACGTGATGACGGTATACGATGCATGTGAACTAGATTAGGTAAACCTTGAGTTAAAAATAGAGGTTATCCATTATAGTAGTTAAGATGCGATAATGTTATTTACTTGTTATAGTAAACTAGAAGGATGACGATGTTGTATAAAGGACATTTATAACGAATGCATGGTTATTGAATAAGTCTATGAATATTAAGAGAATAACTACAGTCAAGGACTAAATCTTATGTTTACTTATAAAGTCTTGTAAATGATCATGATATTTATTCCACCTTGATCATAAGTGTAGATTTTAAAGGTTACGAAACCTACACTTGTAATAAAGAGTGTAATGGTAAGTTTTAATACTTATTGTTGTAAAGAATTGTTATGTACAACATGAATAGAGTTGAATTGTAATGAATATTAGATAATGTATTAGTAAAGGTCTTCGTACCTGGGTTTAAATGAGGACATATTGTAATAATATTGTAATTACATGTATGTAGTAAGATATTGTTGTATAGGTAGTACCGTGACACACCGAACCCGGCTTAAAGGCAAGACCAAGACTTCAGGGGCGTCACAAGTATTATGTATTAGTTGTCGTGTACTAGTCAGGTCACGTTTTAGTTATGGTTTCGAGACTTGGGACGACAATATTTATATTATATCAATGTAAATATTTTTATTATTCTGCAATGAATTGTTAATAGTATGACGTATGAGTTGCACAGTAATGCACCAGATTCGAGGTTAAGGTAACCCGGATTTGGAGGTGTCACTGATTGGTATCAAAGTTGATAGGTTATAAACCTTAGGTATGGGTATCTTAGGCTATAACCGTAAAGAGGATGATAAAGAATAAACTCAAATAAAGTTTAGTTGATGATAAATGAATTTAGAAAAATTCATAGTAAGAGTTGAGATATATATGAGAAGATTCAAAGAAGAGTCTTGAAGAGTTAGAAAAGATGAGAATCAGGAGTTACCTGACTCCAGTAATAAAGATGACAAGTATTGATGAATAGACGATTTCTATAAGATGTAGAAGCATAAAAATCATATAACATGATTAGAGAGAAGAGTAAATAAGATCGTAGGATGAAACGATCATAGGGTAAGGAAGATCGTAATGTAAAACGATTATGAAATAAGATCACGACGTGATCAGATTGAGTTATGAAATGACAGATAGTCTGTTGAATGATTAGAAAGTTATAGCTGGAGCTATAAAGAGGAGGTACTATGAACTAGTACGATGTAAACTTAAGAAAAGTTAGAGATGATAAAAACGGATTAAGGAAAATTCGTATTGAGCAATGAGAAGACTAGAATTTTATGGGATTTCAATTGAGGACTCGTGTGGTAGCTGAGTTGTACAAGCCTTTGTATGGGCAGGGGTTTTGTGTTTGGTTCAACGACTACTCAGTTTGTCACATTGAGAATCCTTGAAATGTTTGTATTGCGCTATCAATATATATATGGTGAGAAGGTGATTCTTTTCTCATATTTATATTTTATGGGTAGAGAATATTAAGTGTAGGCATGAGTTCTTGAAACTCATACTTATGGTAAGTTTGTGACTCATAATCATATAGTATGTTTTGAGCCCCTCAGCGTATGGACAGTTCTTGATTTGTTCTTGGACTACGTATTGCTAGGACAAGTTCCTAAATTCATATTATTGTGGTAAGTTCTTGAACTCATAATGCGTGGTAAGTTTGATAAACTATATTGGGGTATAGAATGGTTGTGGATTAAGAAATGAGAATTCTTAATGTGATGAGTGTTTGTCGATTTAGCAATCAATAAATACGTGTAAGTGTACACGATCAACAAGTAATAAAGTGATAAGAGAGTGTCGAACCCACAGAGAATTATTTAATAATAATTACCAAATATTAACTCATAATCAAATTAATTTTATTTAAACAATTCGATAAAAGATTTTGAATTTTGAAAATAAAGTACTAAACTAGCTAATTACTAACTACCAAGAATTGAATTCAGATAAAAAGGCTTAAGATTACAATTTTCCTTAATGTTTCACTTGAATTAATACACTTCCTGTTAAGTTATATTAATTATTCCGGATTGTTAATCAAGAACTCATCAATATTTATAATCATCTCTCGATGTATCATAAACGAATCAACTTAAATTCACAAAAGATAGAATTAAAATGAACACCCTAGTTAACTAATTCACTATATCTCTATGTGAATTACAATTAAAAAGGATTTAAAGCACAGGTTCTCTTTCAAATTACATGCGGCATATAGGTATATCTCTATCCTAGACACAAATTATGAATTCCATCATATGCAGAAAACACAATCACATATTATTATGATTAGGTCTAAATCTATAATCCATCTCTCAAGTTCATATAGATTACCACGGTAATTGTTGATCAAGCAATTAAGCAACTAATCACAAATCATAATAGACAATACGACAATAATCATCAATAATTAACAAGGAAACATATCAATAAAAGCTACGCAATAAGTTCCATTGTAATCTTAAAAAAAAATTAGTTCATGATTGAATTAAAATCCATTATCCACAATTGATAAAGCATTCAAGAATACAAAATAAGAGGTAGAGAAGAGAATAGAATCTGTAGACGCAATCTTTGAGTCTCTCCTTCAGGTCCTTAATTGAATCCTTTGTGCTCTTGCAATTGCTTTAAGCCTCCATCTCTTTCTCCCAAACTAGGGTTAGCAAAAAGTAGCAAAATCTCTCCTATTCTATGCCTCACATCATGTATTTATAGGTTCTAGTTAAAGTCCTAAACCAATTAGAAGTTACAATCCTTGTTTCATTCAATTTGGGTCAAAAATAAGCTTTTCAACAACCCGACACAGCACGGCCGCGCCCATATTTGGCCTAGAAAGCAGCGCTACCGCGTCTAAGTGCCAGAAATCATGTTTTCCACTCTGCAGACTAGCGCGGCCGCGCCCAAAATAAACTTGGAACTGGCGCGGCCGCGCCCGACCAAATTCTGCTCGAACATCTCTTGGTAAAATGGTTATAACTTTTGATCCGAGAGGAGTTACGAGGCCTGCCACCTATCAAATAGAAGCTCTCGACGAGATCTACAACTTTTCTTCTTTGAGAATTGAGAGATTCGGATTAGATCAAAGTCGAAATTGGGCTTGAAGTGAGTGCAATGCAAATGGCAACTCCAAACTTTGAAGATCAACGTCCGTTGGTAAAACGATCATTACTTTCTCATCCGAACTCCGATTGTGACGATTCAAGATGTTCCGGAAAGCTAAGGAGTAGCTCTACAATACAATCCAAGTTCCAAACCAAGAACATGCATCCAACCTAGTGTTAAAAGCCCTGCAATCTTCCCTTCTTGCGTTTGCTTGCTTATTGTACTCCAAAAGATGTTCGGATTATGTTTCCTTGCTTCTTCCTACAAAATAATATAAAAACACTATAAATATCTAATACTAACTTAAAATACTTAAGAACTCACAAATTATCAAGCCAAACGTACTCAATTCGTAGGTGTAAAATCCACTCATCAAATAGTTCAGGTTCTCTTTCAGATTATATGTGGCGTATAGGTATATCTCTATCCTAGACACAAATCATGAATTCTATCATAAGCAAAAAACACAATCACATACTATTGTGATTAGATCTATATCTATAATCCATCTCTCGAGTTCATATAGATTACCACGGTAATTGTTGATCAGACAATTAAGCAATTAATCACAAATTATAATAGACAATCTGATAATAATCATCAATAATTAATAAGGAAGCATATCAATAAAAGTTACGCAATAAGTTCTATTGTAATCTTAAAAAGAAATTAGTTCATAATTGAATTAAAATCCATAATCCACAATTGATAAAGTATTCAAGAATACAAAATAAGAGGTATAGAAGAGAATAGAATCTGTAGACGCAATCCTTAAGTCTCTCCTTCAGCTCCTTAATTGAATCATTTGTGCTCTTGCAATTGCTTCAAGCCTCTATCTCTTTCTCCCAAACTAGGGTTAGCAAAAAGTAGCAAGATCTCTCCTATTCTATGCCTCACATCATGTATTTATAGGTTCTAGTTAAAGTCCTAAACCAATTAGAAGTTACAATCCTTGTTTCATTCAATTTGGGTCAAAAATAAGCTTTTCAACCACCCGACGCAGCGCGGCCGCGCCCATATTTGGCCTAGAAAGCAGCGCGGCCGCGCCCAAGTGCCAGAAATCATGTTTTTCACTCTGCAGACCAGCGCGGCCGCGCCCAAAATACACTTGGAACCGGCGCGACCGCGCCCGACTAAATTCTGCTCGGACGTCTGTTGGTAAAATGGTTATAACTTTTGATCCGGGAGGAGTTATGGGGCATGCCACCTATCAAATCGAAGCTCTTGACGAGATCTACAACTTTCCTTCTTTGAGAATTGAGAGATTCGAACTGGATCAAAGTCGAAATTGGGCTTGAAGTGAGTGCAATGCAAATGGCAACTCTAAACTTTGAAGATCAACGTCCGTTGGTAAAACGATCATTACTTTCTCATCCGAACACTGATTGTGACGATTCAAGATGTTCCGGAAAGCTAAGGAGTAGCTCTACAATACAATCAAAGTTACAAACCAAGAACATGCATTCAACCTAGTGTTAAAAGCCCTGCAATCTTCCCTTCTTGCGTTTGCTTGCTTATTGTACTCCAAAAGATGTTTGGATTACGTTTCCTTGCTTCTTCCTACAAAATAACATAAAAACACTATAAATATCTAATACTAACTTAAAATACTTAAGAACTCACAAATTATCAAGCCAAACGTACTCAATTCGTAAGTGTAAAACCCACTCATCAATGAGCATTGATGATATTAGAAGTAGATATAATTATTAAGTAGTGGAGTAATGGAGAAAATTAATGTTGATGGAGGAACATGGATATCTAGGGGTAAGTGTCATGGTGGCCACTCAGTGATTCCTTCATTCAATACTAGTAATCCACTCAGTGATTCCTTCATTCAATACTGAAAATTTATGCAAGAGGTAAATGTCATGGTGGCCACTCAATGGTTTCATGCAAGAGGTAAGAGCCATGGTGGCCACTCAGTGATTCCTTCATTCAATACTGAAAATTTATGCAAGAGGTAAGTGCCATGGTGGCCACTCAATGGTTTCATGCAAGAGGTAAGTGTCATGGAGGCCACTCAGTGATTCCTTCATTCAATACTGAAAATTTATGCAAGAGGTAAGTGTCATGGTGTCCACTCAATGGTTTCATGCAAGAGGTAAGTGTTATGGTGGCTACTCAGTGATTCATACTGCTTCACAATTAACAAACAATTGTTGAAGACTCTTGAAAGATATTCCATTATTCTGGAAACTGATTGTGAAAAGGGTAATTTTCCCTAGAAAGAAGTAGTCGCAGAATGCGATAATTCTAAATATTTCTTAGAAGAAGCGGATGAAATTCCGAAAAGAAGAAGTGAAATTCTTAGAGAGAATAATGACTATAATGAGTAGAGATGATTAAGTTGTAATTTCGATGACGAAATTCTTAGAAGAAAGGGTGAATGTAATATCCCGAATGTTTATAAGTTACTAAAGCATGATATTAAATTATTATGATGATTGCGGTATACAATGATCCTTAGAAAAGGGAATTTAAGGGTTAAAGAGAGGATAATACTCAGTATATAATTGAGTTTGATAAAGGTTATAGAATAAAACCTACAAGAATTTGTTAAGGAAGTGAATGAAATAGGTAATATGAAACCTATGTTATAGTAATACGTTGAAATGTTCAACTATAAAATTTCGGAAGAAGATTTATGCGGACCGAGTAAGAATGTTTCGGTGATTCCGATGACGGAATCTTTATAAGAGGGGAAGAATGTGATAACCCAAATTTTTCGAGAATAAAATTGAAGTAAGGATTTAATAAAATTCTTATTATGAGGTGTAGCGGGTTGAATGTAAAATATATATGTGCTATATATTTTTTTATGTAATTTATGTGATAAGAGAATAAATATATGTGTATTATATATTTATTATCGATTAGTGATGAGATGTGGACTAATAGTTTGTCAGAGCTAAATAATTTAATTAGTATGGACTAACTGACGAAGTGTATAATTGTATAGAAGGAAGTCAAACTCGAATTTAAGTTCGGAGTGAGCTGTAATGATGATGAAGAAGAAAGAAAGAAGAATGTAACGATCGTGAGTCGTGGTTAACTTGGTAATTCGAGCTTATAAATGTTATTGAATAAAATAGACTTTTATTAATAATATTATGTGTTAAGCGTTTAAAAGTTATATTATAACCTAGATTATGTGTAGGCAATGATTAGTAAGTACGAAAATTTTCGTATATATGGTGGTTTCGAGAAGTATCGCTAGAGTACTACTTATTAGATTAAATAAATAGTGAAGGATATTATTATTGAACGAGTTATTTGGCGTAAAGGCGTTAACCCAAATATAGGTGTGATATATGTACGTAGATGTATATGATTATGGGGAATTAATCGAGAAGAGTAGCGATCGCGAATACCCTTGTAATTTAGGTTTATTAATATTATTAAATGGATTAAATATTATTTTGTGAGAGATATTTTTAGGTTATTTTATAACCTGAATTATGTGTATGTGTTGCTTTTAAGTGTTGTTGTCACGTGGGAGCGAATAGATTGATTTTGCCGAAAATCGTTAAATCACTAGTCAAGGGCACGTTTACCGAGGCACTATTCATGGCACTATTCATACCAAATATTTTTACGTCTTTTTCGATTTTCACTAATTTCGTTAAGACGTATATGCAAAGAGATAATTTTTCTAAGCGTCGAAAATTTTATTTGAGCCCGAACGAGATTTATTTTGTATCCGAAATGTATTATATGGGTGTTTCGAATAATTGAATAAATCTCATAATTATTATTTTTACGCGTCCCAATATTTTATGGGAGTACCCATTTTAATTTTGGGTAGAGTTATTAAGCAAATTTGGTACAAAAGCGGGAGTATTCGGGTATGGAAGAGACCAATTGAGTGTATATTTTTGTGTATATGTGTACTTATTTTTGCATGTTACTCCAAAAGAGAACCAACCAAACTCTCTAGACTAATAGGAATGAAGGAAAGGAGGAAGTTGTCGGCATGCCAAGTCTTTTGTTAGACACCATGTACCTTGAGAGTCCAATTTGACAATATTTTCCTCATTATTATTTCCAAGAAGCCTAGAGACATTCATTTGTCTCTCCCTCATTTCAATCCATCCGATTCTTCCTTTCCATTCTTCCAAACATTAGCTGATTTGCAAAGAGAGAGTAGAGGGAAGAGGGTTGAAAGAGTTCTGCAGAAGAAGGAGAAGAAGCCATAGAGAGAGAAAAGAGTTACAGAAAGAAGACGAAGAAGAAGAAGAAGCCCACGGGAAGAAGGAGAAGAGAGCTACGGAAGAAAGAAGAGAAGAAGAGGAGAAGCACGGGAGCAAGAGGAGGAAGAAGAAGAGTCCTAGCAGACTCTATAACAACCTAAGAATGTCAAGTAAGAGGATATTTAGGACGAGCCATCATAATTTGGCAAGAAACGCTTAAGGCAAGTTCTTTCAGTAACTTGTTGACTTGTTTAAATGTAGTAATGTACATCAGTTTATTGCTAAATTTTTCTCTATTATGTGAATTATATGCGAGCATAATTAAAGTGTGCATGTTGTGCAACTACGTGATTATGTTGTTATATGTGGAATTTAAAATATTATAAATGTGTAGTATGAGATATATGATGCAAATGAAACTTGCATATTAAGAGATGTATGATGCATATGTAGATGCATTGCATAAGAGTTATAATGCATGAATAAGATGCATAGTATGAGCATCATGATGCATGGATAAAATGCATACTTATGTGTTACGTGAAGCATGAAATGTGAAAACTGTTATTTCTTGTTGAGTCGTCGTGTTCATACTTGCAAAAATAAAACTTTTGTAGATTCTAGATGCAACAAATTCTCTTGATATCACGTTAATGAGGATTAGAGGTGAAGGTAAAAAGGAAAGTTGTATTATTTCCTCATTGTATTTATTTGGACGTGATGACGGTATACGATGCATGTGAACTAGATTATGTAAACCTTGAGTTAAAAATGGAGATTATCCATTATAGTAGTTAAGATGCGATAATGTTATTTACTTGTTATAGTAAACTAGAAGGATGGCGATGTTGTATAAAGGACATTTATAACGAATGTATGGTTATTGAATAATTCTATGAATATTCAGAGAATAACTACAGTCAAGGACTAAAACTTATGTTTACTTATAAAGTCTTGTAAATAATCATGGTATTTATTCCACCTTGATCAGAAGTGTAGATTTTAAAGGTTACGAAACCTACACTTGTAATAAAGAGTGTAATGGTAAGTTTTAATACTTATTGTTATAAAGAATTGTTATGTACAATATGAATAGAATTAAATTGTAATGAATATTAGATGATGTATTAGTAAAGGTCTTCGTACCTGGGTTTAAATGAGGACATGTTGTAATAATATTATAATTACATTCATATAGTAAGATATTGTTGTATGGGTAGTACCGTGACACACCGAACCCGGCTTAAAGGCAAGACCCAGACTTCAGGGGCGTCACAAGTATTATGTATTAGTTGTCGTGTACTAGTCAGGTCACGTTTTAGTTATGGTTTCGAGACTTGGGACGACAATATTTATATTATATCAATTTAAATATTTTTATTATTCCGCAATGAATTGTTAATAGTATGACGTATGAGTTGCACAGTGATGCACCAGATTTAAGGTTAAGATAATCCGGATTTGGGGGTGTCATAGAGAGTATATTATATAATTGTATAATATATAAATGTAAAATTTATATATAAGGTGTAATAGTTCACTCAATTATATGAGGTGTCTCACACATTCTTTTTTACTAAATAATAAATTATTCAAACATCTTTTTTTTATTTGTTCTTTCCTATTATAAAATTTAATGGATTTAATATTGAGACACATCTCTAAGTTCTTTGGGCAGAAGGTTATTGGCACTGCTGCTGCGGATTTTTTTTTCGAATTTTTATATAAAAAAAATAATATTCCATAAAAATTAATATTGTCGTAAAGTTTCACACACATAAATTATAAATGAGACCCATATTTATTCATACTACCTGCTTTCCATAATTATTGCAACAAATTTTTGTTTATGGAAAGTTTCAAAAATACTACATAATCTCTTTTTTAAGTAATTTTTACAAAGTTAAATGACTAATTTACCTATAATCATATCAATTTTATCTAATTTACCTATAATCATATCAATTTTATCATATAAATATAGGGAATTATTATTTTGACAAGTAAAAAATTTATATTTCTGCAAGGTCTCTCTCATATAAGTGTGAGATCCATTTACTATTCATATGAGAGAGATCTTGTGGAACTATTACTTTTATTTGTGAAAATATCAATTCCTTAAATATATAGTGAATTCGTTTACTAACATAAAATTTTGTGGTTCACATCCTTAGAGTATTGTTTACCACGCACTTTATGGGAATCGATTATGAAATCAAATGAAAAATTGAAAATTTTCTTAACATTTAGGCAAAAAGTTGTGTTACGGTAATTTTAGAAGGGGAGAGAGTATTTAACCGATGACCACTTACTTAACTGATATGACTCATTTTTATTGATATAAAGGTCGATGATTTTTTTCTTGTTGACAACATATGTTGAAGAAGATTCAACAATGACAGGTCCAAAAGGTAGATTCAGTAATGCGAACGATGAATATTGAAGAAAGTAAGTTATCTCATTTTTCACCTACTCTTTTTTCTTAAATTATGATAAATTATTGTAATAAATTGAGATATTAAAAAAATATAAAAAAGGAGGATCCTTTTTTCTTTAAATTATGGTAAATTATTGTAATAGATTGAGATATTAAAAAATATATAAAAAAGGGGGAGTATTATTGAAATGGTGTGAAAATATCTATTTTCCCAAATGAAAATAAAATTAATTTTAAATTTCCCTGAAAAGGAGGATCCTTTTTCTTTAAATTATGATAAATTATTGTAATAGATCGAGAGTATTATTGAAATGGTGCGTAAATATCTATTTTTCCGAATGAAAATAAAATTAATTTTAAATTTCCCTGCCTTCCTTCCCTTTCATATAAGAGAGGGAGAGAGAGTTGTGAAATAGAAAACTGAAAAATGGAAGCAGCAGCAGCCAAACAAGTCATCAAAGTTGCAGCCCTCTGCGGATCTCTTCGCAAAGGTTCCTTTAATCATGGTCTCCTCCGCTCAGGTACTCTCTTTTTTTCCCTTTCTCTCTGTATTTTTTCCCTCAAAATTATAGCAGAAAATTTTAATTTTTCACTCAAATGCATAATATTTGTTGATGGGACTCTCATTTTGGGACATTAGGAGTAGATTCTCCACTCCAAAGTATTTAGGGTTCAACAAAATTAAGGATTTAAAATTAAAAACTTATCTGAATATCAAGAGCTTACCGGTAAATGTTAAGATGAAATACGACACTTATCTCTAACTGATGTTGTGTATATATTCATCTATGTATATTGTATATACTTTTGTATTTGGGTTGAATTTGGAATTGGTCTGTGTGAATGTAGTAATTGAGCTATCTAGGGAGTCCATTAATGGTATCAAGGTGGAATATGTGGATATATCACCACTGCCTATGCTCAACACGGATCTTGAGGTCAACGGAACATTTCCACCAGTTGTGGAGGCTTTCCGGCAAAAGATTTTGGAAGCCGATAGCTTCCTGTTTGCTTCACCTGAGTACAATTACTCCATCACTGGTACTCTTTTTAACCTCCCATTTTAACATTTAAAGTTTTGTGTTTATTATGTTCTGTGTTTATTAGAGGTGAGAGGTCTGTTAATACCCTGCAAATGTAGTCCAATTATGCAAATTAGGTGTCTAACACCCAAAATTATTTCCTTATATTGATTGTCAGAATAATTTGGAGATATTTTGGTGGTAGTTTAGTAGTCTTATTAGGTTATCGGGTTTTGAGGATTAGATTAACTAGTTGGAAAACTTGGTAGATAATACAAAATTGATACTTATTGACCAAAACTTATTTCAAGATTTGATAAACTATGATCAAGTTGGAAGGAATTTGATTTGGGACGAGCTAGTTGGAAGTATTTTTGTGTTTGAATATATTTAGATGAATCATCTTAGAGTGGGTTTTGCATAGTTGGTTATTTTTTTCTTCTTTTTTGTAAGTCCAAAATTGGTTATTGGGTTTGGAATTTAGGGATAAAGTTGGGTAAAGGAAAAGTTCCCCAATCAATTTTGTGGGACATGCCTCAAGTTGGTCTATTATTCTACAAACAGTATAATATTATTGTAGTGGTGTTAGTTATCATGACTTGTGACCATGGTTTGATGTTTAAACTAAGTCCTTCGGTGATGCTGATTTAATTAACTAGTTAACAGTGTCAAAATTTTATAATCGTATTGTTGTATTTCTGTTCTATAGGTTTTTATGCTAACAAATATCTAGCAGTTTGCAGCCTTCAAATGTTACCTTCCTAGTGGAAGGCAAGAACAAATTTTCACTTCTCAAAATATCTGGAAATATTGTTTATGGAATTTGTATGAAATCCATGTTTGTTTGGATTATTATTATTATTTATTATTATTATTATTATTATTACTACTACTATTATTATGTTTTTTTTTGGGGATAAGTATTTCAATGTACAATCCTCAATGCATGGTAGTGATTGCTATTAAATGAGGAATGTGAAAATCTTTGATCTTCAATAACGTTTCTTTATGAAAACACTTGAAAGATTTATGGATGATGAGTAGCTGAAATCCATTTCATTTGAAATTATAAGAAAGACTTTTTTTATTCCCTTTTTATGGAATACATCCTGCTATCATTGTTATTTAGCTGATCGATAGTATGAAACCTTTCTGACAACATGCCATTTTGAATCTAAATCTTTGAGTTACGATGTTGGTGGTCAGTAATTTTAGATTGTCACTGACCTTGTCGAGGGCTCCATTACTAAAACATCGAGTCATTACTGTCTATTGGGAAGTAAATTTTTTTGCTCGAGTTGTATTAGAGTATTTCATGTTCTGTTACATATTTAAGAATGAGACTACCTACCAAAACATGTTCCGTTACATATTTAAGAATGAGACTACCTATCAAAACATCTTTTGATTATTTGTTTTCCAATTTTAGAAGACGAGTCAAGACAAAACACGTCTTCTTTACTTTAGAGTTTTGTCCCGTAAATTTCTCATTATCATCCTGTTCTTAGATCTTAAGCACAATTCTGTTAGCACCAAATCATGAAGGAACTGGACTAGAGGTCTCTTGTTCAGCCGTGGAATCAACCGATGTTTAAATTATTTCATAAAGTTTAATGAATGGACATGTTAGATCGGTACAAATTGTATCAAGGTACCCAAAGATGCTATATCTCTTAAGTACCTTTCTATAAAGGTTGTTTACTTCTTATCCAAAAGAAATAGGCTAGTTATTACTTCAATGCAGAGGAACAATAGAAATAAACAACAAAGAAGGGTGACTTAAGTGGTTTGTGCACCACATTACATATCATCAATCCTCCAGTAGATGTAGGTAGTTGAGTCTACTTGCGTCAAACTCTTGTCCATTTTCACAGTTTTAAGCAAATAAATATAAAAAATGATATCCAGCCTTTCTTTTAAATTTTGAGGAGTTTATGAATTTTGAAATATATAATATATGTTCACATGTATTATATCATTTTATATAGGCTAAATGTATGCCAGATGTTTTAGTTGTAGTTTTGGGACTAAGATCTCCTCCGTTACACCTTTCACCCAATCACCCTAATACACATTTAGCGACATAAATATTGCTTCTAGCATTGGTATTGCGATGAATTTTATTGGGTCGCTCAATGTGCTATTTGTGACTAATTTTGTATTTGGGAAAATTGAGTGAAAGATATGGAGGGGATCCTAATCCGTAATATTGGCTTTTGTTGTTGACTTTCTCTTGGAGATTGTTCATTTGATTTTGGAGCTGTCTTTTCCATGTGCGCCTCCGGAATTGATTGTTGAAACTAACATAACTATTACAAACTCGATGTTGCTATGTCAAAATGCATCATTTAGATGTTTTCGTATGTGCTGCTGCTTGTGTAATTTCTTTGTTTTCTCCCACTATATTAGCACCTTTGAAGAATGCAATTGATTGGGCATCTAGACCACCAAATGTTTGGGCTGATAAGGCTGCTGCAATCGTAAGTGCTGGAGGAGGTTTTGGTGGGGGACGATCACAATATCATCTACGCCAAATAGGCGTCTACATTGATCTTCATTTCATTAATAAGCCTGAATTTTTCCTGAACGCATTTCAACCTCCGGCCAAGTTTGATAGTGATGGCAACTTAATTGACGCTGGAGCCAAGGAGAGGTTGAAAGAAGTCCTTCTAGCTTTGCAGGCATTTACACTGCGGCTTCAGGGGAAGGTATAAAAATCTGTGTCTGGCTCAGGCTTCTGGATTCAAGCATTGTATGTCTGCCTCAGTTGTGCCTGTTGGAGTTTTGCTATAAAAATCCTATTTATCTATTTATTTAATGTTTATTTATTTGTGTTGGACATTGTTTTATTAATAAAAGTACATCATTCATTAAATGATCATTTAGTTTGTTTATATATGCATATTATATATGTTATGGTTTATGTGTATAAATAAATGTTATACACGGAAGATATAAATCATATGTAATATATAAATAAAGAAATAATGGTTTATAACCTAGGATAATTTGGAGATATTATCCTGTAGGTTATAGTGATTTAACAGAAATGATTTATCTTGATCATAGAAGTTAGACTTCTAGTTAAAGTACTAGTGTATTAACATTGTGCATTAAATGGATCATGTGACAATATTTTATTTATAAAATATTTTCACATAAATACTAATTTGTAAAATTTCTTAATTTTGAAATAATAGTGGACTTAATATTGTTATATATATTAATTTGATGTTCCAACGAGTGAGATTACATCGTGTTAATTAATACCTCGGAATGTCGATTAATATATTTAATTAATATTAGGAACATTATTATTATCAAAACATCTATAAGATTTTTCATAAGATAATTTATCATTGATCATACAATCTTGGTCGAGTCTTTTAATATTTATTATTAAAAGGATTGATTTAATTGGTAAATCAATTTATGATCAAATAGAGATAAATTGTGGACTTATGAAATTAGTTTAAAGGCCTAAATATGGATTAATACCCTGAACTTTTAATATTTTTTCACTTTGGGGATTGTCTTCTCAATTTTTTTTAATTAGGGGATTAAACTTTAAAAAAATTTCTACTTCGGGGATTGTGTTCTCAATTTTTTCAATTAGAGGATTAAACTTTTTAATTTTTTTCTACTTTGAGAATTGTCTTCTCAATTTTTTTATTAGGAGATTAAACTTTTAAAATTTTCTAATTACGCCAAAACTGATAGTGCCACATCAGAAAATTGATGACATGACAACGACACATTACTAAAAAAATACTTATGTGTAATATTGAGTCTCATTTTAACATTTATTCAATTAATTTTTTATACCAAAAGGGGTAAATATAAAACCATTATTAATTTTAAAGTAAATTATTATTATAATTTTAATATAAAACCATTATTAATTTTTTAAAGTAAATTTAATGATAATTTTATCCTTTTGGTAAATTATTAATTTTTTAAATTTAATATTTTGGTAAAGTTAATGTTTTAAAGTAAATTTAATGACAATTTTTTTCAAGTAAAATTAATAATGGTCTTATATTTATCATTTTTGGTAAAAAAAAAAATTAATTGAATAAATATTAAAATCAGACTCAATATTACACAAGTATTTTTTATTCACGTGTCGATGTCATGTCATCAATTTTCTAATGTTACACTATCAATTTAGATGTAATCAGAAAAATTTAAAAGTTTAATTCTCTAATAGAAAAAATTGAGAAGATAATCCCCAAAATGGAAAAAAATTAAAAGTTTAACCCCCTAATTGAAAAAATTGAGAAGACAATCCCTAAAGTGGAAAAAATTAAAAGTTTAATCTCCTAATTGAAAAAATTGAGAAGACAATCCCTAAAATGAAAAAATATTAAAAGTTCAAGGTATTAATCCATATTTAAGCCTTAGTTTAAATGTATCGGAATTATATTAATTGATTCTGAAATATTTATGTACATTTATAGAGGAAATATTTGCAGTTTATTAGTAAAGGGTTTATTTAATTAATTTCTAGACTGGACTGAAGTGCAATTACAATTATTTAGTGGAATTAATTGTAATTAATATTTATTTTGAATATTATTATTGGATAATAATATCTAGATAAGTATTGGAGTCAGAAAAGGAATCCCTTAGGATCCCCTTCCTAGCTTAACATGGACCAGATTCATAAGAGATGATTAATGTTATTATATATATCTTTGATCAGAAACGTATTTGGTAATTTTTTCATCAGAAGAAAATACAAAAATTCGTATTCTCTCTTTCAGCCTAAAAAAACAAAGTTAGGGTTTTTCAGAGGGAGGCTTTGGAAACCACACTCCAGGTTCAGTATAAGGTCATAGGAAGGAAGATCTTGATGATACAAAAAGACTTAGGATATTAAAACGTGTTAATCCAACCAAGTACTAAGTAACAAATTCGTACTTTTGATACATGAATTATATATATTTGTTGTTTTGTATAAAATCATAAAGATGATCCTGCCATCCTGGTTGTTTTTTTTTAAAACCTATTTTCGGAAATTTTTTTCAATAGTGCCATCAGCCATGGGCAATTAAATTCGTGTGATTAATTATCCAAACATATATTATAGAAAATGTAATTGTTGTGATGAATATGATGACTGATTTGAGTCCTATATTTAACGTTTGTGGAGAAGTAGTTATTAAATAAAAATCTCCCGAGTTTATCTTACTTGACATCAATTTTCTAGCTTATAGTTAAATTTTGTAAAAGAGAGATTTTCTTTTGATATTATATATCTATGAATCTCTGTGAAGTTAAAAGAAAATTTGGAGGGAGTAAAGATATAATAACGGTTTTGGGTCTTCTAATGATTTGAGCAATAACTTTGTGGCTTCAGAGAAGATGGAATCAGCTCTGGCCAGATGAGTAGCAATTTGGTAAATAAAAAGAGAGTTGGCTGCCCATGCAAGGGCGGCTTGGTTTTGGCAACCCATACATGGGCGGCTAAAACAGTTTGGCAGCTCATGCAAGGGTGGCCCACCGCCTTGGAATCCGTCTGCGGAGGTCTCAACAACTAGACGTTATGGGCGATTACTATGTTATGCATAGTTGTACTTTTAATGGCCATAAGCTTTTGATTCGGAGCAGTTAGAAAACGAGCAAATAAAAAGTGAAAAGATCTTTTCGAGCTCTACATCGTATCAAAAGGGCTTTGCCTGTATGAGGCCGTTTACAAGGTCAAAATTCAATCAGAAAACCCTTTTTTGCACTGTTTTATGTTGTACTATGATTATTTGAAACGTGAAATTTTGAATGTTTATAACTTTAAGATAGAAATAATAAAACTTAACCAATATTTAAAGGCGTGCTAGCCTACTAGGACTTTAATTAGTCTAAAGAAAAATAATTAATTATTTTTTTTATTTTTTTGAAATTACGGAAATATTCAAATATTTAAAATATATTTTATCCCAAGTAAAATCATACTAGGACATAAGTTAGTCAAAAGGAAAAATAATTACTTAATTTTTTTTTTAAACTATGGGAAAGTTTCCAATATTTAAAATGTGTTTTATCCCAATTAAAAGCGTACTATGACTTTAGTTAGTCTAAAGAAAAAATAATTTATTTTTTATTTTTTATTTTTGGTTTTGAAATTACATGAAAGTTTCAATGACTGAAAGTATATTTTATCCCAACTATAAGTATGGAGCAAGAATCTTGGAAGGCGTTTTTATTTATTTTTTATTTTTCATTTTTTATTTTTGGTTTTGAAATTACAGGAAAGTTTCAATGACTGAAAGCATATTTTATCCCAACTGTAAGTAAAGAATCTTGGAAAGTTGGAAGGCCAATGGATGATTCTTAAGTCAAACAGTTGATATCCATTTAATTTCTTTTTCTTATGTTTTTTTACCTAACACATTCGTGGTCTCCCATTGGTTAACTATTTTAGGTTTCATTTCACTGTAGTTTAGGTAAGAGCTTGTTATGAGTTGTGAATTTCTTGTCATGTAGGGAGTATTTATTAGAAAAGAAAAAGCATCTAATCGTTTCAATTTCCTTGGTAGTAATACTAGCAGCCATCAACCGGTAGTACATGTGTCGTGTGATTACCCTAACAATAAAATAGGAGCTTCATAAAAGTTGAAAGGCTAAATAAAAAATTAACAAAATTTTAAATTGAAAGGCACAAAATAGTAATATAAGTGAACTTGCATGGGCAAAATGAAAATCAAAAAGACAAAAAAAAAATTGTTGGGACACAAATATATTAAACGACGATAACGAAGTTAGTGATGACGTCAGACTACTTTACAATATAAATAGAATCTTATTATATATGACGATAATTTTATGTCAATTATAAATATTAATGTGTGTGGATATACGTGATAGAGGGGAATTAGAAATAGTCTAACTCTAAATTTATTCTATCTTATAAATCAAAGTTCTAATTAAGTTGTAATTCAATTTTATTATAAATTTGTTGACTTATAAATCATTTATATATGGATATGGATTAGGGCCCCAAATTTAAATCCTAAATGACGCTCCAATCCAAATGAATATTCATCCACATGTTAGATTGCACAAGTTACAGAATCTTAAAGGGAACAACTATATATAATATATAATATATAATATATAATATAGATAGAGAGAAATTGTGACGACACAAAAACTAGAGAGAGAAAAATAGAAATGGAAGCAGCAGCCAAAACACTTATCAAAGTCGCAGCGGGATAATGGATTTTGATTATTTTATTAGGACTCGATTTTCATTGTAATTATCGAATTTTTTTTTATTACAATCGCATGATTATATTTAAAAATACTTTCAATATAGTCATTAGTTATGATTCCGTCAAAAAAATTGACGGAATTCGTGAGCGGGCATCTCACGTGAAGATTGAATGTTGATATGTACATTAATTTTGCCACGAGTATATCATGTGCAGAGCACATGGCAATTGACCTCGTATCAATACTACTCCCCCCGTTCCAAATTAATTGCTCAATTTTGATCATTTTAAGTCAAATTGACTATTTTTAGAACTAATCTTTTTACTATTTTTGCTAAAATATAGGTGAAAAGATTATAACCAAAAGAAAGTATATACAATTTATTACTAACTCTAATTTTTATAATTTTAAAAATATATTTATATATGCTTAATTATTAATTCTAAAAATAGACAATTTGACTTAAAATGGTTAAAATTGAGCAATTAATTTAGGACGAAGTGATAATATATAAATACAGTAAGACTGATCCTGAAAAATCAGGTGAGTCAACTCAATTAATTTAATCAAATTAACTCAGTCAATTTTTAAATTGGAATTTGTCAGATCAATCGTTCGTCAGCTCTTCCTCTTCTGTCTCCCTTCCGTTCCCTCTTCCTCCGCATCCAAAACCATCTTTTTCATCTCCTCCTTAATTAATTTCAATTGCTCTTCCTGTCATCCGTCACGGAGTAATCACTCATGCCGAAATTATCTCTATCTAGCCTTCATCGCGGAACCACGGAGTTTTAATTTTTAGATCCACAAATCAAATTGCTAATCCAAACGATTCCGATCGATTTATCCACCATAAATTTTACCAACCATTACGTTTGTCCAGTGACTCGTAAGCTCTAAAGCTCCTCCTCCTCACATCACACCTACTGACGTCTCGCCGGTAATCGAATTCATTCCACCAGGTACCTATTCTTCCACTTTCAGTTTCTCTACAGATTTCAATTTGTGTCAGTGCGAAACCCTAGACGACATTAAGATGCATCTTTTCGCCACTGAATATGGTCCTTAGAGGATGCTGCACTCAATTTGCTAATGTTGTCCAGTCACAGCCACAGTGCCTCTGTCAAGTCATCAATTTGCTAATGTTGGCACTTCCCAGTGCTTGCAATGTCCAGACTCCCCCAATTAGCCGATGTAATGGTAAGATAATCCTATAAACACTATCCTCCGGTAGTTGCACTTTAATTAGGAAATGTAAGTATGCTTCAAGTGACCTTTCTGATATGTCTTTGTGTAACCAAACTGAAATAACTACTTCTCCCATTGATATGACCTTAGGAACATCAAGTTCTCCTGCAAATGCTTCAGGTACACAATTATTTGTAAATTTATTCATACACATTAGTATTATCATATATATATATGGTATTTAGAAAATGCAAATAATTCAACTTGAGGTCGGTTTAGTTATAACTTATTGCAAAGAACTAGGGTTTTATTCTGAATTGAAGTAATTGGGGTTTGATTTAGCAACTCTCTATTGTAGTAACTGGGATTTAAAAGATTAGTTTATCTCTTATTTAAACAATTATGTTATCTCTTTCGTAGTAAAGTTTGCTTTCGCCTACTGTTTTAATGGACCATCAAAGTAGAATTAATCCTTCTTCTTCGCACATTACTAAAAACATTATTTTGTTTCAAGCTCGAGCGATTTCTCAGATAAGGAATTCACCTTTATCTACCAAATTCCGGCTGAATGTGCCAAAACGAGATCTCCAATGGGACACAAAACATCTGCTATCTGTTATATCTCAGGCTGCAGGTGCATCCCATACATGCTAAGACCTTGAAATATAATAAGTTACTTCATCCTATACATGCTAATAACCGAGTTGTTTGTCTCATGGTTTTTTAGAAGACATCCCATTAGGAGGGTTACATTCTATTGATTGTAAAATTAGTAAATTTTTGTTGTACTATACTTCGATTCTATCTTTAGTAAATTAGTAACTTATGACACTGATAATTTATCTATTTTCAAATGCTCAATTGAGCAATTCCCCCTTCATTGGTGATCCTCCAGTCAACTATTGAACTGGAGGGGATTTAAGCCCCCTTAAATACAGAGTAGCTTCATCTCTTTCTGTTCTTCAACAATCCATATCCGGCCAGAATTCTTCGTCGTCCTCCATTCTCTCTTCTATTCTTACCTCCATTCTCCACGGGTATGTGGTCTTCTCTTTCCTTACTCTCTCTATTGTGTAATTGGGCTAGATTTATTGTTGAAATTGAAATGATTATGCCTAAATGTTTTAGGGATTTGACTAATTTGAGATGGGCCTTGCGTCTGTAACTTTTGATTTGGGTGTTGAGCTACTGTTTCTATTTCATTTGGTTTAATTATTGATATTGATTGTGTAAACCTTTTATTATTGATCTGTTTTTAACATAGGAAAAGATATTGGGTGTTGAGCTTTTGTTTCTAAATGAAATATTAGTATGCTTTGTTTATGTTTTTATAATATACTATGAAATAGTGAAGTCTATAAACACAAAACATACTTGAACAAAGCATCCTTTGTTTGTTTATCTCGATTTATGATTTTATTATGTGTACTTAGTTATGGTTGTCAGACTTAGCAAAGTATAGCATTTGATGTAAAATGATAACTTTCATATTATCTTTGCCTTTTATAATCTAGGAAATTATAGTTGAATGTAGTAAGAGTGAACAGGAGAATGAATTTTTTAGGAAGAGGAAGGAACCTTGATTGGACTCGAATATTAATCCTGAACCATAGAAAAGGTTCATATTTATGTTTTTATTTTGGATCAGCTGTTTATTACTCTTTTGTTACGTTAAAGAGTTTAATTTGTGTAATTTTATGGCACAACTTTAGTTTCATACAATTATTGTTGAGTTTTGGTTTCAGGCATTTGAGGCACCTGTATTTGAGCATGCAAATGTAGACCCAAAAAAAGTAGCTTGGATTATTCTAGGTAGAGGTGCTGGGACCCGTCTCTTTCCTCTCACTAGCAGGAGTTAAACCAACTGTAGGTGACTTCCCATACGTGTTTCCCCTGCAATAAATTTTCACATTTTGGTTGCTCATTGTAAATTGAGTTGTTTTACTTGAGATGCATGTGTTATTCCTAATTGGTAAATTTTTCTGTCAATGAGATATTTCAAATTAACTATGATGAATTTGTTTCAATTTCCCTTCAAATGTTGTGATTCTATTGTGTTTTATGCATTGTATCAACAGTGGCATTAAAAATATTTTCACCCTAACCCAGTTCAATTCCTTTCTCTCAATCGTCACCTAGCTCGCACATATAACTTTGGAAATGGTGTGAATTTTGGGGATGGCTTTGTTGAGGTATGTTGAACTTAGTGACCAGGAGTAATTACACTGTAATGAATATATCTACATTTGTGAAAAAAAGAAAAGAATATATCTGCATGTTATCCAAAAAAAAAGAAGAAAAAAATGAATAAATCTGCATTATTAGTAGAAAGGACTTATAAGATTATAATGTTTAGAGTTTTTTGAAAGTTTGCTAATTCTCGGGATATGCCTATTTCAAAGTAGATCCACATCAACCAGATTTAACTGTTTGTTAATAATTTTGATCGGACTTCTTGAGACTCAAATCTGAAAGCTGAAATTATGGGAAACAAGTTTTAGCTGGCACGCAAACCCCTGGAGAAACAAGAAAGCAGTGGTTTCAAGGAACAATTGATGTTGTTACTTGATGTTGCACTGCAGCAAGTAGGCACCTCTCTTTTTTGACCGTCTCAACAAGATGCCTTAAGAAATCCTTATATTGCCTCAATGGGTGGTCTCTGTCTTTATAACTGATGTCCTTCTAAAGCTTCTGAGATGGAAGTATCCTTCATGCAATGACTTTGGATCTGAAATCATTCTTTCTGCTGTTAGGGATTACAATATCTACACCTATTTTATGTGCATAATTTATTGTTCATCTATCTTGGAGCAGGGAATTAGTGATAACATCATGGCCTCCAGTTTAAAGGACTATAAGATCGAAATAATAAATTTATATGCCCAGGAAACTTTAGAGAGAGGGGTGATTGTAGGAGTGGTTGGGCGTTTGACATGAGAGGATAACGATAACGTGAGTAGGAACTTCAGTTATTGAAAAGTTTATATAAAAAAAAGATATCATTCTCATCGCATATTTGACAAATTATTCAATCTATTCTTCAAACTAGCCCGTGCATTGCACGGGCTATCACCTAGTATACTCAAACGCAACAACAAATTCAGAAATTGGAAAAAAAAATTAGGGCGTGAAATTCAAAAATTGGGGGAAAAATAGGGCACAATTGTGCTTGGTGCGATTCTCCTTTGGTACGATTCTGTTGTTCCTTTGGTGCGATTGATTCTGCTTAGGTGATTTGCTGCTCCTTCTCAGTACTATCAAGTGTTAATTTACGGTCTCCATCAGTTTGTCTCTTAACTTCCTTTTATTACATTTCCTCTGTATCGTTCCCACGAGTAAAAAATGCAACTTTGTGGAGGAAAAACTAGAAGAGAGAGAGAGAGAAAGAGGAGAGAGAAATGGAGGGAAGAGAGGGGCAGAGTGGTACAACACCAACTCAATACACACTCCCACCATCACGGTTCGCAAGCGAAGATATACTATTCTGCATAGATATGGACAATGAATCCCTCGTTGAAATGAAAGGAACTGGACCCACTGGTCGACCCTTTACCAGATTGGACTCAATCAAGTAAGCTATTCTTCTTTTTATGCACGCCAAGCTCTCCATTAACTCCGATCACTGATTTGCATTCACTGCTATTGGAAAATCCACTGTTTGGGTACCCCTACATATATGTTCTTGATTTTTGTGAAATTGAAGCTATGCTTTGTGGGTACTTATTTAATTGGATGGAAAAGAAAAAGAATTAGGCTTTTTATGATTTTTGTTTCAATTTATATATGTTTAGATAATCAGGGGATGAATTCTTGCATTTCCCCTCAATTTTTGGGTGTTTTTGATTCTTGGAGATGGTGTAGTGGTGATTTTGTTTGATTGTTTATGGATATATTTGGTTATGCTAATTTGTTTATTTGGGAACTGAATAACTGTTTCAATTTTTGGTCTTAAATGTTTTGTTGTGGAGACTGTGTAATTAGAGGGAAATTTCCCTCCAGATCCACGTAGGAGAGGAGCTCATCTGTTACGTCATTACCATCTGTGACTGTTAGTCTACTCAGTACTTTCCGTTAGTTTTTTGGACGAAATCATAACTAATGACCATTTTGTAAGTATTTTCGAGTATAGTGATGCGATTGTAACAAAAAAAGATTCGGTAATTACAATAAAAATCGGGCCATAATACATTAATCAAAAAGTCAATTATCCCAAGTCGCAGCCCTCTGCGGTTCTCTTTGTAAAGGTTCTTTCAATCAAGGTCTACTCCGTACAGGTATCCTCAATCCCCCCTTCTATATGTTTCTTCAGTACTTCAAGTTTGTCTTTTATGCAAATTAATCCCAATATCTAAAAGCACCACATTTAATTAAATTCTAATTTAAAAATTCGGCGAGTTAACTCAGTTAATATATGAATTTATTTATTCACAAATTTTAAAATTTTGTAAGTTAACTCAGTTAATATATGGGTTCATTCATGAATTTATTCTCTCAAGAGATGTAAAATTTATTGTTTTTCCCGAATTAGGTGATAATTTTAATGTATAAACATTCTCTTGATTTGATATACATGTGTGTAATTCAAGATAAAGAATGAACGGTAAATGAGAAAGAAAAGAAGTAAACTTAAGGAAGAAAATGATTAATTGGTTAGTTAGAATTTAACGGACAAAAGCATTCTAAAAAAACACAATTATACTCTCCCTCTCTCTATATGCACTCATCAAATAATATAAATTATCATTCTATTTGACAAAATTATGGAGTATTAAATAATATAAAATTATCATTCTTTTTGTCAAAATTATGGGGTATTATAAAGGATATCCTTCTTCTATGCAAAATTAATTACGGATACTTCTAATTTTTTACAAATTCAATATAGAAAATTTAAATATATTGTAATTAAAGATGATTTATGAATTTTAACAAGAAACATTCACAATATTTCTCGACTTTGCTTAAGTCTAATAATATCTATATACATTAATATATGGTGAGACGCTTCATATTATTCATAAATTTTGTAGTCAATGCATGAATAGATTAACCAATAATATACATTACACATATTTTAAAATTTACAATGATAATGTTTAGATAAATTTTATAAACAATTACTTAAAGAGGTTCGTGCTTCACATGGATTCACTTAGTAGTTAAGAAAAATATTCGGTTTCAAAAATTTGAGATATAATTCTAAAATGATAGAATTTTATGAAAAATATTATTTCGTCAACTATATGAATAACATTTTTTAGAAATATAGTAATAATCAAATGATAATATTCAATGTTTTCTACTTTTTTTCCTTCTTTTTTCCTTCCCCCCCCCCATATCAAGAATTTTCTTTGTAAAACTAATTTAATATGTTTAGTTTAGTTAAAAGATTAAACGTAAAATAAATATTTTCTCTGTGTTCAAAAGATGTCTAAACGTACAAAAAAAATACACACACATATATAAATATAAAATTACTTAAAGCACATAAATTAAATATAAAATACGGTATAATTACTAATGAATCTCAAAGTGCACGAATGCTCATTTAAACACTTCTCTCTCAAGTTAATTATGAATTTGTATGAGTCCAAATAAAGAATATAATCCAAATAAATTTTATACTCTCTCTACTTGATTTCCAGCCTCAATTTATGTGTCCGTTGAACTTGTCGACATCTTTGGCGGACGAAGAGAGTAATTATATCTTGAAATGCATATATATATATATATATATATATATATATGAGTTCTAATCCATTACAACCGGTTGTCAGGTTACTAATTCAGCAACCATGATCTCCACCATTGATTAATACATTGGACGACAGAGATTAAAAAAAAATTCACCCCTGCCGCTACAGCCGGTTGCCAGGTTACTATTCCAGTAACTATGATCTCCACCATTGATCAATACATTGGACGACAGGGATTAAAAAAAAATTCACCCCTGTCGCTACAACTTATAGCGGCGGCACCAATTTTTTTTTTAATCCCTGCCGTCCAATGTATTGATCAATGGTGGAGATCATGGTTACTGAAATAGTAACCTGGCAACCGGTTGCCATTGATTAGAACCCTATATATATATATATATATATATATATATATATATAATATATATATATATATATATATATATATAATATATATATATATATATATGGTTTCTACTTATAGCAACCGGTTATTATAGGCACTATTCCAGCAATCATAATCTACGCCGTTGATCTCAAGATTAGATGATTGAAATTATTTTGGATTAATACCTTGTCGGCATAAATTGTTGTGGCAGGGTTAAATATCATTTTGTCCTCATTTTTAGCCCTCATGTTTATCCCTTGCGCACAAGCTGATGCGATAGTTGAGAAATTTACATTAATCCCTGTCGACACAAGCTGTTGCGATAGGTGAAGAATTTACATTTATGCCCGCACTATCAGCGCCATCCGCAACAACCGCAACAGGTTGTTGTTGCGGTTGTTGCGGCAGCCATATCACAAATATCTTTCTTTTTCTTACTTAAAGAGATTCCTTAGCATGGTGTAAATTCTCTTCTATCAAAATAGAACATATCTACGTGTCTAACAGGAAAAGTAAATTTAATTACAATGACAAAGACTATAGTATTAGTATAAATGGGAAGAGCAGTTTAATCTTAAATTATTAATACCACTAATAAAAAAAACATCCTCATATTGCATACCCAAAAACAAATACTACTTCCAGCTCCATCCAAAAATAAGAATTCCATTTAACTTGTTAACTTGATATTTTTGTGTATGTAATATAATTAACTTCAAACATTTAAACATACTTTATTCTCGATCACAAATTTTATTTTATTTACAATTTATATTATAATTATAACATATAATTATTACGCCCAAGTAAATTCTATGCATAAGCAAAAGTCAACAAATCAGTTGTAGAGCGAAGGAGAAATATTTAATCTACTAATTGGAAATTAAAGCAAGAAAATGGTAGATTAATTTTATGAATATTTCTACATTTACAAAGAACACTTACAAAAAATATCTTATAAAATAATGTGTTAAAGTGTAATTAGTAGATGATTCACCATATATAAGTGTGTCCAATGGTTGTTGTAACCAACCACAATTATACAAATCATTTTATATCGCCTTTTTGTAACTATTTTTTAGTCACTATAGTATTATTGCTATTTTATTATTTCAAGAAAGAGTCGGAAGATTAACAAAAAAAAGAGATAATAATAGAGTAGTTAAGATGAATAATTTGGAAATAATTTATTTTCTTGATAAACGTGTATTTTTAAATTAGAGCAAGTAAAATTGGATAAAGGAAGTAATATTTTAAATTTTAATAAAAGTCTAAAGATAATAGTCAGAGTGTAAGATTGTCAATTGAGTTGATTAAGCCCCAAATCGAATTGTTTGCTCAATAAAACTCCATCAAAGTTAATTTAAGAGTAGTTAAGTTGATCTGAACTTGGACAAATATTTAATAATGAAGAGAAAAATTCGGGACAAGTTTAGTTAATAAGTCGTTTGTCCATTATAAACCTGATCGAAGAGTAATACTCCCTCCGTCCTAAATTAATTGTTTTTCTAGGACTTTTTTAAGTCAAATTGACTATTTTTAAAATTAATAATTAAGCATATATAAATATATTTCTAAAATTATAAAAAATGAAATTAGTAATAAATTATATATACGTTCTTTTGGTTATAATATCTTCACCTATATGTTAGCAAAAATAGTAAAAAGATTAGTTTTAAAAATAGTCAATTTGACTTTAAAAAGTCCTAGAAATGCAATTAATTTGGGACGGAGGGAATATTAAATATATATATATATATATATATATATGATACTTACATTAGTTATTACCTATTTACATCTCAAATTATAATTGTATATAAGATTTTTTTTACTTATCTAAAAATTAACTATCATATTTGCTTTGAGAAGTTAATTCATCCAATTTTATAAAAACAATTAATAATCATATGTAACAATATTGAGATGAAATATTAAAAAAATAAAGTAAAATAAGCAAAGTAACTATTAAATGGCTCATTAATATTAATTTAAATTACAACTCACAATTAGTAAGAAGAATGATGTCTTTTTAAACATTTTAAGTGAATGATTTAAAATTATATTCTTCTTTTTCGGGTCTAGATCATCAATTATACTCCTTCCGTTCCACAATTATTGAATTATTTTTTTTGATGTGGCACAGAGTTTAAGATTAACCGAAACACATTTACATATTACATTTTTATGTATATTTATATATTTTTGTATATTTGGATGTTATATTTTTATTTATGTTATAAAATTTTTTTAAATATAATATTCAAATATAATTTAAACATGTTTTAAGATTCGTGTCACATATACTAAAAAAATTACTTCAATAATTGTGGAACGAAAATAATATTATTTATTTTTTATACAGTTTTGACCAAAAATAAATTTGAAACTTGTGTTGCTCGAGCTTGAACATACTTATCATTAGGGGTGTAAACGAATATATACGGATACAGATACAGTGGTATCCGTATCCGTAAAATTAATTCGATATCCGTATTCGTATCCGATATCCGGCGGATTTTAAAAAGATTATCCGTATCCGGTATTCGGAATAATATCCGAATACAGATAATATCCGTTTTCGTTTATTTTATTCGAATAAACAAATTATTCGAATATCCGGGTATCCGAATTCGTTTAGCAGTAACCTAATATAAAACTCATTCAAATTATTTACAAAAAATAAAGAAAAAAATTGAATAAAAATCAAAATTAAAAAATCATACATATTGAAAATATCACACACATCATCATACATCATTGATCATAAAAATCAAAATTTAAACATCCTAGAGAAAGTATCAAATTAACATAATTGAAAAGATAGTAAAATTTTTGTTCTTCTTTGCATTCATCCTTCATTAATTTGCATCTTAAATAATTGCAGCTGCAAGAGAAAAATAAATAATATTAGTATAATGTTAATCTAAAATAATTAATAAAATGTTAAATATTAACTTTTACAAGATTTCATGTAAAAGTTCATGGCATCAGTATTGCAATAATTAATATAATGTTATGGCATGAACTTTTTTTACCTCATTCTTAATAAAGTAATACTTAAACATTCAATCCAACTATTTGGCAATAAACTTGCACATTTCAGCATTCAAACCAAGAAATAAAAGAAGTACAGCAGACCGGATTTTGCTTATATATATTTTTTATGGGTTTTTTTTATTTTTTATTCTTCTGTTCTTGCTCTTTCTGTCAAAGAAATGTTTCATGTGTCTTCAAAAAAAAAAAATAACTGCAGGCATTTACACATCATTGGTTTATCACATGGTTTAACTCTTGGGAACTAAATAGTCAGATGAGAAAACTACAATTTCGGCAATCTACCTAGAATAAGTACATGCATATAGGCATCATTGTTTCATCACATGGTTTAACTTAGTAGGAACCAAATAACCAGAAGAGAAAAAAATAACACTTTTGACAATCTACCTAGAATATATTATGCAATTCAAGAAAGACCAATATGCAATGCCATATAGATGTGTAACAGCACAAGAGTAGGCTCCCACTAAGTGATCTGTCATAATTTGTTTTTCTTTATATATATAAAAGAAGAAGATTAGAGAGTCTGATCTTGTTTGAGGAAGGAAATGCCCTGTCCAGACACAGAAAGTTAGCTTATCGTGGATCCTTTTGAGTCTTTTATCTTATGTATTTATCTTCTAAATTTATCATTATACTGAATTGTAGTTATTAAGTACTTTGCCAAAATTTTCAAGGATATAGTTCGTAATATGTTTGACTGGTCATGTTTTGTAAATTCTGCTGTTACTTGCTTACTTGTTCTCATCATTGGTTTATCACATGGTTTAACTCTTGGGAACTAAATAGTCAGATGAGAAAACTACATTTTCGGCAATCTACCTAGAATAACTTTGCTTATATATATTTCGGCAAATTTAATGAACTTCAAAAGGAGATGCAAGAAAGAGCAAGAACAGAAGAATAAAAAAAACATAAAAAATAATAAATTAGAACCCCAACATGAATCCAAAAACAGAGGAAATCACAAGGCAGAGAATTTCACCAAATGACATAAATTTACCCAACACCAAACAATTCCACCAACTAAACCCTGAAAATTAGAATACCAAAACAATTCCACCAACTACACTCTAGTTAAGTGATCATTAAAAGATTTGGGAAAAGATAATTTGCCTAACTCAACACACATACATATACAAGAAAGCCAGATGCATTCAAAACATATGAGTACGAAAATTCCAGAAAGAAGAAATGAATTTTAAAAAATTAATTAGAAAGAACATCCATATAAGAATTCAACAACTGAGTACCAGTAGAAACATCTAGAAAACTTACATGAACAGTAAATCTTTCATACCCCCAAAATAAAATTAAAAAAAAAACTTATACTTAATCAGATAAACACACACACATAAATATCCAAAGCATCAACCACCAGAGGTAAAAAAATAGAACAAATACAGAGACTAAAACAGAAGAAATTAAAACCCTAAGTCGAGAAAGAAGTGCACAGACCTGTCCAGTAGCCACAATAGCACACACAATAACAGTAGCTTACACAGTAATTTTTGCAGACAATACCTGGTGAAAGTTTGGAAGAGTAAACTTGTATGAAAGAACATCAAACTACTTGATTTTTTTCAAACACGAAAAGTCCATCGGAATTAATCCTATTTAGATTTTTCATAACTGATCTTTGCAGGACACCATGTTCAAAATCCAAAAGCTTCGCCCAAATCAATTTTAGGATACTAAAGACAGATCCCCAAATTTTTTGTCGACTGGGGCTGAGAAAAAAATGTTAAAAGCTTATGACACAGATTCAGATCCAAAATTACAAATTAAAAACTGCATAATCATACAATTTCATCATTTAAACTAACTAATCAGAGCAAATTAGACACAGATCGTAACATACCTTTTCACTTTCTCTCTGTAGATTCTCTTTCTAGGTTAAAACGGCTGAGAGTGATGTCGACGCCGGGAGGGATCGCCTCTTTCGCGATTGTTTTATCCTTTTCCTATTTTAGCCTTTTTTATTAGATGATTTTTGGAAAAGGTCGGCATTAATGTCGACGGGATTTTGAAAGATCGTTTTTTATGATGAACCAATTAACCAGAGTCGCCAGTTGGTATATTTGAAATGGATGTACCAACTCATCCGAGTTTTCGTTTTCGTAAATCGCTGGCTCATGTGTGACTCCGAATTAATTGGTCTGCGAACCGAGATTCATAGAGTTCGGGGCTTGCTTAAGCGAGGGGAAGGTGTTAGGCACCCCCCGACTTCCGTGAAATACGGTTACCGCAATCTTGATGCTTTCCTATCCTTTAATTCATGAAATGTGTGTGTATGCGCGCGTGTGTGTGTGCCTATGTGAATATTATGGTGAGTTTGCATGAAAAAGAAACATTTGATGTTTTGTGAAAAAACGTGTTTTATTTTGTGAATGTTTAGAACATCTTCGGCCTATACGAGAAAGCTTTGTGAGAAAGGTTTTGATTTTAATGGTCAAAACTGCAAGATTTTCATTTAGGTGTCGTTTTGATAAAACAAGGGTTTTTAAACCTTCGTCAAAATAGGAATCGAGATCTATACATTGCTTTCGTAAAGATGATGGACAACTTCTAGGATCTCTTTCACCCTATGCACCAAGGTTTAATAAAACGTTATTTATTTTAGAAAACCATTTTTTTTGACATTTGGAAACGATTTTTCTTTAGCCTTCTCATTTGAATAGGAATCGACATTCATTAACAGTTCCATTTTTATCCCCGTGATGCTAATAACCTAATTTGATTGATTTTACGAAAATCTTAATCTTTTAGCCTTGAAATCAAATCTTGTGTCATGAACCAAATCAAGCATTAAAATGTGTTGGGGTTATCCATGGGCATGTGAGCCATCAAAATAAACCCCGAACGCCCACAATCGCATACTTTCACTATGACGGGGCCTTAAACACGATTCTCGCCTTAGCGTCATTTTAAGGCCCAACGATTACATATTTACAATGAAGACTACATCATTCCTACTACCCACATCAAAAGATGTCCATCATCGGATTTGGACCACGGGATCGCGTTCCTAGGCTCACACCCGAAATTTCCACACACCCACAAAACGGATATTACAAGAAATAACCAACACGGATAATCTAACAATGCTAAGACATCCTAAAATAGCAACCTATAGGAGTCACGCCCAATACATCACCATAAAACAAACAAAAAATCAATAAATGAATATCATCGGGTTATTAAGAAGAATTTTGTTCCGATGGAACCCTCACTAATAATCCCTAATTCATTGTTCCACCATAAATTACATGAAAACTACATTTAATTTAACCAAATGATATGATAGAAAGTGCAATAATAAGGAGATTTTCACCTTGCAAATGATATCAAAGTGGATGTAAACTTGTGTATTTGAATAGATTAGGAAGTATATATGATACAATCAAATCAAAAGAGTATAAATCTCCTCTTTTTTTCTCTCTTTCTCTCCTCTTTTGTTGCAAATTTATGCTATTCCTTCCCTAATTTTCGAGCTGCTGCTGCTGCTGTTTTCTTTTCCTCTCCGCCTGATCAACCTCCTGGATGCTGAAGGAATGAGCTGAAATAGGCTGGCCAGAGCCAGCCGCAGATGGATCTGCGGCTGGCTGGCCGCCACCCCTCCACTCAGCTGATTTTCGGTTTCCGTGTTTCGAGTTCCGTGTTTTCAAAAGGCGCACTCATTGGCCGCAGATCAATCCGCGGCTGGCTGGCTTGACTTTCTCGATTTTCGTGCCACGCCTCGATTCTCATGTCGTGATGTCGGTTTTTGCCGATAGGCTCGTATTTTACAGTCCGGGAATTACCGGGAGACGTGCCACATCATTCGTGAATGCTCATTCGGACGGTCTTGTTGTCACGTCGGTTTCGGTTGTAAATTATCGCGGTGGCGTCGAGTGTTCGTACTTGTCCATCCTTTGCTCTCGCAGGCCGGTTCATTTGACGAATTTGCCCTCCTGTCAGGGTTAGTATACGAAGTGCAAAATTTGGGTGTCTACAGCTGCCCCTCTTTATCATATTTATGAAATGTTAAATCCGGTCGATTGTCTTGTCGGGGCCGGGTCTCGTATCCGATCACCCATCTCGTAACCACCGGGTCTCGTATCCGGTCGATTGTCTTGTCGGGGCCGGGTCTCGCATCCGGTCACCCATCTCGTAACCGCCGGGTCTCGTATCCGGTCGATTGTCTTGTCGGGGCCGGGTCTCGTATCCGGTCACCCATCTCGTAACCGCCGGGTCTCGTATCCGGTCGATTGTCTTGTCGGGGCCGGGTCTCGTATCCGGTCACCCATCTCGTAATCGCCGGGTCTCGTATCCGGTCGATTATCTTGTCGGGGCCGGGTCTCGTATCCGGTCACCCATCTCGTAACCGCCGGGTCTCGTATCCGGTCGATTGTCTTGTCGGGGCCGGGTCTCGTATCCGGTCACCCATACCTTATTCCATCGCATTGTCATCAAAGGAAGTTATTCTCTTGACTAGCTTGAAAGGCATCCTTAGAGTTCGTCCTCGTACATCGTCCTTGGCAGCCATCGCTTTTGACTCTGATAGGCTAGGACCTTGACACCTAACCTGCATGGATCACGTACAGAGTTATCGTCTATTCAATGCATGTGACATAACATTTAAAATGTAAATTTGATGAAAAATGACCCCTGTACAGTCTTTTGATACTGTTCTACAGATGTCATCATTTGTCGGGGTTTGCTTGGATCTCAGCCCTTCCCAGGGATCGCTCACTTTTTTGGATATCGGCCCCTCCCAGGGGTTGTTCACCACCTTGTTGTGGTTCGTTTGGATGCCTTCCCAGGTTCTCACACCACATTTTTGTGATTTGCTTGGATGCCTTCCCAGGTTCACTCACCACCTTGTTGTGGTTTACTTGGATGCCTTCCCAGGGTGCTCACCACCTTGTTGTGGTTTGCTTGGATGCCTTCCCAGGTTCACTTCTTGTTTGGATACCAGCCCTTCCCAGGGTCATTGATTGTTTGGATACCAGCCCTTCCCAAGGGTCGTTGATTGTCTGGATCTCAGCCCTTCCCAGGGGTCGTTGGTTGTCTGGATCTCAGCCCTTCCCAGGGGTCGTTGGTTGTCTGGACCTCAGCCCTTCCCAGGGGTCGTTGGTTGTCTGGACCTCAGCCCTTCCCAGGGGTCGTTGGTTGTCTGGACCTCAGCCCTTCCCAGGGGTCGTTGGTTGTCTGGACCTCAGCCCTTCCCAGGGGTCGTTGGTTGTCTGGACCTCAGCCCTTCCCAGGGGTCGTTGGTTGTTTGGATCTCAGCCCTTCCCAGGGGTTGTTGATTCTTGGATCTCAGCCCTTCCCAGGGGTCGTTGGTTCTTGGATCTTAGCCCTTCCCAGGGGTTGTTGGTTGTTTGGATCTCAGCCCTTCCTAGGGGTCGTTGGTTGTTTGGATCTCAGCCCTTCCCAGGGGTCGTTGGTTGTTTGGACCTCAGCCCTTCCTAGGGGTCGTTGGTTATTTGGATCTCAGACCTTCCTAGGGGTCGTTGGTTGTTTGGATCTCAGCCCTTCCCAGGGGTCGTTGGTTGTTTAGATCTCAGCCCTTCCCAGTGGTCGTTGTTTATTTGCCAACATTTGATTGGATCACGCCTCATCGTGAAGTGTAGTTTCTAGACTTCAACATGGGTTTGGTACTCTGCCTGTTCTTGGTCGTCTTCATTTCATCGAGTTGAGGCAGTCTGTTTCGCTCTCTGTGATGATCGACAGCTATGTTGGGCTCCTTGGCCTTTTGATCATTTCTGCTGACTGATATGCTGTTGTCCCGCATCATATCATCCTTGTATATGCTCATGCACGTGGATCATTGGGATGTCGAGGCAGTGATAGTCAGGATTGGGGAGAGGCCCAATGACGAGAAGTTCTGTGCAGCCTCAGCTTCTTTCCATTTCACGATTCTTAACTGCCCCTGCCTTGGCGCGTGTTGTTACCAAGAATTTCTATCGAAAACTCGCGATGTTGACCGTGCTGAGTTATCCACAACTCTGCAAGATCCTGCATATCAGACAAATAGTAATTGCCAAAACTTGAAGGCTCGGGCCGTTGGTGTTAGTTCAACACAAAGATATTATAATCTCGACACAAGAGTAAATGCAGTTAAAGCACATGAAATTGAATATCTGTCGATCGCACAATCTAGCGAGTTGTGAACTGTGAATGTACTAGATTGGAAGTTATTTTCAATCCCTCGTGTGTTGATGATTTTCTATTTGACGAGTTATGAAATCGTAAGAACACCTTCAAGCATTCATGGTCATTGTACGTGAGTAAGGTCGAATTCAAAAGAACTACCCTCACTCGTCAAAGGTATCCTGTCTCCATTCTCGACAACGTTCTTAGAAGGATTGACGTCATATGACAAATGCACTGTGCAATGCAGCATTTAGTAGGGGTTTCTCTTCTATGACTTCTTGTTTAAGGCTGAGAGTTTTTTTTTTCGTATTATCTTTTCTCTTTATTAGCCCACTTCACTTGTCTCGTTTTCTTAGGCTATTCAAAGTTACCCCTTTAACGAGTTTTGGACCAATGACTCCCAAACCAGACAGTTTTGGGGCATTAGATGTACAGACACCCCTTCGGGTTTATTTACTCGAGTAACAAAGGCCACGGTTCGAGACAAGCTGGTGGTCTGCCCCATTCATTCTTTGCTTGACCTTGCGCAAGATTCGTTTTCTTAGGCTTGAGTTACCCATGTAGCGAGCGTTAGGCCGGTGACTCCCAAACCAGACGGCTTAGGGCACCAGATGCAGAGACATCCCTTAGGCTTAATTACTCGAGTAGCCCATGCCACGATTCGAATCTGCTCGGGCCTCCTCTACTGTAATGCTCGTTTTCTTAGGCTCTGAGTTACCCATGTAACGAGTGTTGGGCCAGCGACTCCCAAACCAGATGGCCTTAGGGCACCAGGTGTAGAGATACCCCTCGGGCTTAATTACTCGAATAACCCAGGCCACGATTCGAGACATTAGCTTGATAACCAATTACTGTCTGACTTCTTGATATTGATAATTATTGACAGTCTGACTACGTGTTAATTGCCATCAACGTCGTCATAGTTTTATACCCCATAACTGAAAGTTCGTGCAAATGCAAAGTGAAGACTGGCACATGAGGTCGATTCTGTCGCAAACGTTGCTTTGAATTAAGGCTTTGTACCCGATCAAAAGGTTGAATAACTTTCTTCATTTAATCACACTCACGATCGTGCTCCACGACTGTTTGTCAGAATTAATCCGATTCCTATCAAGTCAAATAAAATCCCCTTTCACGCGGGTCATCGTATCCCGGGAAAACTATGCTTGACAAATGCTAGATGATCGTATCGTTGAATATTGAATTGACATGAGGTAGCATTTGATGATGATGGTGTATGTTGATGGGATTGTTGCATGGGTGCCAATTTGCACATCATCATTTCCTGGGTAGTTGATAAATGCCCCAGTGTTGAGTTGTTTTTCTTGTGATCTCTCTCGTACTGGTTGCATCGGTATCTCGCTGGGCTAACAAAAGATCCGGTCCTTTGACTTGTTGAAGGGTTTGGGGGATTTTTGATTTTTGAGATTTTTTTTTGTGGCCGAATTTGCCCCTACTCCGGGTTCTTTGTGATAGTTAGGGGTTCTGATGTTTGATGGCGATGGTTTGGTCTAAGTCGGGTTTGGGTTTATCTTCGACCCATCCTTGGATCTCGTCAGGCGTATTGTCGATATCTGTCTTGTCCTGCTCAATCCCCATCAGATCGAAATCTAGCTCTATACCAAAATCGTGATCCTCCTTCAAGTTTGGCCTATTACTTGTCAGGCTAGAATGCCTCAAATCGGGGTACCTGACATAAAACAAAAATGCTTGTCATATATATAAAACATTTCAGCACATGATCTTTTTGGATATCATGACAAAATGGCATGAGCGTGCAGGGATTTGAAATACAACTCAGAATTTTAAAACCCATTGATCTTCTACTGGCCGGGATTCACTGCCATACTCCTGGATTTACCCCATCCTGGATATCACCTGATGCACGGTCCAACTGCCCATGGTGAGGTCAAGCAATGGAGCTCATATATATAAAACATTTCAGCACATGATCTTTTTTGGATAACATGACAAAATGGCATGAGCGTGCAGGGATTTGAAATACAACTCAGAATTTTAGAACCCATTGATCTTCTACTGGCCGGGATTCATTGCCATACTCCTGGATTTACCCCATCTTGGATATCACCTGATGCAAGGTCCAACTGGCCACGGTGAGGTCAAGCAATGGAGCTCATTAGGGGGTTCATGGATCGCATTGGCATAGATCTGGCATTGATGGTATTTCTTGACATGAGTATCGCAGTCAGTTTTCGTGGTTAGCCAGTAGTGACCCGTTCACATGATTTTCTTTGCCAAAAATATTCTGCTCATATGGGCTCTGCACACATCGCCATGTACTTTGTTCATTAATCTGTGGGCTTCTTCGGCTTCCAGATATCTCAACAGTCCCGTAGCTAAGTCCCATTTATGCAAATCGTCTCTGCTTAGGAAGAATTTCACTGCCCATCTTTGGATTCTCTTTCCTCGGTTAGATCTGCATTTTCGGGAGAGGAGCTGTCTCGAAGGAACTCTTTAATGTTTTGATACCAAGCCCATTTAGGAGGGGCGTCACTATGGGAGATCTCTTCGATCTGATCCGCATAGGCCGGACAAGTCTGTACCGCAATTTCCCCCTTAAAGCTTATCTCGTACCTGAAAGTAGTATGCACACAAGCCAATCATATTTAATATGATGTAACATATACTTTGTAAATCTTATTCATTTATTAATAAAGAATTGATTTTCTCAAAAGGCATTTTATATTATCTACATAGTGCTGTTATATTAAATGTGATAAACCCATAGTTTTGAGCAATGCTTTTAGAATCATGATGGTGATCATGCTAATGAGATCTAAATTCTAGATAGCTCACAAACTAAAATTGTTCCTAATCGTTGGATTACTAAATTGGGGATTAGTGGATCCGGATAGATTAATACATACGTTGCTTGCTCTTAGGAAGAGGATGATTGATCTCATAATCATTTGTGTGGAGACACTAAAGCAAGTATGTAGGTGCTTATTAGAGAATAAGTTTACTGAACGTGGCTCGCTAAGGAATACCTAATGGAGTTTTACTCGCCTGTCAATAAGAATTCCTCTAGTGATAGTAGTACAAGTGATCCTTGGACTTGAGATCATCATAGTATCTTGTGTATGATGAGTTATACTTTGACATGTCCCTTAAAACCTTGTGGGTATATCAAAGGGTATGATTCGGTATAATTAGTTATACATGGAGATAGGTGAATGATCAACAAAGAATCTACCTCGTCTAGTAAAAGATGTGTATGTCCTATGTGATTCGATAAATGATAACTCAGTAGTCCTTGGCCAAGGCAGAATGAAATTAGAAAGGAGTTTCTAATTTGCATTAATTAGAGTTGTGCATTTGGGAATCGAAATACATATAATTAAATAAAATAAGACTTGACAGTAAATCCATGTCTTATATTTAATTGGGACATTGTATGGTAGAAGGATTGAATTGTACGGTAACTATTTACTCAAAGGTTCTTTTATGATTGATGTTGAAATCTATATTATCTGGAAAGTCGTTGATCGCTAAGGGGGCTTACCCTTATTGTAGAATAAATATTATTTATTTAAATGAATTAAATAGTTTAATTTATTTATTTAAATAAGATTAGAATTGTTCTAATTGATTTATTCACAACCGGTTTAATATGGAGAACCTAAAGGGTCACACCGCAAAAGGAAAATATTTATTTAAGAAGTAAATGGCATAATTGTAATAATAAGTTAAGTGTATTTAATTTACTCTATGGAGATAGAATAAATTAAATAGCTTAATATTTATTATTTAATATTTTAGAAATATTAAATATAAATTAATAAGAGGAGTCTTATTATTATTATTACATTTACCATTATTTGATTCCTAATAGAGATTGGGAATTAATTAATAGAAGTACTCTCCCATGGATTCCTAATTGGATTAGGAACATTATTAATTAAAGGAGTTTAATTATAATATAAACTCTAATCCTAAATAGTTTAGGGAAGGGTTATTCCTACATCTATAAATAAGAGGGGTCTTATCATAGATTAGGGTTACACACTCTTGCATTAGATTGTGGAGAGTACTTACAATTTCTATAGAGATAGAAACTAGGGTTTTGCCAAATACCCAACTTCTTGAATACTTGTTCTTCCTTGGTGGATCACCTCTAGAGGCCAAACACTTGGGTGGCTAACGTTGATCAAAGGAAGGAATCACACCGTAGCATTCGAGGAGAACACGAAGGACTAGGAGTTGAACTTGTACCCGAGGAAGCTTTGTTCTACGAGGGTATAATTCTTATTCTCTTTCTCTTTCGTTTATATCGTTAATTGAGCACATTGATCGATCATGGTGATGGTTTGTATAAAAGTTTAAAATCCGTTTTATCGCGCTTCCGCTCTATTTATGTAATTTGATTGCATGTTCGCGCTATATACAAACCAAACAGTGGTATCAGAGCCTAATCATGTGCTAATTATCGATCTTGATGATTCCATGTATGAATTGATATGGGAAACGTTCGAATTTTTGGGCAAGAAAATTTTTTTCTGAATCTGCGTCGCGGCGCGGCCGCGCCGCTTCCAGTTCATTCTGGAGCGCGGCCGCGCCCTAACCCAGAAAAACGTTTCCTGGGGTGCAGCGCGGCCGCGCCGCTCCTAGTTCAAAATGGAGCGCGGCCGCGCCGGTGTCCAGACTTTGAAATTTTTTTGTTTTTCTCAATTAAAATAAATGGTTTATTTAATTGATTAAAGTTTAAAATAAAAGAGTTTATTTTATCTGGAATAGGATTTCAGATTGCTAAAATTAAAGGAGTTTAATTTGGATTTGGTTTTTGATTAAAATAAAAGAGTTTATTTTGTTTCAAAACTAAATATTAGCAAAACTTTTGCCCATTAATTAATATCAATGCATATATGGAATGGTTTTATATTATTCATGGGATGAATGTTATTTATTGATACATATAGGGATATGTATGATAATAAATAGGGATTGATTATGGACTGTTGACCAATGTGTGATTGGATTTATTTTAGTGGATGCTTGAATGTATGGGTTTTTATAAATGGGGTCTGCGTACCTCGTCTTCTCTAATTTTTCTTAATGTAAATTTTATCTCTCCTATGTACTTCTCCTTGACTGCTGATCAAGGTTTCTATTTGTTGTAAATAGTTTATGTAATAGGACTAGTTAGAATTAATTTTTGAAGAATTGGAGACAAAGGAGCAAGGAGCGCTTGAAGACCCGTTTGTATTGGAGCCCGGGTTTAAATGTAATAGTTATATTTAAATTTAATTCTTGCACCCTAGGTTTGACCTTTTGGTTCACTTGGTGGCTCTAGTGAACCAAACTAGAATAAAAGTCCATAATCAATCCGGGTAGAATATAGTATTCTATATGTGCATGCTTACTATATATATATATATTATATATTATCCAACATGCTTCGCATGTAAAATAATATGACGCGTATTTTATATATATATATATATATATATATATGTGCATGCGCGCTAAACAAGATGAGACTAATAATAACAAACCCCTCAAAGTAATATATTAAGTCCTAAGCGTTCAAAGATATTTGGAATATCGAACGTCGCCTTCTAGCATGGTAAAACAATAGAGTATTAAATATTTAATATGAGTTTGTTGTGTCACCACAAGGCAAGTATTAAATATTTAAGATGTTGATTTATCACATTTGATGCTTATAAATAGACTGAACGATGCTGTTTTGTTGTGTCACCACAAGGACAGTGTTTTTCTTTCGAATATATGGAAGTGCTAGGTTGGACTTAACTTGGATAATTTTGATTCGGATGTGTCACCACTTGATCAAAATAATCTAAGAGGCAAAATACAAGGAGTTACATAGTGATGTAATTGACAATAGTTGTCTACCTATTTATTTATATATCGCTTGTTGTGTCACCACAAGGCTATATACATTTGAAATGGGATCCTTAATCTCACTAGCAAATCTTTAATTAGAATTGCCGAACTATATAATGAGGGTAATATAGTTTGATGAAAATAGTGGGAGATACCAATTTAAAATAAAGACCTAATTTATTTTGGTAATTAATTAAATGAATGTATGCTAAAATGTTGTCTATTTCACATGCAGAATTTAAAAATGTCAAACTCACTATCACTGCGTAGCATACTTGATGCTAACAAACTGACCGGACCAAATTACACGGACTGGTTAAGGAATCTGAGAATTGTTCTCACTGCTGAAAAGATTTCTTATGTCCTAAATTCGTCAGTCCCTGCAAGTGTTGCAGAAACAGCCTCTGAGGAAGAGATTGCTACTTTTAGAAAGTGGCAAGATGATGCAATCTTGGCTCAATGCATCATGCTCGCATCCATGAGTAACGAGCTTCAGCGTCAGCATGAAACTATGGATGCTCCTACTATATTGCTGCACCTCAAAGAGTTGTATGGTGAGCAAAGTAGGACTGCTAGATATCAGATATCTAAGGAGCTCTTCCGATCTCGTATGACCGAGGGCACTGCTGTTGAGACTCATGTCCTTAAGATGATCAATCTGATTGAACAACTTGGACAGCTTGGGTTCGTGATGGATGGGGAGTTAAGTCAAGATTTGATCTTGCAGTCACTCTCGGACACCTTCTCACAATTTGTTGTGAATTTTCACATGAATAAGTTGGATGTCAGCTTGCCTGAGCTACTTAACATGCTGAAAACTATTGAAGGTAACTTCTCATCCAACAAGAACCAAGTCTTACTAGTGGATGATTCTTCCAAGAAAAGGAAGAGGCCCAAGGTATCTTCTGAAAAGAAGAAAAACAAGAAGGCTAAGGAAAAGGCGAAGGGAAAGAATAAAAAGAAACCTGATCCAGATAGCAAAGGAATTTGCTACCATTGCAATAAGCCGGGACATTGGAAGAGGAACTGCAAGGAGTATCTTGCGGGCCAAAAGAAGCTTGGAGAAGCTTCAACTTCCGATCTAGGTTTGTTTATGATTGAAATTAATTTTTCTGAAAGTCAAAATTCTACTTGGGTATTGGATACCGGTTGTAGTTCTCACATATGTAATAATATGCAGGGACTAAGCAGAAGTAGGAAGCTGAACAAGGATGAAGTCGTCCTACGAGTGGGAAATGGAGCAAAGGTTGCTGCATTGGCTGTAGGGACTTATTGTTTAGCACTGCCTTCGGGCAAGTTCATTAGTTTAAATAATTGTTATTATGTTCCAATACTCATTAGAAACATTATTTCAATTTTTGTATTGGATATGGATGGTTTTGATATTATAATAAAGAACAACAGTTGTTCTATTTATAATAAAAATGTTTTATATGGTGTTGGCAATTTACTGAATGGACTTTACATACTTGACTTGCATTAAAATGTACTTCAAATTGAACAAACTAAGAAAAGAAAAAGAGATGATGTTAATTATACCTTTATGTGGCACTGTAGACTCGGTCATATCAATGAAACAAGATTATCCAAGTTGCATAAAGATGGGCTTTTAGAGCTATCTGATTACGAATCATATCCAACTTGTGAATCTTGTTTCATGGGTAAGATGACTAAATCTCCTTTTAGTGGAAAAGGAGAAAGAGTTACAGAGTTGTTAGCATTGGTACACACAGACGTTTGTGGACCTATGACAACGAATGCACGAGGAGGGTATTCTTATTTTATTACTTTCACTGATGATCATTCTAGATTTGGATATGTGTATTTAATGAAATACAAATCTGAATCGTTTGAAAAGTTCAAAGAATTCAGAAGTGAAGTAGAGAAACAAACTGGTAAGAGTATTAAGATTCTTCGATCGGATCGAGGAGGGAAATACTTAACCAATGAGTTTCTCAATTGTCTCAAAGAAAATGGTATTATCTCACAATGGACTCCACCAGGGACGCCACAGTTGAATGGTGTATCTGAAAGGAGAAATCGAACATTGTTGGACATGGTTCGTTCCATGATGAGTTTTACCGACCTTCCAGTATCCTTCTGGGGTTATGCCCTAGAATCGGCTACATACCTACTTAACAAGGTACCTACCAAATCCGTCCCAAAGACTCCATATGAGATATGGACAGGGAGGAAACCAAATCTTAAGCATGTTAAGACTTGGGGTTGTCCAGCTTATGTCAAAAGGTTTGAGTATGATAAGCTGAAGACTAGATCCGACAAATGTAGATTTGTGGGATACCCTAAAGAAACATCAGGGTATTATTTCTATCATCCTACTGATCAAAAGGTGTTTGTTGCGAAACACGCTGCCTTCTTGGAAAAGGAGTTTATCCTTGAAGGGGTTAGTGGGAGTAAGATATATCTTGAAGAAGTTCAAGAACCACAAAATACTACGGATCAAAGTCAGGTACCTGACCAAGTAGAAGAACCTACTGTACCACAACCTATTCGTAAATCTGGAAGAGTACCGAAGATACCTGAGAGGTATGGATTCATCATAGAGGATGATGATGATCCATTGACTTACGAAGAGGCTATGAGTAGTGAAGACTCAGAGAAATGGCTAGAAGCCATGAAATCCGAGATGGACTCCATGTATGAAAACCAAGTATGGACTTTGGTTTCACCACCTGAGGGCATTAAGCCTATTGGGTGTAAATGGGTCTTTAAGAGAAAGACTGGAGTAGATGGCAAGGTAGAGACCTATAAGCCCGACTGGTTGCAAAAGGTTTCAAACAAAGACAAGGAGTTGACTATGATGAAACCTTCTCACCAGTAGCTATGCTCAAGTCCATTCGGATTTTGCTTGCAATTGCAGCTTATTATGACTACGAGATCTGGCAAATGGACGTGAAAACGGCCTTCCTCAATGGAGAGCTTAAGGAGAATGTATATATGATACAGCCAGAGGGTTTTGTTTCAACGGTTGGAACAAACCAAGTCTGTAAGCTACAATGATCCATTTATGGATTGAAGCAAGCTTCTCGAAGATGGAACATCCGTTTTGATGAGATAATCAAAAGGTTTGATTTTATCAAAAATGAGGATGAACCATGTGTGTACAAGAAGGTTAGTGGGAGCGCTGTTTCATTCCTTGTATTATATGTTGATGACATATTACTGATAGGGAATGATGTTCCTATGCTACAGTCGATCAAAATTTGGTTATCTAAACACTTCTCCATGAAGGACTTGGGTGAGGCATCCTATATTTTGGGGATAAAGATCTATAGAGATAGATCTAAAAGGATGCTAGGCTTGACCCAAGGAAAGTACATTGACTCGATGCTAAAGAAGTTTAGCATGGAAGATTCCAAAAGAGGTCTCATGCCGATGAGCCATGGAATACATCTCTCCAAGAAACAGGCCCCAAAGACACCTAAGGAGAGAGACCGTATGAGTAAGATTCCTTATGCTTCCGCAATAGGATCTATCATGTACGGTATGATATGTACTAGACTAGATGTCGCTCATGCACTTAGTGTAACAAGCAGATATCAGTCGAATCCAGGAGAAGAGCACTGGAAGGGTAGTGAAAAAACATCCTAAAGTACTTGAGAAGAACTAAGGATGTATTTCTTGTCTACGGTGGGTCTGAATTGAAACTAGAGGGCTATACAGACTCAAGTTTTCAAACGGACCAAGATGACAGTAAATCCGTTTCAGGGTACGTGTTTACCTTAAACGGTGGCGCAGTGAGTTGGAAGAGTTCCAAGCAGCAAACAGTTGCTGATTCGGTGACAGAGGCAGAGTACATAGCTGCAAGTGAAGCTGCAAAGGAAGCTGTTTGGATGAAGAAGTTCATAACTGAACTTGGAGTGGTTCCTAGCATTAGAGGAGCCGTACCTTTATTCTATGACAACAACGGAGCTGTTGCACAGGCTAAGGAACCCAGGTCTCATCAGAAATCCAAACACGTGTTGCTGCGGTTTCATTTGATTAGAGAGATCATTGAAAGAGGAGATGTCACCCTGGAGCGTGTTGACTCTCAAGACAACATTGCAGATCCATTTACTAAAGCTTTAACTCAACAGCAGTTTGATCGTCACTTAGAGAAGATGGGTATTAGATACCATGGCGATTGGCTTTAGTGCAAGTGGGAGATTGAAAGTAGTATGCACACAAGCCAATCATATTTGATATGATGTAGCATATACTTTGTAAATCTTATTCATTTATTAATAAAGAATTGATTTTCTCAAAAGGCATTTTATATTATCTACATAGTGCTGTTATATTAAATGTGATAAACCCATAGTTTTGAGCAATGCTTTTAGAATCATGATGGTGATCATGCTAATGAGATCTAAATTCTAGATAGCTCACAAACTAAAATTGTTCCTAATCGTTGGATTACTAAATTGGGGATTAGTGGATCCGGATAGATTAGTACATACGTTGCTTGCTCTTAGGAAGAGGATGATTGATCTCATAATCATTTGTGTGGAGACACTAAAGCAAGTATGTAGGTGCTTATTAGAGAATAAGTTCACTGAACGTGGCTCGCTAAGGAATACCTAATGGAGTTTTACTCGCCTGTCAATAAGAATTCCTCTAGTGATAGTAGTACAAGTGATCCTTGGACTTGAGATCATCATAGTATCTTGTGTATGATGAGTTATACTTTGACATGTCCCTTAAGACCTTGTGGGTATATCAAAGGGTATGATTGGGTATAATTAGTTATACATGGAGATAGGTGAATGATCAAACAAAGAATCTACCTCGTCTAGTAAAAGATGTGTATGTCCTATGTGATTCGATAAATGATAACTCAGTAGTCCTTGGCCAAGGCAGAATGAAATTAGAAAGGAGTTTCTAATTTGCATTAATTAGAGTTGTGCATTTGGGAATCGAAATACATATAATTAAATAAAATAAGACTTGACAGTAAATCCATGTCTTATATTTAATTGGAACATTGTATGGTAGAAGGATTGAATTGTACGGTAACTATTTACTCAAAGGTTCTTTTATGATTGATGTTGAAATCTATATTATCTGGAAAGTCGTTGATCGCTAAGGGGGCTTACCCTTATTGTAGAATAAATATTATTTATTTAAATGAATTAAATAGTTTAATTTATTTATTTAAATAAGATTAGAATTGTTCTAATTGATTTATTCACAACCGGTTTAATATGGAGAACCTAAAGGGTCACACCGCAAAAGGAAAATATTTATTTAAGAAGTAAATGGCATAATTGTAATAATAAGTTAAGTGTATTTAATTTACTCTATGGAGATAGAATAAATTAAATAGCTTAATATTTATTATTTAATATTTTGGAAATATTAAATATAAATTAATAAGAGGAGTCTTATTATTATTATTACTTTTACTATTATTTGATTCATAATAGAGATTAGGAATTAATTAATAGAAGTACTCTCCCATGGATTCCTAATTGGATTAGGAACATTATTAATTAAAGGAGTTTAATTATAATATAAACCCTAATCCTAAATAGTTTAGGGAAGGGTTATTCCTACATCTATAAATAAGAGGGGTCTTATCATAGATTAGGGTTACACACTCTTGCATTAGATTGTGGAGAGTACTTACAATTTCTATAGAGATAGAAACTAGGGTTTTGCCAAATACCCAACTTCTTGAATACTTGTTCTTCCTTGGTGGATCACCTCTAGAGGCCAAACACTTGGGTGGCTAACGTTGATCAAAGGAAGGAATCACACCGTAGCATTCGAGGAGAACACGAAGGACTAGGAGTTGAACTTGTACCTGAGGAAGCTTTGTTGTACGAGGGTATAATTCTTATTCTCTTTCTCTTTCGTTTATATCGTTAATTGAGCACATTGATCGATCATGGTGATGGTTTGTATAAAATTTTAAAATCCGTTTTATCGCGCTTCCACTCTATTTATGTAATTTGATTGCATGTTCGCGCTATATACAAACCTAACAGTACCGTGATGTGTGAACTAGGGAAACCAGTGTGTTTCATGGCTACCGGCTTCTGCCATTTGGATGGATGGAGTATGGACTCTACGGCCTCTTAGTTGGGTCTTAGGGGCAATCCCGCAAAACAAACAAAGGCCGTAGTTTAGTACTGTGCCAGTTACAAGTTGACAGATGTATGTCAACACTGATGCATGAATTCTTCTTTTTGGTTCTCTAATCTTACCCTGCAAAACAAGGTCAGTGTTTGATGACAGGATAATATTTAGAAGTTTTAGAAAACCTTGGTACGTGGTACGGATTGCCTTCCTGCAAAAACATGTCAGTATTCTCTTTATATGTGCAGGTGATGTAATCACATGATACATGACATATTTATTATGATGATGACGGTATGACAGTTGTATGCCATTTACATGACCTTTATTTATTTGATTGAACGATAAAAGGGCATGAAGAAGCTTCCCTGTCGTTAAGTTTATCAGAGGCTGACCTACCCTAGGGTTACTCTCGCGGGCTTTTCGGCATGAAGGTCCCCAAATCTTTGCAATCTACTCGTCTGAATCCTTTCGATTGGAGCAGATCTGGGTGGTGCGTTTCCTGAGCCATCTCCGGGGACAACCCCTTCGAGTCCAGTAATAAGCAACCGACGGGTTCGCCTCAAGAGGAGGTACACTCTCAACATACATTCACATTCATCGTCCTCACCGTATGCATATGATTACTTTGAAGTAAAGCAATTCCATTCAATCATTCATTCATTGGAAAAAACACACATTCACACAACAATAAGTAAAACAGGTCAAAATGTCGCACGCACATACACATTCATAAATTTTAAAGGATAGGACAACATCAAGATTTGAACGCGGCTTAAGCCCTCTAATGGTCCCTAGCAGAGTCGCCAGCTGTCGACGCCGGGAGGGATCGCCTCTTTCGCGATTGTTTTATCCTTTTCCTATTTTAGCCTTTTTTATTAGATGATTTTTGGAAAAGGTCGGCATTAATGTCGACGGGGTTTTGAAAGATCGTTTTTTATGATGAGCCAATTAACCAGAGTCGCCAGTTGGTATATTTGAAATGGATGTACCAACTCATCCGAGTTTTCGTTTTCGTAAATCACTGGCTCATGTGTGACTCCGAATTAATTGGTCTGCGAACCGAGATTCATAGAGTTCGGGGCTTGCTTAAGCGAGGGGAAGGTGTTAGGCACCCCCCGACTTCCGTGAAATACGGTTACCGCAATCTTGATGCTTTCCTATCCTTTAATTCATGAAATGTGTGTGTATGCGCGTGTGTGTGTGTGCCTATGTGAATGTTATGGTGAGTTTGCATGAAAAAGAAACATTTGATGTTTTGTGAAAAAACGTGTTTTATTTTGTGAATGTTTAGAACATCTTCGGCCTATACGAGAAAGCTTTGTGAGAAAGGTTTTGATTTTAATGGTCAAAACTGCAAGATTTTTATTTATGTGTCGTTTTGATAAAACAAGGGTTTTTAAACCTTCGTCAAAATAAGAATCGAGATCTATACATTGCTTTCGTAAAGATGATGGACAACTTCTAGGATCTCTTTCACCCTATGCACCAAGGTTTAATAAAACGTTATTTATTTTAGAAAACCATTTTTTTTGACATTTGGAAACGATTTTTCTTTAGCCTTCTCATTTGAATAGGAATCGACATTCATTAACACTTCCGTTTTTATCCCCGTGATGCTAATAACCTAATTTGATTGATTTTACGAAAATCTTAATCTTTTAGCCTTGAAATCAAATCTTGTGTCATGAACCAAATCAAGCATTAAAATGCGTTGGGGTTATCCATGGGCATGTGAGCCATCAAAATAAACCCCGAACGCCCACAATCGCATACTTTCACTATGACGGGGCCTTAAACACGATTCTCGCCTTAGCGTCATTTTAAGGCCCAACGATTACATATTTACAATGAAGACTACATCATTCCTACTACCCATATCAAAAGATGTCCATCATCGGATTTGGACCACGGGGTCGCGTTCCTAGGCTCACACCCGAAATTTCCACACACCCACAAAACAGATATTACAAGAAATAACCAACACGGATAATCTAACAATGCTAAGACATCCTAAAATAGCAACCTATAGGAGTCACGCCCAATACATCACCATAAAACAAACAAAAAATCAATAAATGAATATCATCGGGTTATTAGGAAGAATTTTGTTCCGATGGAACCCTCACTAATAATCCCTAATTCATTGTTCCACCATAAATTACATGAAAACTACATTTAATTTAACCAAATGATATGATAGAAAGTGCAATAATAAGGAGATTTTCACCTTGCAAATGATATCATAGTGTATATAAACTTGTGTATTTGAATAGATTGGGAAGTATATATGATACAATCAAATCAAAAGAGTATAAATCTCCTCTTTTTTTCTCTCTTTCTCTCCTCATTTGTTGCAAATTTATGCTATTCCTTCCCTAATTTTCGAGCTGCTGCTGCTGCTGTTTTCTTTTCCCTTCCGCCTGATCAACCACCTGGATGCTGAAGGAATGAGCTGAAATAGGCTGGCCAGAGCCAGCCGCAGATGGATCTGCGGTTGGCCCTGTCGACGCCGGGAGGGATCGCCGTTTTCGCGATTGTTTTGTCCTTTTCCTATTTTAGCCTTTTTTATTAGATGATTTTTGGAAAAGGTCGGCATTAATGTCGACGGGGTTTTGAAAGATCGTTTTTTATGATGAGCCAATTAACCAGAGTCGCCAGTTGGTATATTTGAAATGGATGTACCAACTCATCCGAGTTTTCATTTTTTATAAATCGCTGGCTCATATGTGACTCCGAATTAGTTGGTCTGTAAACCGAGATTCATAGAGTTCGGGGGCTTGCTTAAGCGAGGGGAAGGTGTTAGGCACCCCCCGACTTCCGTGAAACACGGTTACTGCAATCTTGATACTTTCCTATCCTTTAATTCATAAAACGTGTATGTGTGCGCGTGTGTGTGTGTGTGCCTATGTGAATGTTGTGATGAGTTTGTATGAAAGAATCATTTGGGGTCTTTTATGGAAAGTCGTGTTTTGAGAATACTTTAAAATGTCATTCGATTTATACGAGAAAGCCTTATTCTTTATGAGAAAGGTTTGATTTTAATTGTCAAAAGCCATGGAATATTTCTTTAGGCGTCGTTTTGGCAAAACAAGAGTTTTAAACCTTCGTCAAAATAGGAATCGAGATCTATACGTTGCTTTCGTAACTCAAATGATGGGCAACTTCTAGGATCTCTTTAACCCTATGCACAAAGATTTAATAAAACATTATTTATTTTTATAAAACCATTTTTGTGATGTTGAAAACGATTTCCTTTAGCTTTTTCGTTAAAAAGGAATCGACATTCATTAGTATTCCCAATTTTTTAGCCTCGTGATTCTATTATCCTAGTTTGATTGATTTTATGAAAATCTCCATCGTTTAACTTTTGAAATCCTTTTTGGTGTTGCAATTCAAATCAAATAATTTAATGCGTAGGGGATTATTCACGGGCATGTAAGCCATCAAAATAACCCCGAACGCCCACAATCACATATTTTTACTATGACGGGGCCTTAAACACGATTCTCGCCTTGACGTCGTTTTAAGGCCCGATGATTACATATTTACAATGAAAACTACATCGCTCCTACTACTTACATCAAAAAACGTCCATCATCGGATTTGGACCCCGGGGTCGCGTTCCTAGGCTCACATCCAAAATGGCCAAACAAACACAATATCCTAAAATGACAATCTAAACAAACTAGGCACAATAAATCATCATAACAAGCTAAATTAATTCGCTAAATGGACATCCTCGGGTCATTAGGAAGCATTTCGTTCCATGGGAACCTTCACTAATGGTCCCTAATCCATGTATCCACAACAATATGCAAGAAAAACTACATTTCACACAACCCAATTGACAAAAAGATTAACAAAATGATATACAAAATTGCTATAGAAAGGGTCTTTTTACCTTGCAAATAATCCTCACAATATGTATGAATTTGTGTTTTGAGTAGAATAGAAGATATATGATATATGATCTTACACAAAAGATATAATTCCTCACTTTTTTTCTCTCTTTTCTCCCTATTTTCTTGCAAATTCTGCTGTTTTCTCCTTCTTTTCCGAGCTGCTGCTGATTTTCTTTCTTCCTCTCTCGAACCCCCTGTATGCTGAGTGAGGGATGAGCTGAAATAGGCTGGCCAGAGCCAGCCGCAGATGGATCTGCGGCTGGCCGTAGATTGATCTGCGGCTGGCTGGCTGCCACCCCTCCACTCAGCTGATTTTCGGTTTCCGTGTTTCGAGTTCCGTGTTTTCAAAAGGCGCACTCATTGGCCGCAGATCAATCTGCGGCCGGCTGGCTTGACTTTCTCGATTTTCGTACTACGCCTCGATTCTCGTGTCGTGACATCGATTTTCGCTGACAGGCTCGTGTTTTGCAGTCCGGGAATTACTGGGAGACGTGCCACATCATTCGGGAATGCTCAGTTTGGGCAGCCTCGTTGTCACGTCGGTTTCGGTTGTAAATCGTCACGGTGGCGTCGAGTGTTCGTACCGGTCCATCCTTTGCTCTCGCATGCCGGTTCACTTGACGAATTTGCCCTCCTGTCAGGGTTAGTATACGAAGTGCAAAATTTGGGTGTCTACAGCTGCCCCTCTTTATCATGTTTATGAAATATTAAATGAAATGAACAGGATAAAGAAATAGACACCCGATGCATGAATGACAGTGCACAAGAATGACAATACAACATGATGCAACACATACAACTTATGATGCAACGCAAGATGTAAGGCATGCAACACATTCATAAAGGTGTCAATGCATCACTCCCTGACCGCACTATTAGTCGTCGGGTTTCGTCTTCTAACTGATCGTCTCGTGACCACCGGGTCTCGTATCCGGTTGATCGTCTTGTGAGTACCGGGACTCGTATCCGGTCACCCATCTCGTAACCGCCGGGTATCGTATCCGGTCGATTGTCTTGTTGGGGCCGGGTCTCGTATCCGGTCACCCATCTCGTAACCGTCGGGTCTCGTATCCGGTCGATTGTCTCGTCGGGGCCGGGTCTCGTATCCGGTCACCCATCTCGTAACCGCCGGGTCTCGTATCCGGTCGATTGTCTCGTCGGGGCCGGGTCTCGTATCCGGTCACCCATCTCGTAATCGCCGGGTCTCGTATCCGGTCGATTGTCTTGTCGGGGCCGGGTCTCGTATCCGGTCACCCATCTCGTAACCGCCGGGTCTCGTATCCGGTCACCCATCTCGTAACCGGTCGATTGTCTTGTCGGGGCCAGGTCTCGTATCCGGTCACCCATCTCGTAACCGCCGGGTCTCGTATCCGGTCGATTGTCTTGTAGGGGCTGGGTCTCGTATCCGGTCACCCATCTCGTAACCGCCGGGTCTCGTATCCGGTCGATTGTCTTGTCGGGGCCGGGTCTCGTATCCGGTCACCCATCTCGTAACCGCCGGGTCTCGTATCCGGTCGATTGTCTTGTCGGGGCCGGGTCTCGTATCCGGTCACCCATCTCGTAATCGCCGGGTTTTGTATCCGGTCGATTATCTTGTCGGGGCCGGGTCTCGTATCCGGTCGCTCGTCGAAATGAGAAGTCGTGTTCGACACCCAATTCATCAAAATCTCGTATTTTTTACCACATTATGAGTCAAACTGGCTTTAGAATCGATTAAGCTTGCAATGGACAAGGGGGGAAGCACTGGGCCCAGCCGCAGATGGATCTGCGGCCAGCTGCAGATTGATCTGCAGCCAAGATCGGGGCTTTAAGCGGCCAGCCGCTTCCCAGAGTCGTCACTTTCATTCGTACCCCACACGATATTCGCACCTTTGCACGTCCTTTTTGCCGAATTTTCCAATCTTCTTGCAAAAACCGCTCCGGTTAGATCGATCTACGCGCTACAGGTAACACTTTGACCGATTGTTTTCCAATTTCGTCAATGTTTTGCTATACATTTGCTACTTTGCATGTGTAGAGACATAAATGTATGCTTTGAAATGCTATGCCATGTATTATTGCGTGTATATGCTATGTATCAACTGCGCGAGTCATATTTTATGCTCCTGATGCGGTCCCACATATCTGTTGTTTCTTTTTGAAGGAAAATCATGCATTATGGTCTTTTCATGCTACAATTATCCATATAAATGAAATTTTGATCTGTTGTGGCTTGGATTAATTGAAAAACATGCTAGGCTATGCATGGGATGTCCATTTTATAGACGAAACTCTGCCGATTTTTTTTTTAACATGCATATATAGTACACATCCATCATGCTGCATTAATTCTACGATGAGGATAGGAAATTGACATAATTCAAAATAGAATTTACATTCTTCTTCGCCTGTTCTATTCTAGCTATGGATCCTGACGCTCCCAGTAGCTCCACTGCATCTCGTACTTCGGGGGTTCGCCGTCGTAGGGTTGCACCCGCCCCTGCTTTGCCTCGGGCCCGCCAGGCTCGCCGACTGGCAGAGGCTGTCATCCGGCCCGATCATCCTGATGTTGAGGAGGCTGTTCTTCCGGACGCTGCGGTAGAGGGGCCATCCTCCAGCACACCAGCTCCATCTCCTCATCGCGCCCTATCTGGCGCCTCTGTGCAGATACCCGATCTATTGGGTCGGGATCTCAGTCGTCACCCCTCAGCATCTCTTGTTGCTAATGAGGTATATTCAATTCTCCTCTGAATTTATTCTCAATTTCTGCTCGTATCCGGACTGACCTATTAGTGATTGCCACAGGTGCCCAAGTTTACTCAGCCGAGGGGTAACTGGTTCAATATCTATTCCCTCTACACAGCCTTGCATAGTGATTACCGCGCGGTGGTGGATTCATGGGGCCTTCGTCATTTCTTCACTATCATTCCCCGTCAGTGCCCCTGGGGTTACATGAGGGCCTTATCCGAGCGATGGTTCCACCAGACCCAGTCCCTTCACCTTTTGGACTGTGAGGTCGTGCTGACTCCCTGGGATTGGAGGTACATTACGGGCATCGAGTTCACCGGATCCCGCGTCCCCCTAGATCTTGACATCACTCCAGCAGAGGTCCGAGCTTTACTGGGTTTCGCTGCCGATGACCGGGTCTTTAAGGCCCGCAGCATTCGGTCTGGAGCTTTGACTGTTGACGCTGTTGGAGGCATATATGCGACGCCATTTCCAGCGGATTGAGCCACTCACGATATTCTGCTCCGGCGCCTGTTCCTGACCATCATGAGGGGTTGTTTCCTTGGGAACAACTCCTCTACCATTCATTTCAGCGTCGTCGGAGCTGTCAGGGATGTAGATCGGATCGGTGACTACGATTGGGGGTCCTTCACATTTGCTTATTTCCTCCACGGTCTTCGTCTACGTTCGGAGGGACAGACAGATGCTTGGCTCGAATTCTACCACTTTCTGCTAGTGAGCCTTTTCTTCCTCTTTTCTTACTGTACTTCCCTTCATTTCATTTCTCTTTCTGCATTTGACGGTTACTCATGCATTGCCTTGTTCCTATTCACAGTTCTGGGCCTATGAGCGTCTTCCATGCCTGAGGCCTGTCACGACCCTCGACTTAGATACCTACCCCAGGGGTCGTCGGTGGCATCACAGCACTCTGAAGGAGGTCCCTGTATCTGGCAGCTTCGCACACTGCCGCATTCAGCTGGAGCTGATCACCGCTGCAGAGGTCGTCTGGACTCCTTATCTTTCCGAGCATCTGGCTGTGGGGGTTCACAGACGGGTATCCTTCCGGCTCGTAGTTCGCACTTTCCACCCGCCGCCTTACTCTGCAGAGTGTTGGAAGTTGGGTGATGTATCTGGGAGAGCGCGCATTCAGATGCGTTACTGGAGAGATCCGCATTCTGCACTCTCTTCCCTTTACTACCTCCTGGCCGTTGGATTCTCAGCCTTCGGAGATCATGCTTGCGGGGGAGGATGGTCATACACTCTCTTCGGATCCCATCACGAGCGAGGCCTTTCGTACCTGGTGGGTGTCCCGCACCATCGGTCCTCAGACCCGGGCCACATTCTTCCTCGGAGATATGGTCCCCGGCTCGGTGATGATGACTGACTGGGCCGCCTGCGTTCGGAGTCCCACCCATGCTGAGCAGATTGCCACGCTGACCCACCAGGTGGAGCAGTTATCCCTGTACCTTCGGGTGTTGGGCCGGACCCCAGAGGATGCTTACGCCTATGATCCTGACAGTGCGGATTTCGCCACAGGCCTGAGCTCATTTGATGCCCCAGTGCCGCCTTATATCCCGGATATGAACTTCGGTCCTTCGACTTCGACCACTCCAGGGGATCAGTTCAGGGATCCGGATTTCACACACGACATTACTTTTGATTAGATCATGATAGGATAGGGCCTTTTGTACCTGAACCTGTTAGATTTATTTTTCACTTTATGCATTATGTATTGAACTCTTTTATTCATTTATGCACAGTTTTTTATCTTTATGAAATTCAATTGCTCTATTATTAACTGTACGATGTATGCCTTTTATTTATGGATAGAGAATGACCCCTGTACAGTCTTTTGATACTATTTTTCACAGATGTCATCACCAGATGCCGTGGTACGTTTGGATCTTATTCCTCCCACAGGGTTGGTTGGCAGTCTGCTCCGCTGGTTGGACAGTTTATCGCCAGCCGACAGGGTTATCGCAGATGGTCTTCTGGGACATTTTCGGTCCTTGTTATCCTTTCAGGTGCCGACAGGCTTTGTTGATGGTATTCTAGGTCATTGGGCCCCTGCCCGTCAGGTGTTCAGGTTAGGGACAGTGGAGATGACTCCTACTCTCGAGGAGTATGCCCGCTTTACTGGTTTGCCTTTGGACGGTCCCTGTGCCAGGGTCACAGCTGGTCCCATGCGCCGTCAGTTCTTGACTTTCACCAGGTTGTGGAGAACAACTCTGATATCGGTGATCACATCAGACCATCTGGTTCCCCTTTATTTCTTGATTGACCGATTCGGCTCACCTGACAGTTTTCGCCATTTCTCTGGTGACTTTTCCGTATCTGTGGAGCGTTGGGGCGTTTTGAGAGTAGACGTTTTGATGGCCTGTGTCATCTCAGTTTTGTATCTGCCCGCCGGACCCGATCTGTTGGACATGCGAGTTGTCGCGGCCGTGAGAGCCCTTCAGGAGGGTCACACAATTCTTCCCATGATATGGCAGATACCTACATGTCAGCCTCATATTGTCAGTCTTTCCGAGGCAGAGTATTCAGAGGGAGCTCGACCTTGTTGTATGTGTGGTTTATGAGTCATCTTGGTCCCATCGGCCATTTCCGTCGCCAAGGGTTTTGCTTCAGCCATGACATAGCCACGCAGTTTTCGTTTCGTCCCGTGAGCTGTACTGATGTGGCCTCCTGGATAGCATTTTTGTCGGTTATTGAGGATCCTTTTCACCTCCTGATCTATTCGGGTTACTGCTCCTTTGTGAGTTTTTTGACTCATGTGCCCACCCTGGATTTCATCCCTATTGCTGGCTTGAGGGGCGTGACGACTTATCATCCCTTGGCGGTTATGGGGCAGTTTGATCAGACACAGGATTTGCACCTTTTCACGGGGGCGGCCGACTACCGATTCCTTGTATCCTCCCAGACAGAGAGAGATCTACTGCGGGTATATGATCTGTGGTCTCGCAGGATCCTTGCCGAGTACAATGACAGTTATCCTATCCAGACGTTCGCTTACGTGCAATGGTTGCGAGGAGACTCGGATATTGTTGGTGTGAGTCAGGCTGGGGTTTTTTTATGACTCTGGAGTGATTTTCCCAGATGATACCACAGATCATTCCATATCAGCTGATTCTGCCCCTAGTCGGGTTACTGAAGATACCTGACTCCGCCTAGCTTTGATCACTACTGAGGATGAGAGGGATGCCGCTCTTGTTGAGAGAGATGATGTCATTCGGGCCAGAGACGCTGCCATTGCTGCCAGAGATGCTATTGTATTTCAGACCAGGGCAGTTATAGATGCTCACTCTGAGACTGTTAGCCGAGCCACCGCCTTATTGGATCGTATTGACATGATGGGGCGGCATATTGTAGGGGATACAGATGCTCCAGATCTATCCACCACTTTATCCATCCTGCTTCAGTTAGTTACAGATTTGTAGATCATTTTATTTCCTGCATAGACTATGTTAGTTTCATCGGTTATCGAAAGAGAAATCTTGTAACAAAATGACTTATATATGTAGACATGCATTTAAATTTAGTCATTTTCCCTTTTTGTCGTATCGTTGCCTTTCATTGGATCCTCATTTTATCCCGCTGGCTATGATTTTGACATTTCGCCTTCTTTCTCTTCTCAAGTCTTGATGGAGATCTGACAGATATTGCCGTACCCCTGTTGATTCATCGGATTGAGTCTTAGATTTTGGCTCACTGTTTGGTTGGGTTAGGTTTATGCTACTTGGGATGAATTTGATTAGGGGCTGGTTTCGGGAAGGTTTTGGGGATACAGGACGATTTTTTCTGGCTGTTGGGAATCAGTTTTTTTTTTTTTACTAGGAAAAATATTATTTGGTAAAGAATTGGACCGTGCCATGATGGCTGCCTACGTACTCCCACAGGTTGGGAAATTAGGTCCTACGTAGTTCGTTTTTCAAAGAAAAAGGAGAAACTGATAATTCAAGCGTAGAACCGCTTCACCGAGTCAGAATTAAGAGGTTGGGGAAACACCTCGCCGTCCATTTCCTGCAATATGAGGGCTCCTCCGGATAGCACTTTCTTAATCACAAAAGGTCCTTCACAGTTCGGGGCAAACTTTCCTTTGGCCTCGTCTTGACAAGGCATGACTCTTTTTAGCACTAGGTCATTTTCCTTGAACTTTCGAGGTCTTATCCTTTTGTCGTATGATCGAGAGATCCTTTGTTGGTATAACTGACCGTGCCAAACAGCAACCACCCTCCTTTCATCAATTAGGGCCAATTGGTCATATCGACTTTGCATCCAATCCTCCTCGCTTATCTGAGCATCGATCAATATTCTGAGGGACGCCATCTCAACCTCAACTAGCAGAACAACCTCCATTCCATATACCAAAGCATAAGGGGTTGCCCCTGTAGAAGTACGTGTTGACGTTCTGTATGCCAGTAGGGTGAGGGGTAGCAGATCCGGCCATCCCCGATGATTAGCAGACATTTTTGATATGACCTTCTTGATATTCTTATTTGCGGCCTCCACTGCCCCATTCATCTTGGGACGGTAAATGACAGAATTGAGGTGTTTGATCTTAAATTGGTCGCATAATCCCTTCATGAGGGCGTTGTTCAAATTCTTGGCATTGTCGGAGACCAAAACCTCAGGTTGCCCGTATCGACAAATGACATTATTCCTGATGAAACCGACGATGACCTCCTGAGTTACTTTGGGGAAAGAAGCTGCTTCTACCCATTTAGTGAAGTAATCGATCATGACGAAAACGAATCGGTGTCCGTTGCTTGCTTTGGGCTCTATCGGTCCGATTACATCCATTCCCCACATTGAGAATGGCCAAGGGGAGGTCATACAGTGCAGTTCATTGGGAGGCGTATGGATCACATTACCGTGCGCCTGGCATTGGTAACACCGTTTGACATGATCATCGCAGTCGGCTTTCAGTGTTAACCAATAATGCCCCGTTCTCAAGATCTTTTTGGCCAGCATCGGTCCACTCATGTGTGGCCCACACACTCCACCATGTATTTCGTTCATGATCTTTTGGGCCTGCGTCTCATCTACGCATTGCAACAGTCCCAAACCAGTATCCCTCTTGTAGAGTGAATCCCCGCTCAAGTAAAACTTCATTGCCATCTTTTAAATTCTCGTCCTCTCAGCTCGGCTTGCTTGGTCGGGAATGGATCTATCCCTCAGATATTCCTTTATATCGTGATACCAAGGCTGCTTTGGCAGAACCACCTCGTCCGATAATACTGCAACATGCTCCTCGTATGTCGGGGCATTCTGTACCGTTATTTCAATCTGTGGAATATCTTTGCTTCTGATTATGTGGATTAAGGAAGCCAGAGTTGCCAATGCATCGGCAAAATCATTCCTTCCTCGGGTAATATGTCGAAAAGCGATATCTTCAAATTCTCGCATCAATTGGACAACACATCGGTGGTATGGAAGCAACCAGAGCTCCTTCGTGCTATACTCCCCGATCGCCTGCTTGATTACCAGCTATGAATCCCCAAACACCGCTAGTCTCTTCACTTCCATATCGCGGGCAAAACGGAGTCCCAATATACATCCCTCGTACTCAGCCGTGTTGTTCGAATTACTGAACTGCAATTTAGTGGCCACAGGGTATTGCTCTCCGGTGATAGAAACCAGGACTGCTCCGGCTCCTGCTCCTTCAGCATTCATGGCACCATCAAAATACAACTTCCAGAACTGCCCTTCGTCATCACATCTCGTTTGTGAGACCCAGAATACATCTTCACCCGGCAAAGGAGTTTCTAAAGGCTCCATCCCCCCTGCTGGCATTTCTGACAACTGATCTGTAATTTCTTGCCCTTTCATAGCTTTCTGAGTTACGTATACGATGTCGAACTGTTGTAAGATTAACTGCCACCTTGACAATCGACAATTCAGCATGGGCCTTTCGAAGATGTACTTCAGGGGATCCATCCTCGATATCAGGTACGTAGTGTGTCCATGGAGATAATGCTGTAATCTCATTGCAGCCCACGCCAAAGCACAACATGTCCTTTCGATGGGGGTGTAGTTTTGTTCGCATTGGCTAAATCTTTTGCTGAGATAATATATGGTCTGCTCTTTGCCTGATTCGTTTTTTTTGCCCCAGCATACATCCCATCGCAATGGCATTGACCGATATATACATAAACAGAGGGATCCCGTCCTTCGGGGGTACCAGCACTGGCGCCTCTGTCAGCTGTTTTTTAATGATCTGAAAGGCTTTCTGGCATTACTCATTCCACTCTTGGGAAGCATCCTTCCTTAATAGTTTGAAAATCGGCTCGCATGTAGTTGTCAAGTGGGATATGAACCGGCTGATGAAGTTTATTCTTCCAAGGAATCCTCTTATCTCCTTTTCTGTATGAGGTGTCGGCATATCCACAATGGCCTTAATCTTCGTCGGATCCAACTCAATGCCCCGATCACTAACCAGGAATCCCAAGAGCTTGCCCGAATGCACCCCGAAAGCACACTTTGCCGGATTGAGCTTTAAATTATATTTTCTAAGCCGATCGAATAACTTTTTGAGGTGGGTTATATGATCAGATTCTACCCTCGATTTCACGATAATGTCATCCACGTAGACCTCTATATCCTTGTGCATCATGTCGTGGAACAAGGCCATCATGGCTCTCTGATAAGTAGCCCCCGCATTTGTGAGACCGAAAGCCAATCGTCCATAGCAGAAGGTGCCCCAAGGGGTGATGAAAGCGGTCTTTTCCCGCTCTTCTTCCGCCACCATTATCTGATGATATCCCGCAAAGCAATCCACAAAAGAGTACATTTCGTACTGGGCTGTGTTATCCACCAGGATGTGTATGAAAGGCACCGGGAAGTTATCCTTGAGACTGGCCTTGTTTAGATCTCTATAGTCGACACATACCCTTACCTTCCCTCCAGGCTTAGCCACTGGGACTACATTGGACAGCCATTCCGGGTAAGTGGACACCATAATGATTCCAGCCCTGAACTGTTTGATGATCTCCTCCTTCACCTTCAAGCTCCATTCCGGTTTCAACTTTCTTAGCTTCTGCTTGACAGGCCTGAAACCCTCCTTGATGGGCAACTGGTGTACCACAATGTCTGTGGATAAACCGATCATGTCCTCATGAGACCAGGCAAAAACATCCTCATATTGGCTTAGCAACTTGGTCATTTCTGCTTTCTGGTTAGGGGTCAGGTATGTCCCTATCTTGAGCTCTTTGGGTTGGTCAAGGGTTCCGATATTTATGGTGACGGTTTGGTCTAAGTTGGGTTTGGGTTTACCCTCGACCCATCCTTTGATCTCGTCAGGCGCGTCGTCGTAATCCGTCTCGTCTTGCTCAATGCCCATTAAATCGAAATCCAGCTCAATATCAAAATCATAGTCATCATTCAAATTTGAAAGACCGTTTGTTAGGCAAGGATTACTCAAATTGGTACACCTGACATGAAACAAAATATTTGTCATATATAAGTCATTTTCCACAACGATCACACTTTTAGATAACATAATGAAACGACATAATTATGCAAAATACAAAACAACAAATGATATTTCTTCATCCTCCCATCCTCTGGGGTCTACCACCCTGACGCCGTGCTTTACCCTTGTTTGGATATTACTGGTTCTGTTGTCCAGTTGTCGATGGTCAGATCAGACGGAATGCGCTGGATGAAAGGTGGTTTCACATCGGAAACTTCCCCGATGACTACGGCCACATCGCCTGAGTCCCCCTTCATACCTTCTTCGGGAATAATTAGCCCTGCCCAATTAATGACAGACACCCTTTGTTGGGCTCCCGGTGGTGTGGCAGCATCCTTCCCCTCCTCATTGCTTGTTAACTGTCCGGTGATATAGCATCTGGTTTCGAACTTTTGCGCGACCTCCTGTAGGAAACTTTCCCTCTTGATCGACTCATCACTTGTGGGGGTCAATTCTCCACCCTCTGTCCCAATCACAGGCTTGCTAGTCCCTCGTTCATTGTAGACCTTGGTCATCGGATTTCCGGCCAGTCGAATCGGGGTCGCGCCTTGACGGGGTCTCCGCGCTGCGCCTTCATGATATCCCAACCCTGCTTTGCCTATCTGATGGGGCAGCTGAATGGGCTCGGTGATTCCTTGACTGCTTTTTCCTAACCCTTGTCCAGGTTGAAATTTCATTTTCATCATTTTCTTTGCGACAAAGGTAAGTTCTGGAGAGACCCTAGGTTTCATGGCTGGAGCCCCCAGGCATCTGTAGTGGGGAGTGCTGATTTCCAGCGCCTGAAAACTGGCAGGTGCCGCCGACTCGTCCACATTAATCACAGGCAGGCCATTCCTAGAAGGAGAAGGGTCATCACACTCTGCCGAGATCGTCACCAGATTCCCGTCGATGATAAGTTTGATTTGCTGGTGCAGCGTGGAAGGAACTGCCCCGGCCATGTGTATCCACGGCCTCCCCAATAACAGGTTATAACTCGCCGCAATATCTAGGACTTGGAAAGAGATATCAAAAGTACAAGGTCCTATTTCCACCGATAATTCTATCTTCCCAATGGTATCCCTCCGGGATCCGTCGAAGGCTCGTACCACCACATGACTGGCCCGTAGGCGCTTAGGATTGATGTTCATCTTTTGTAACGTACTGAGGGGACAAATATTCAACGTCGATCCCCCATCAATCAGCACCCCATTCATAATATAACCCGAGGAGATCACCACAATATGCAACGGTTTTCGATGCCCCCTTCCCTCTTTGGGGATATCATCATCTGTAAATGATATTACATTACTTTCCAACAGATGGTCGACCAGATGGCTGAAACTTTCTTTGCTGATCTCTTTGGGAATGTATGCCTCCTCCAGGACCTTGGCCAGAATTTTGCAGTGATCACTGGATGATAACACCAAATCCATGATCGACGTCAGGGCCGACTCCTCGCTTAATATCTGGATCCCCCTTGCTTTCGGATGATCCATCTTCCTCAAGAATTCGATGGCTTTCTCTTCGGATACCTTTTCATCTTTCTTCGTTCTGCTTTCAAGGACTCGTCCAAGAAGATATAAGGGGTTCCCTTTTGATGTCACAGAAGCACAACTGGCCGCTTCCTCTGACACTCTCCCGTAATTCCATGGTACCGTTTTTAGACTGTTGACAGGGGTTTGCAGTCTCGCTGTGAGGGTGATGGGTTTCGGAGCCGATAATTTGACAGGCCCTGCTATGATATTTCTGTTTACACCCGTTAACCTAATTGGCACTCCCCGTGCATTCTCGTGATCACTTATCATGCTGATCATCTCATTAATTTTCTTCACATAATTCAGCCTTGACGGCCCCTCGGCTTCACTGGCCTCCGCCACATTGACCCCCTCTCCATCATGCCTTGGCAGGGGATTCACTTTAACGTTTGGGGAGTCTGGTTGTTCCACCACAATTTCCCCACTATCAATCAAGTTTTGAATTCTGTGCTTCAGAGTCCAACATTCCTGTGTATCATGACCGGGGGAACCTGAGTGGTATGTGCATCGCTTGCTTGGGTCAAACCTTCTTCCCTTCGGGTCACTTGGGGGTGCTAAATCGACTATTTTCCTTTGGGCTATCAATACTGCCAACACCTGCTCAAGAGAATCCCCAAGTGGGGTGAATACTCGATTTTTTGAGGCCTCGAATCTCCTTCGCCCATCCGCCCTCTGATCAGTGAAGTTAGGCTGTCGGGATGGCCCCACTCTCTGCACCTGTACTGGAGGATTGTTTTCTGCCTTTCTAGATGATCCCTGCAGGAAGAGGGAAACATCTTCTTCCTTTTTCTTCTGCACCCTACGGGAAGTGCTGCCATAGTTACCGCTCTGGATTTGCTCTGCAGCTGTCTCCAAAGCCGTGAAATCCCGAATCTTGCCAGACTTCAATCCCATGTCCACCATTTTCCCGTGTTTAATCATCTCGGCAAAAGGTCTTCCAATCCCCGATATAACCCGTTCATAATAAGGTGCCTCTTGAATATCCACGAAGGTCATCACCATCTCCGACTCGCTCATTGGGGGATTCACCTGTGCAGCCATACCCCTCCATCGCTGTGCATAATCCCTGAAGGATTCCCTCGGTTGCTTCTTAACTTTCGTCATTTGATATCTATCCGGGGCCATTTGTGCCTGGAAGCTATACTGTGTTAAGAAGGTGTGGGCCAACTCCTCCCAATTGTGGATCCGGGCATTATCAAGACGGGCATACCAGATTCTCGCTTCTCCCGTCAGGCTCTTTTGGAATAACTGCATCCTCAGTCCTTCGTCCTCCGCATAAGATCCAAGCTCCCCAATGTATATTTTCATATGTGTATAAGGATCCCCCTTCCCATTGTATTTCTCAAATTCGGGGATTTTAAACTTCTCCGGATATCTGGTTCCGGGGAAGACACACAGATTTGAATAATTAACCCTGCCTAGGGAGCCTATGCCCTTTAGAGATTGGATGGTCTCTTCCATCTGTTTCATTTTCCTTCGAAGGTTATTAGTATCTCCCTCCTCTGGAATAGTGATGACTGTCCTGTTAAGTGCAGGCATGGCCCTGGGGATGACTGGCTCGCCCTTAGGCTGGGGTTGATCATCTTTCGCATCATCTTTGGGAGGATTCTGGTTACCCCCCGGTGGTGGCCCATTAGGCAGATCCCTGTTTGGCGGATCTTGTTTCAGTAAAAATTGTTCTCTCATCATTGTGGCCATTTCCAACATCTGTTTTTTGAAGTCATCGAATTCCTCCCTAGATATGGAACCAGGATTAGTAGGTGGAATATCAGCCATTTCAGATGTAGAAACCTGGGCCCTCTTAGATTATGAACGCGTTTGAGGAGAAATCCTACAGGGGAAAACGGTTTGAAGTTTAGTCTTTGGTAAATGAAAGATGTGGATGCATGCTAAAGCGGTAACTTTCGTGTTTTTTGGGTTTTTTAATCTTTCTCTGCAAAACAACATGTTAGCGATCCCTTTATTGCAATGATAAATGCTAGACATGACATTATTATGCTTCCCCAGCTGTTCCCTGCAAAACATAGAGGTTAGTATTTTCTTTTGTCAAAAGGGGAGGCATATATGAATGTTGAATGGGACTGTGACATTTACATGCGCGAATGTAAAAGGGCATGAAGAGACTTTTCCTGCGTTGGGTTAATCTGAGGCAGACCTACCCTAAGTTTTACTCTCGCGGGCTTTTCGGCATGAAGGTCCCCAAATCTTCGCAATCTACTCGTCTGAGTCCTTTCGATTGGAGCGGATTTGGGTGGTGCGTTTCCTGAGCCATCTCCGGGGAGCAGCCCCTTCGAGTCCAGTAATAAGCAACCGACAGGTTCGCCTCAAGAGGAGGTACTCTCTCAACATACATTCACATTCATCGTTCTCACCGTATGCAAATGATTACTTTAAAGTAAGACAATTCCATTCAATCATTCATTCATTGGAAAAAAACACACATTCACACAACAATAAGTAAAACAAGTCAAAATATCGCACGTATATACACATTTATGAATTTTTAAAGGATAGGATAACATCAAGATTTGAACGCGGCTTAAGACCTCTAATGGTCCCCAGCAGAGTCGCCAGCTGTCGACGCCGGGAGGGATCGCCTCTTTCGCGATTGTTTTATCCTTTTCCTATTTTAGCCTTTTTTATTAGATAATTTTTGGAAAAGGTCGGCATTAATGTCGACGGGGTTTTGAAAGATCGTTTTTTATGATGAGCCAATTAACCAGAGTCGCCAGTTGGTATATTTGAAATGGATGTACCAACTCATCCGAGTTTTCATTTTTTATAAATCGCTGGCGCATATGTGACTCCGAATTAGTTGGTCTGTAAACCGAGATTCATAGAGTTCGGGGGCTTGCTTAAGCGAGGGGAAGGTGTTAGGCACCCCCCGACTTCCGTGAAACACGGTTACCGCAATCTTGATACTTTCCTATCCTTTAATTCATAAAACGTGTATGTGTGCGCGTGTGTGTGTGTGTGCCTATGTGAATGTTGTGATGAGTTTGTATGAAAGAATCATTTGGGGTCTTTTATGGAAAGTCGTGTTTTGAGAATACTTTAAAATATCATTCGATTTATACGAGAAAGCCTTATTCTTTATGAGAAAGGTTTGATTTTAATTGTCAAAAGCCATGGAATATTTCTTTAGGCGTCGTTTTGGCAAAACAAGAGTTTTAAACCTTTGTCAAAATAGGAATCGAGATCTATACGTTGCTTTCGTTACTCAAATGATGGGCAACTTCTAAGATCTCTTTAACCCTATGCACAAAGATTTAATAAAATATTATTTATTTTTATAAAACCATTTTTGTGATGTTGAAAACGATTTCCTTTAGCTTTTTCGTTAAAAAGGAATCGACATTCATTAGTATTCCCAATTTTTTAGCCTCGTGATTCTATTATCCTAGTTTGATTGATTTTATGAAAATCTCCATCGTTTAGCTTTTGAAATCCTTTTTGGTGTTGCAATTCAAATCAAACAATTTAATGCGTAGGGGATTATTCACGGGCATGTAAGCCATCAAAATAACCCCGAACGCCCACAATCACATATTTTTACTATGACGGGGCCTTAAACACGATTCTCGCCTTGACGTCGTTTTAAGGCCCGATGATTACATATTTACAATGAAAACTACATCGCTCCTACTACTTACATCAAAAAACGTCCATCATCGGATTTGGACCCCGGGGTCGCGTTCCTAGGCTCACATCCAAAATGGCCAAACAAACACAATATCCTAAAATGACAATCTAAACAAACTAGGCACAATAAATCATCATAACAAGCTAAATTAATTCGCTAAATGGACATCCTCGGGTCATTAGGAAGCATTTCGTTCCATGGGAACCTTCACTAATGGTCCCTAATCCATGTATCCACAACAATATGCAAGAAAAACTACATTTCACACAACCCAATTGACAAAAAGATTAACAAAATGATATACAAAATTGCTATAGAAATGGTCTTTTTACCTTGCAAATAATCCTCACAATATGTATGAATTTGTGTATTGAGTAGAATAGAAGATATATGATATATGATCTTACACAAAAGATATAATTCCTCACTTTTTTTCTCTCTTTTCTCCCTATTTTCTTACAAATTATGCTGTTTTCTCCTTCTTTTCCGAGCTGCTGCTGATTTTCTTTCTTCCTCTCTCGAACCCCTTGTATGCTGAGTGAGGGATGAGCTGAAATAGGCTGGCCAGAACCAGCCGCAGATGCGGCTGGCTGGCCGCCACCCCTCCACTCAGCTGATTTTCGGTTTCCGTGTTTCGAGTTCCGTGTTTTCAAAAGGCGCACTCATTGGCCGCAGATCAATCCGCGGCTGGCTGGCTTGACTTTCTCGATTTTCGTGCTACGCCTCGATTCTCGTGTCGTGACATCGGTTTTCGCTGACAGGCTCGTGTTTTGCAGTCCGGAAATTACTGGGAGACGTGCCACATCATTCGGGAATGCTCATTTCGGGCAGCCTCGTTGTCACGTCGGTTTCGGTTGTAAATCGTCACGGTGGCGTCGAGTGTTCGTACCGGTTCATCCTTTGCTCTCGCAGGCTGGTTCACTTGACGAATTTGCCCTCCTGTCAGGGTTAGTAGACGAAGTGCAAAATTTGGGTGTCTACAAGTGAGAAAGACTACGAGGGAGAAGGTGGTGGCTGAGAGTGAGATCTAACAAATAAAAGGATAATATTTTGAATGTACTTTCTAATTGTACCTAAAAAAAATAATGAATTTTAAAGTAAAGTTGATTAAGGAATGAATGTCAATTTATTTATTTTTAATAAATATGATAATTAATATTCTAAATTATAATTTAAATAAGTTTTTGTTATTTTTAAAATTTTAAATTTTAAAATAAATGCTCTAATTACAACTATAACTAAAATAAAATAAATAAATAATGAGTTTTAAAGTATAGTTCACTAATGAATAAATGTTAATTTATTTATTTTTAATAAATATAATAATCAATACTCTAAATTACAATTCAAATAAGTTTTCATCATTTTCAAAATTTTAAATTTAAATTTCAAAATGAATGTTCTAATTACAACTATAACTAGAATAAGAAAAAAAATAATGAGTTTTAAAGTATAGTTCATTAATGGATGAATGTTAATTTATTTATTTTTATTAAATACAATAATCAATGCTCTAAATCACAATTCAAATAAGTTTTCATCATTTTTGAAACCCTAAATTTTAAAATGAATGCTCTACTTATTAATGCTTAGATGTCCATTAATAAGTAGATGTCCATTTTATGTGTGTGGAGTAATACTGTAGTATGTATGAATATTTATAATTTATAATTAGATTCAAATGTTTACGATGAATATTTAATTATTTTTTCTCCAATACTTGATTAAAACTTTAATAATATATTTTTGGGGAGTTTTATTTATTATTTATCCTCAATAGTCAATACATAGATTACATAGTTATAAAAAAAATTATTTTATTTCATTATATTTATGGAGAGTGCGAGTTATAATACATGTGTGACAAGTGACAACTAATTAATCCAATTTGATCCAAAATTGATATTGGGCTTACTTTAAATATTTGGACTTCTAGTTTCTAATTAATTGGGCAAATGAAAGTGATGTATATGTAAGTTATTAATATATATATATATATATATATATATATATATATATATATATATATATATATATATATATATATTAAAATTTGCAATATTTATAATCTATAATTAGATTCAAAAGTTTACATTGAATATTTAATTATTTTAAAAAAAAATTTATATTGTCCATTGTTCCCGCTTCCCGGTATCACAAGTAAGTTTTGAAAGTAAAAATTTTGTAATAAGCTAATAGCTATAGTTTTGTAAGTTAATATATATATATATATATTTTAAAATTTACAATATTTATAATCTATAATTAGATTCAAAAGTTTGCATTGAATATTTGATTATTTTTTCTCAAAATTATATTATCCATTGTTTCCGCCTCTTGACATCGCAAATAAGTTTTGAAAGTAAAAAATTTGTAACAAGCTAATAGTTATAATTTTGCAAGTTAATATATATACATATATATATATATATATATATATGTAAGTTATTTGGGTATATATATATAATGAATGTAAGTTATTAATATATATGTAACAAACTAATAACTATAGTTTTGTAAGTTAATATATATCTATATGTAAGTTATTAATATATATATATATATAATTATATATACATATGAATATAAGTTATTAATATTTATGTATATATATATGTAAGTTATTAATATATATATATATATATATATATAAGTTATTCGGATACGGATACAAATTCGGATATCCGATTTCGGATATCCGCTATCCGCCGGATATATTTACGGACGGATGTTAAACGAATACGAATACGCTTATATCCATATCCGTATCCGTTTATTTGCGGATACCTTTAAACCGAATACGGATATATCCGTTTTTTTCGAATGCGAATAATATTCGCTTTTTTTCGAATACGGATGCGGACGAATACGAATTTTCCGGTTACCATTTACAGTCCTACTTATCATAGGCTTGAATGGGCCATGCCCAAACTCCTAAAATTTCAAGTTGGGTACGTTGAGTTTGGACGATCTTGAACTTGACTCCACAAAGCCATACAAACCTAGCCAGCTAGGCTAAGCCTTCTCTTCTAAAATACATGGCTGATCACAAGTTCTAGTATATCCCGGAACAAAGTCAGCACATAAGCTACGTAATAAAGAACTAAAGGTAATTAAGTTTCTCATAGGTTAATTCCCGTTACTGTGTTTATGAATTTTATTTTGGAGGGAAGAATTCTTTTCAAAAATATTGGAAAGAAGAGCTTTCTTTTCCCATTTCTTCTCTTCTCCTCCCCCAATTAATATTCGCAAACAGGCCATTAGTTCCTTTTTAGTCCCTTCTTCCTATGTTTGCTTTAGGCCCCTGTATATCAGACATCTTTGTGATATGGAGTGAATAGTTACTGTTGAAGTGTGATTTGATGGGTTCGGGAGATTCGGTGGGACCCATGCCACGTGGCGGAATATTGCAGTAGAGGATTTGACATTCTAGAGGGTCTACAGTCCAAATTGACTTATGATTTCTATATCCTATTTGACTTCCTATTTTTAAGGAAGTCAAATTCTATTCATGCAGGGGATTTGCAATTATCTTTGCACAGGACTCCTAGTCCGATTGGGGGATGGGCATGTATGAGAGGTGTGGTCAAGCTATAAATACACATCCATAATTCATGTTCCAGGTACATACACATTATCTACTTTTACGCACTAAAGTAATTATGAACCTCCATTGTTGACGTTTTCTGACCTGTATTTATTCTCACCACAGAGCTATCTCCCGACGGCCTTGACCGTCAAGCTTTTTGGTGTGTTTATTTGTTCACTATGCAAGTTTAAGTTCGTTGTTTGGTGATTCGGCAAGCAGACAGATTTTGGCATTAACATTAGCGCTAGAAGGAGGGCATGTTTTAGTGTTGCTTTTCACAATCACCAACCTACTTTAAGTTGAACAAATGGCGGGTAAAGGGAAGGCAATTTTGATCAGGAGAGGTCTTCGGTCAATCCGACAGTACAAGTTCGTAAGTTGGTTAAAGATGGGCTCAGGCCCAACAACCCCGTTGTGGTCCCGACAAAGGCTCAATCGGCTCCGGATCGACGATAGCTATTCTCTACAAGCCAAAAGGCTCTCGATCCCTATAGTCGTAGGGCAGACAATCAGTCCCGAACACATACGCACCAAGAACGGGATCAGGAGCAGGAGGGATAGGACAGACGGGAGTTGATACAGATACGCAAGATCCAACAGGCGAAGGAGGCTTTGGAGACATTACGCCTCCAAAAGGAAGAATGAGATATGCAGCTGGCCGAATTGGAAGGAGAAGGAGAGGTCTCCCCAAGTCGGCGCGAGCATCAGGAGTCTACACCACAGAGTCGATCCAGATCACATCGATCGGGAGGTTCTCTGGAAGGAAAAAGCAAACGCAGGACACACTCTTTAGACCCTGACAATGGTCGGGTACGGTCTGAACGGCGTCAACGGGTCACATCACCAGAGTATATGAGGGATCGGCGCAGAGGATCCTCCCCGAGGGAGATACCCAACCCCATCATGCAGAAACTAACGGAGTTGGAGCAGAAGTGTTAGTAATCTGATGAGATCATTGAGTCCATTATCATAGGGGGAGAATGTTATAAGATCTGCATGAGATTGTCATTATTCATTATATGTGATTTGATTAATGACAAAATGATAAAAAGAACATTCATATTGATAAAGCCTTGTAAAGTCCTTAATGATATATATGTACAAGGACTTAGAACGAAAAGATCAAATATGTTAGGTTGATCTAAGCTGAATTAATATCTATCTGATCAAAGCATGTTTGTAACATTAGGTTTTGTAAAGTCCTTAAATGAGTTTTATGTATAAGGACTTAGAATAGAAAAAGATCAAACTTGTTAGGTTGATCTTATGAGTTGGAACGATATATGTAATAAAGCAAAGGTCAGACTGATCGTTGAATACTACACAAAGCATTCAGTAAACGATCGTAGAGCAGATAAACAGAAAGTCAACAAATGAATTGCAGAGCTAAGTATGAGATCGTAAAGTCTGCCGGGCAGACACGGTGAGAAGCTCAGCAGATCGTAGAGCTTGCTCGGCAGATCGCAGCACTCTCTCGGCATCGTAGAGATGAACCAGGCAATCGTAGAGTGCAGCTCAGTCAGGCAATTGTAGAGTTAAGTTCGGCCAGGTGTATCGTGGAGTTGAGCATGTCATCGCAAAGCCTGCAAAGCAAACATAGAGTATGGCTCGACAGATCAAGGAGCTTACTCGGAAACGTAGAGTGGGCACTACAAAGTATCCACAAAGAGAAGATTGTGCTAACATGGGTTCGTAGAGTCAGACCAGTCAGCCACTCTACGACTCCCATGAACAATCTACAATCAAGCAACAACGTAGAACAGTCTCTGCCTGAGCACCCAAAGCCAAAGTAGCAATCTTCATAAAGACTTCTGAATAAGCTGAGCACGAGCTATCAGACAAACAAAGATCTCAGAGTGCATCCAAAGCATCGAGTCCTAACAGAGATCACAAGGCAGCTCAAATACACACTCTACGATCTATCAAGACTTTACGACTTGCACCTTAGACAAGGTCGTAGAGTAGGAAAAGCACCAGCTAGATCAATGTTAGGTTTGTATATAACGCGAACATGCAATCAAATTACATAAATAAAGCGGAAGCACGATAAAATCAGATTTTAATAATTTTATAGAAACCATCACCATGATCTTTCTTTATGTACAATTATTAATTAAAAGAAAGAGATGGAGAATAAGAATTATACCCTTGTAGAATTCTAGCTTCCTCAGGTACAAGTTTACCTCCAATTCCTTCGTGTTCTCCTTGAATTCCACCGATTAAATTCTTTCCTTTGATCAACGTTAGTCACCCAAATGTTTGGCCTTTATAGGTGATCCACTAAGGAATAATATTTGTTCAAGAAGATGGGTGTTGGCAAAACCTTAGTTCTATCTCTATAGAAATTGTAAGTACTCTCCACAATTCTTATGCAAAAGTGTGTAACTCTAATCTATGATAAGACTTCTCTTATTTATAGATGTGGGAAAACCTTCCCCTAAACTATTTAAGATTAGAGTTTCAATTCTAATTAAACTCATTTAATTAAATTAAACTCCTAATCTAATTATGAATTCATAAGAGAGTACTTCTATTAATTAATTTTCAATCCCTATTAGGAATTAAATAATAGTAATAGTAATAATAATAATAATAAGATTCCTCTTATTAATTTATATTTAATATTTTTAAAATATTAAATAATAAATATTAAGCTATTTAATTTATTCTATCTCCATAGATTAAATTAAATACACTTAACTTATTATTATAATTATGTCATTTACTTCTTAAACAAATATTTTTCTTTTGCAGTGTGACCCTTTAGGTTCTCCATATTAAACCGGTTGTGAATAAATCAATTAGAACAATTCTAATCTTATTTAAATAAATAAATTAAACTATTTAATTCATTTAATTACATAATATTTATTCTACAATAAGGGTAAACCCTCTTAGCGATCAACGACTTTCCAGATAATATAGATTTTAACATTAATCACAAAAGAACCTTTCAGTGAATAGTTACCGTACAATTCAATCCTTCTACCATACAATGTCCCAATTAAATATAAGACATAAAATTACTGTCAAGTCTTATTTTATTTAATTATGTGTATTTCAATTCTCAAATGCACAACTCTAAATAATGCAAATTAGAAACTCTTTTCTAATTTTATTCTGCCTTGGCCAAGGACTACTGAGTTGTCATTTATCGAATCATATAGGACATTCACATCTTTTACTAGATGTGGTAGATTATTTGTTAATAATTCACCTATCTCCATGTCAAAGAGTTAAGGCAGAACATCAGAAACCGAGCGGGTTACTACAACCTTTGGAAATTCCAGAATGGAAGTGGGAGCATATCACAATGGACTTCGTGGTAGGACTTCCAACTACGCATAAGGGTTATGATGCAGTATGGGTGATCGTTGGTTGATTGACTAAGTCAGCGTACTTCTTACCGATCAAGATCAGATTCAACTTGGATTAATTGACAAAACTTTACATAAAGGAAATTATCTCTATACATGGAGTGCCGGTATCAATTGTGTCAGATCACGACTCGCGGTTCACGGTAAATTTTTGGAAAAGCTTCCAAGAACGCATGGGAACACAACTGAGGTTGAGCACTGTATATCACCCTCAGACGGATGGGCAAAGCGAGAGTACAATTCAAACCTGAAAGGACATGTTGAGAGCGTGCGTTATAGATTTCAAAGGAAGTTGGGATGATCATCTACCATTGGTAGAGTTTGCATACAACAACAATTATCATGTGAGCATCGGGATGCCACCTTACGAAGCTTTGTACGGAAGAAAGTGCAGAACCCCACTGTGCTATGATGAAGCAAGGGAACGTCGTCTGCTAGGGCTGGAATTGGTGCAACAGACTGCAAATATTGTCAAAATGATACGAGCAAGATTAATGTTGACTCAAGATCGACCGAAGAAATATGCTGATCAACATAGGCAGCAACGAGACTGTGATGTCGGTACTTATGTGTTTCTAAAAGTATCTCCCTGGAAGGGAAAAATGAGATTTGGAAAGAAGGAAAAACTAAGTCCGAGGTTTATAGGACCCTTTGAAGTATTGAGGCGAGTAGGTGAGGTAACTTATAAAATAACTTTACCTCCTGAGTTGGAGCATATTCACAATGTGTTCCATGTGTCAGTCTTATGACCATACAAACCGGATTACAAGCATGTCATAGAATATGAACCCATCCAGTTTGAGAAAGATTTAACCTATGAAGAAATTCATGTACAAATTATTGATAGGAAAGAGCAAGTGTTAAGAAATAAGGTAATATCTTCTGTAAAGGTAGTATGTAGAAACCACGATGCCGAAGAAGCTGCGTGGGAACTCGAAGAAAAGATGATGAAGAAATACCCTAAGCTTTCTGTTTAACTTTGTAATAATTCCGAGGACGGAATCCTTATAAGGGAGGGTGAATGTAATAACCGAGATCATTATGTAACTTGATGAATATTATTTAAATAAATTATGTGAAACTCTTGTGTGATTAATTAAATATATGTATGTGTGTTATATGTATATTCAATTTTAGTTATGTGATGAGATGTATTTTAATAGTTGATTTGAGTTAATTTAATTATTTGAATTAACTAAGAAAGCTAAACTATGTAAAATGCAAGAAATAGAGTTAAAACTCGAATTTAAGTTCGGGGTGAAATATGGTGAAATGAACTGCGGATTTGAATCCAGAACGTCGAAATTAGTAAGAATAGAATGTAAACACAAAATGTGTCAGGGTTGACTTTTTGGTCAAAGTCAACCAAATGACTTTTTTGGGTAAAAAGTCAAACTCGAATTTCGATGTTGAATTTGGTGAAACGAACATGCCCATGACGTTCAGAACGTCGACTTTAGTAAGAATCGATTATAATATCGAAAATGTTAACTTTCGGAGGTCAAAATGGTCAAATGGTTAATTAATTGATTTAATTAAAGGAAAAATAAAATTATATTGCTAAGGAGTCAGCTGATAGGACCCACGTGACTCATGAATTGGGACAAGATGGAGAGTGGCACGATTATTGCAAAATTGAATAGGAGGGAGTTACTTTCTTTTTCTCAAAAGCCAAAACTCTTCAATTCCATAACTCTGCTCCCTCTAATCAACTGATGCAAAGAAATTGAAGAGTTGAAAACTAATTATTGAGAGCTAATAACATGAAGGGAGTCAATAATTATATATATACTCTCTACCCAAATCACTTTCTCCTTTTACTAAATACATTCTACCCAAGAGAGAAAATTGTGAGTGAAATTGAGAGCTTGAGGGAACTTGAAGGTTTCTGGAGTTTCAGAAGATTAAGCAAGCAAGGAGAAACAATATCAGATTACAACAAAAGAGAATCGCAATCAAGAGGTTAGTTTTGAAGCTTTATATTGTTTTTCACAAGAAAGTGATAAATATGCATAATAATGGATGTGTACGAATTGCTTGTGTTATGTATTGTTATATGTGTAATATCAGATGATGTTAGACTATTAATGAACGAAAATTCTGGGTTTAATCATGCCTTGTATGCTCTGAATTTCGAAGATTTGTGCTATGCATGCTAAATGTTTGTCTAAATGCCTTTAAGAAGCTAAATTGTATAAAAGGTGAAAATTTAATAAAGTTTGATGTTGTGTTATATGTGAACATGTTATATTAGATGACCAGAACCATATGAACAATTTAATTGCATACTAGAAGCGAATTCATGGAATTTTGCTAAAGTTGAGTTTTGTATAATGTGTGACTATTCGGGTATTTCGGACCTTTGAAATTATGCCTTGGTTAATCCGTTTCGAGCATGTGTTAATTTTCTAAAATATTAGGTAGTATAATGTGTATGCTGACCAAGTTTGAAAGAAAACAAAATTAAAATGAGCAGGTTATGATTTTCGGGAACTACTATGAAAATAAGAAAAATCTGCAAAATCTGGAAAACCCAAAATTTTCTATGTGTCAAGAATAGGTCGTGCGCGCTCTTTGAGGCGACTGATTTGATGCCTTGTTGTGTTAATTTTGTGTATGTGTTATATTTGTAAAATACTAGGATACATGAAGTATAGCATATACGAAAATGGTAATCATGTGATCTGTGGTGAAGTAGTTATAAAATAGCAAACTAGGCTGCAAGAAAAGGCTAAATTTTTTCCAAAACTCATGAACAGCAGGTCAAGCGCCTCTATGCCATGATGTAGCACCTCTGCGCTAAGGCATCCAGGGGCGCAGCGCCTCTGCGCTAAGGCATCCAAGGGCGCAACGCCTCTACGCCGCGATTTAGCGCCTCTGCGTTGGTGCTGTCTGGGCGCAGCAAGTCATTCATGGAGGAATGTTTAGACAATTTTATCTTTACTGATTGTAGCATTGGTGTGTCATTCCTTATCAGTAGTATATCAACATATAATACTAGGAATGTCACAGCGCTCCCACTGACTCTTTTGTACACACTAGGTTCATTCTCGTTTTTGATAAAATCAAACTCTTTTGATTGTCTCATCAAAACGAATGTTCCATCTTTGAGAAGCTTATTTCAATCCATAAATGGATCATTGCAACTTACATACACGATTTGCTTCAACCATTGAAATAAATCCATCTGGCTGTATCATACATACATTCCCCTCAAGTCTTCATTGAGGAAGGCCATCTCCATGTCCATTTGCCAGATTTAGTAATAATAAACTGCAATCGCAAGTAAAATCCAAATGGACTTGAGCATTACCCGATAATAAGGTTTTATCACAGTCAACTCCTTGACTTGATTTGAAACTTTTTAAACAGGTCTGGTCTTATAGGTCTCCACCTTGCCATTTGCCCCAGTCTTTTTCTTAAAGACCCATATACACCCTCTAGGCACTATGCCTTTCGGTGGAGTAATCAAAGACTATACTTGGTTCTCATACATGAAGTCCATTTCGGATTTCATGGTCATTTGCCATTTCTCTGAGTGTCTACTACTCATAGCCTCATCGTATATAACTGGATCATCATCATCTATGATGCGTACCTCCTCCTCATCCTCTATGATGAATCCATACCTCCTAAGTATCTTCGGAACTCTTCTAGATTTATGATTCAGTTGTGGTACAATAGGTCTATCTACAGGTTCCTCGATTTGACTTAAAGTGCTTTGTGGTTCTTGAACTCCTTCAAGATCTATTACCCTCCTACTAGCTCCTTCAATGATAAACACTTTTATCTAAGAAGGCAACGTGTAGGATTATAGTATAAATACCCTAAACTTTCTTTAGGATATCTCATAAACCTGCACTTGTCAGATTTTTGTCCCAAGCTTATCCTCTTGAAACCTTTTTACATAAGCTGGACAACCCCTTATCTTAACATACTTAAGACTAGGAATCCTCCCTATCCATAACTTTTATGGAGTCTTGGGGCCAGATTTTGATGTTACCTTATTTTGTAGATATGTAGCCGTTTCTAGGGTATAACCCCAGATGGATACTAGAATGTCGGTAAAAATCATTATGGACTGAACCATGTCCAACAAGGTATGATTTCTCCTTTTAGATACACCAATCAATTATTGCGTATCAGGAGGTGTCCATTATGAGAAAATACCATTTTGAGATGATCTAGAAACTTATTGCACAAGTATTCCTTCCTCGATCTAATCAAAGAATCTTAATACTTTGTCAATTTGTTTCACTTCTGAATTCTTTGAATCTTTCAAATGATCCAGACTTGTATTTCTTTAAATACACATATTCAACTCTTTGAATGATCATCTCTTTTTCTTTTTACTAGTTTGTTCAATTTGTAAAATTATTTTCATATAAGTCAAGTATACAAAGTCCATTAAGTAATCTTCCAGTTTCAAACAAAATATTATCATTATAAATAGAACAACCATTGTTCTTAAATATAATACCAGAACATTCCTTGTCCAACAACGAAAGTAATAATGTTTCTAAAGACAACTGGAACACAATAACAACTTATTAACTTAATAGACTTGCCCGTAGGCAACGCTAAACTATAAGTTCCTACGGCTAATGTAGCAACCATTGCTCCATTATCCACACGTAAAATTACTTACTCTATGTTTAGCTTTCTACTCCTACTTAGTCTCTGCATTGGATTGCATACGTGAGAACTATAGCCGGTCTCCAATACCCAAGTAGAACCTTAACTTACAGAAAGATTTATTTCAATCATGAACAAACCTATATCTGTAACCGAAGCTTCACTAAGCTTCTTCTGGTTAGCCTCTGCAAGATGCTCCTTACAGTTTCCTTTCCAGTGTCCAGGCTTATTGTAATGGAAGCAAACTCCTTTGCTATCCGCATCAGTTTTGTTCTTATTATCCTTTGTTTTTGCCTTTCCTTATACCTTCTTTGAATTATTCTTCTTTTCAAAAGATCTTTTGGCCCCTACCAGTAAGACTTGGTCTTTCTTGGTTGGAAAGTGATTCTCTATAGTTTTCAACCTTTTTAAGCAACTCAGGCAAGCTGACATATAGCTTATTCATGTGGAAATTCACAACAAATTGTGAGAAAGAGTCCGGAAGTGATTGTAAGATCAAATCTTGGATCAACTCTCCATCCATGACAAAACCTGTAGTCCTAATTGTTCAATCGAATTGATCATTTTAAGGATATGTGTCTGTACTGTAGTGCCATTGGTCATTCAAAATCGGAATAGATATCTTATATCTAATAGTCCTACTTTCCTTACCATACAACTCTTTGAGGTGCAGGAATATAGTAGGAGCATCCATAGTTTCAAGCTGACGCTGAAGCTCATTACTCATGAATGCGAGCATGATGCATTGAGCCAACTGTGCATCATCTTGCCATTTTCTAAAAGTAGCAATCTCTTCCTCAGAGGCATTGTCTGCAACAGTTGCAGGGACGAGCGAATTTAGGACATAAGAAATCTTTTCAGCAGTGAGAACAATTCTCAAATTCCTTAACCAGTCCGTGTAATTCGGTCCGGTCAGTTTGTTAGCATCAAGTATGCTACACAGTGATAGTGAGTTTGACATTTTTAAATTCTGCATGTGAAATAGACAACATTTTAGCATACATTTATTTTATTAATCATCAAAATAAATTAGGTCTTTATTTAAATTGGTATCTCCCACTATTTTCATCAAACTATATTACCCTCAATATATAGTTCGGTAATTCTAATTAAAGATTTGCTAGTGAGAATAAGGATCTCATTTCAAATGTATATAACCTTGTGGTGACACAACAAACGATATATAAATAAATAGGTAGACAACTATTGTCAATTACATCACTATGTAGCTCCTTGTATTTTGCCTCTTAGATTATTTTGATCAAGTGGTGACACATCCAAATCAAAATTATCCAAGTTAAGTCCAACCTAGCACTTTCATATATGTGAAGAGAAAAATACCGTCCTTGTGGTGACACAACAAAATAATAATGTTCAATTCCTTAATAAGCATCAAATGTGGTAAGGCAACATCTTAAATATTTAATAATTGTCTTGTGGTGACACAACAAACTCATATTAAATATTTAATACTCTATTGCTTTACCATGTTAGAAGGCGACGTTCGATATTCCAAATATCTTTGAACGTTTAGGACTTAATATAATTCCTGTGAGGGGTTTGTTATTATTAGTCTCATCTTGTTTAGCGCGCATGCACACACACACACACATATATATATATATATATATATATATATATATATATATATATATAAAATACGCGTCATATTATTTAACATGCAAAGCATGTTGTATAATATATATAATATATATAGTAATCATGCACTTATAGAATACTATATTCTACCCGGATTGATTATGGACTTTTATTCTAGTTTGGTTCACTAGAGCCACCAAGTGAACCAAAAGGTCAAACCTAGGGTGCAAAAACTGAATTTAAATATAACTATTACATTTAAACCCGGGCTCCATTACAAACGAGTCTTCAAGCGCTCCTTGCTCCTTGGTCTCCAATTCTTCAAAATAATTCTAACTAAAACTATTACATAAACTATTTACAATAAATAGAGACCTTGATCAGCAGTCAAGGAGAAGTATATAGGAGGAAGATAGAATTTACATCAAGAAAAATTAGAGAAGACGAGGTACGCAGACCCCATTTATAAAAATCCATTCATTCAAGCATCATCTAAAATAAATCCAATCACACATTGATCAATAGTCCATAATCAATCCCTATTTATTATCATACATATCTTCATATGTATCAATAAATAATATTCATCTCATGAATAATAAAACCATTCCATATATGCATTAATATCATTTAATGAACAATAGTAGTTAGTATAAAATCTAATTTCAACTCCAATTAGTTATCATGGAATCCAATTCCAATTCTAATTAGTTATCATGAAATCCAATTCCAAAATAAACACTTTTATTTTAATTTATCCAATTTTGAATAAAAATAAGCTCCTTTATTTTTTAATCAAATTCCAAATCAAAATAAACTTCTTTATTTTAATTTACAAAAATAAAAAAAAATAAAAAAAATGAGGTCAACCATTGATCATAAACCTTTAAAAGAAATAATCAAACAAGCCTTTAAGTCAAACTTCAAACCCAAAATTATATAGTTTAAATATTAAACATTCTGATTCATAGTCAAAAGTGATTCTGGTGTAGTGGTAAGGCTTCCAAAATATGACTAATAGGTCAAGGGTTTAAAACCCTCTAGCCCCAAATTAATTTTTTCATTTTTAAAGGTTGACCAGTCAGCGCCACATCAGCAGTCAACAGTTGACTAGTTAGCGCCACATCAGCAGTCTGTGTCATATCAGCAATCAATGCCACGTCATCAGTTGACCAGTCAACGTTTGACCGTTGACTTTGACCAACATTTTTTTTATAATAATTTTTTTTACACAAACAGTTATGCCCAATTAAATTGTTATAAACACATATAAATGTATATACAGAATCAAAACAATTAATAATTCGCATAAAGTTTGGCTTTGATACCATTGTTAGGTTTGTATATAACGCGAACATGCAATCAAATTACATAAACAAAGAGGAAGCGCAATAAAATCAGATTTTAATAATTTTATACAAACCATCACCATGATCTTTCTTTACGCACAATTATTAATTAAACGAAAGAGATGGAGAATAAGAATTATACATTTCTAATCACTATTGTTTATGTGGATTTGACTTATAGAAACTGATGTTGCAATTGGTATTAATCAAGGCTTGCAAGTTCAAGGCCATGTTAACAAGTACGGGTTGAGGTATAAAGGATACATATATAGTACTTTAGTTCATTTCCAGGCTCACTGTTGGAATGTTAAAAATGCGCACAAATTGCTTGATAAAGTTTCTGCAAGAAATGTTAGTTCATCGAATGTGATATGGCCTCTATGTGTGGAAATGAGTTTAATGGAATCAATGAGTAAGAATTGGTTAACTGTGGAATCTACTATGAAGGATACGAGGGATGTTCTACAACTCATGTGTTTACTAGTTCATTTACTCATACATTCCTCATCATATTGAGTGCTGAGGATAAATGAGATGATAAAAGGCTGGAGTTCAAGGATGGGGATACTTCAAATTTTGGCCCATATAGGAAAGGAGGTATTATCTATGATCAGATAAAGCAACTTAAGGTCTTGAATTTTAAGTCAAAAACCCAGGCGACTCTTTGAGGAGTGATTTCTTTAAATTTAACTGGCTGCATCTTCTGCACTTGGTTTTCCAAGCACTTGACAAGTTTTTATCTAAATTAAAATGCTTCCCAGTTGTTGGTTAAGAAGAAGATTCACAGAAGTTCATATCCATTGCGAGCGACATCAACGAGAGTTTCGGTGATGCAAAACTGAATGATTTAAACCCAAAACTTTTGCGACACTTTGCTTAATTTTGGTGCTCGGGCAGTGCTGAATACTAAGGCTGCATTGATAAACTCTAGTCTTCACATTGAAGTATTGCAGAAACGTGTGGGCCCCGAGACTGAGAATCATGGGGATGACGAAAGTTCTTTTGATAAAAATGTTATAGTTCTAAATGGAGAACTTTCAGAAACTGGCAGTTGTTTGTCCAATGTATTAGAAAAAGACAACATAAAATGGGAATGAGAGGTAAATACTACTGAAGAGAACAAGAAATATTGCAACAAATTCTATGAGGCTTTCTTAAAAAACCTCAAACTTGGTATCTATGAAGACTCCCAAAATAAGACAAACAAAGCCAAATTATTTAGAGATCATTCCACAAATAATGAAGATGGGATGACTAACTTGAAGGACTATGTTCTGAGAATGGACGGGGAAGCTGAAATTTATACATCTAGAAATTGTGGGGATCGTGATGTAATTAGTTTGGACTACCATTGGAAGGCAGAAGAGACGACTGAGTTAGCAAGAGTTCAGGATGCAATGAACCTACAATGCATTGTCTATATTGTTAAGGCATGGTATGTTATTCTCTCCATATACGTAAACTCTAATCCTAGACTATGTGTTAGTGATTTAAATTTCATGGAGGATTATAATTCTTGGGTTTAGATTGGATTCATTGTGAATGATGCAATTTTTTGGTTATTATTTGAGATAATGTTGGTTGGTAGTTTGTCAAAACAACTCCAAATTATTGTAGCAACTCGTGTTTTTGTGCTAGTATCTAAATGTAAGGATCCGCAATTGAAGTTTAACCTTATACATCACCTTCAGAGGAGTTGGGTGTTTGGTTTATTAGCTAAGGACAATAACTATGAGTTGGCTTCAAAAGTAGCAATTTTACTTACTGTTTATGCTAAAGACGCTATAAGGATGCTCTTGAATGAGGTTCACCTTGAAAAAGGTATTGTTTTTTTCTCAGCTGGGTTACATGGTTGGGTTTTTACTCTAACCAACTTTGCAAAAATGTATACTTCCAAGTTTGGTGTTGATGTGTCTAAGATGATAGAAGGACCTTGGGGTGGAAATTTCCTTGATCCTGCTACCAAGAAGTGGACTAGCAAGAGTACTGGTAGCGTTACATGCAAGCATGGCTTTGTTCAATTTTGTTACGAACCCATCAAGCAGATCATCAACACTTGAATGAATGATTAGAATGATAACATGCAACCTATATTACAGAAACTTGGTGTTACCATGAAGTCTGATGAGAAAGAATTGATGTGAAAGGCCTTGATGAAACGTGTTATGCAGACATGGCTTCTTACAAGTACGACCCTTCTAGAAATGATGATATTCATCTTCCCTCTCGTTCAATAGCTCAGAAATACGGTGTTGAGAACTTGTACGAGGAACCACTTGACGATATTTATGTCGATGCTATTAGAAACTGTGATCCCTACTGACCTCTTATGCTCTATGTGTCTAAGATGTTTCCAACTGCTGATAAGGACAAGTTTTTTTGCCTTAGGTGGTGTGTTTGCTAACAAGGTCTCCACAGGTTTGAAGGTCAGGATCATGGGTCCCAACTATGTACCAGGAGAAAAAAGGACTTGTATGTTAAGAGAGTTCGAATAATTATTATTTGGATGGGGAAGAGGTAGGAAACAGTTGAGGATGTACTGTGCGGAAATACAGTTGCCAGGGTTGGAATTTGGATCAGTTCATCACTAAAAATGCAACTCTGACAAATGAGAAAGAAGTAGATACCCATCTAGTCAAAGCAATGAAGTTTTCTATCTCACTCGTCGTGCGTGTGGCTGTGCAATGCTTTCATGGGTGGTTTCTCTTTACTCTTTGTTTCCTGGTGAAAATGTCTAAATTTGCTCAAGAGTAAAACGCAAAAGTGACCCTTGTACTATCGGGGTATTTGGATATTGTACCCCCTTTTTTTAGTCAATGCAAAATGAACCTTTTACTATCTAAAAATTTGGATTGTGAACCCTTTACTATCTGAAAATTTGGATTGTGAACCCTATTGTGCCATGTGGCGTTGACTTGTACACATAACACGCTGACATGTCAATTTAACATATTTTGGCTAAAAATATCTATTCTCTCAAGATTTGAACCTAAAACCTCATACTCTCAAAACTAACAAAACATTTGATTACCAACTAAGCTAAGAATATTAATGTTATCTCTTAAAAAATTATTAGTAACAGTAATAGTATTAAGATAACTTATTAGTTATTAGTAATATAAGAGAGAAATCCAATTTTTCTTTCGCTCTGTCTAGTTTCTCCTATAGGAACTGGTGGTAAGAGTCAAGACTGTGAATAAGAGTCATCTTAGGTTTTTTATTATTTGTTTGTTATTCTATTAATTCTGCTTCTCCAACTTCACTAGAGTTACTTATTGCAAAACATGAAATCTAAAAAATCATTTAGATATATTGAATAAATAAAGTACTTATTATTTTCACTAAATATGTGGTTACAAGATTAAATTATTTATTTATTATAACTATTGTATTATTGTTTTTATCATAAATTATTCTTATTAGCATATATTACTTTAATTATTATTTTTGTTAAAAATAAATATTAAAATAAAATAAGGTTAATTTTTTTAAATCTAATATAGGCTATAACAATAATGTTATTAGAATATTAATGTTACTAATACCATTAATATATACTAATATCTAATAAGTAATGTTATTAAGATAATATATTATAAGTATTTATCCAAGTAAGCAACATCATGTTAAAGAGAATTATTAATAACTAATAAATAATTACTAACAACTTATTGACAATATTACTAATAACTAACAAAATTGTACTAATACTATTAGTGTTAGTAATAATTTTCTAAAAGATAACATTAATTTTTATCTTAGTTGGTAATCAATGTTTTGTTAGTGTTGGAAGTATGAGGTGTTAAGTTCAAATCTTGGGAGAATAGATATTTTTAGCCCAAATATGTTAAATTGACATGTCAACGTGTCATGTATACAAGTCACCGTCACATAGCACAATAGGGTTCACAATCCAAATTTTCAGATAGTAAAGGGTTCGTTTTGCATTGACTAAAAAAAATGGGCGCAATATCCAAATACCCCTATAGTACATGTGTAAATACCCTGAATCCTGGTCTATCTTCAAAATCGGAATCCGGTGTTACTCATCCAATACATCTTATTACATCATAAGAATATACATAATATCCTTTTAAAAACAATGCAGAATCTTACATTATACTCCCAGGTACGAAGACCTTAACTAATACATCGTCTAATATATATTACACTATTACAATGGTAATTACAATTAATACAAATATTTTTCTACTCATTAACTTCTCATTCTCTTCGACGATATCGAATTCTTCGGTCTACTCTGGTCTATCTGCAAATATTTTAGAGTTTGCAAAAGTGAGCATTTAATCGCTCAGCAAGTTATAGCAGTGGAATAAATAATTAACAAAATCAAGAATCAATTTATCATTCTTTGAATACTTCAATAACCGAACAATAGTTATGAAGCAGTTTGAATAAGTAGGAATTAAATTAGATTCCAATCATTTAGCACCTCCATCACCATTTTTAAGAGAAAACATTCTCTAATACCACTTCTAGGACTCAACTCATCCTACATAAATACATATGTGAAAAAAATCACCTTTTCGACGTATATATAAGAACAGCACAACACAAGTGTTCAACAGTTATCAATATAGTGAACTGAGTGGCTCCCCACCTAAGAACTAATGAATTAGTTTCCCGTCTCATCTATACTGTCTTGGTAATAAGCTAGATCAGTTTCTTAACTCATCTTAAACCTCTGCACATACAAAGGAGTTATTCTACTCAATTACTACACGTCAACGGTTAAAAAGCATGTAACTGTACTCGCAACTTAAACTTAGTTAACACCTTAACATACTTCTTAATACCATTCGATAACACACGACACTTATAGTCTTGAACAGTTCCATTTTTAGAACTTTTCTTTTTAGGTTTGCACGTAAGTGCAGATATTGGTTAGATATGATCTTGCGTATAGCCATCAACAACTACATTAAGGCACGGAGTTTAGAATAATTCATACTTGCTCATATAACATATATTCTTGCACGAAGTGCAAGATAATACAAATCCATGCCCAACTTATTTGGTTTGACACTATTAGCTTATCACAATTCAAGAATTATTATAATTCATATTTCATCAATAAATATTCCGACTGGAATAACTCAACAAATTGAGTTAGGCCGAATCGAATAGCAATAACTCATTATTATAAACACTTCACAACATATAATGAATTTCATATAACAAATGAAATTCCTCCGTTTAAATAAAAGTTTTGCACAGATAATAACATGTACAAAGTCATATAATACTTGCACAATAAACAATTTGTATAAGATAGGAAACTTGCATTCAATACAAAAACTGAACGAAGTTAGAAAACTTGCAGAGAATAATTATCTAAGTAAGTTTAGGAAACTTGCATGATGCGTTCTTTAATAATTACTCTAAAAACGTCCTTCAAATATCCTACACATTTAATTAATAATAACATACTAATTAGTCACATAAAAACTTCATATATTGGTTTACATTGCATTATTCCTCATTTTATGTCGTTCGCGTTTTATAATTTAAGTAACGCGACAACCTTTCAAAAACGTCTAACGGCGTCGCGGCGTTCGGGAACACCACGACCCTCATAATGTCCCTCTATGGTGGTTGTTGGTCGATTTCGCAACCGAAAAATACGCGCAAGTATACGCGGTCAACAAGTAATAAAGTGATAAGAGAGTTGTCGAACCCACAGGGAATTGTTCTAGTGTATCCCAAGTACCAACTATATATCGTCTTGATTTTAATTAGACAAATGATGATTTGATATTTTTGTTGTTGGTAGTGAATAAGATAATAATAATCAAGTAAAAGATAATGAAATCCAATATTAACAACTCTAAGATTGCAATTTCCCCCAACACTTCATTTGAATATCCTAACTCTCTCATTTGAATTAATTAACAACATAGAATTGCCAACCGAGAAATCAAAGCTACTTATAAGCCTCTGTCGATGGTCAAATTCGAATCTTCCTAATGCGGCATGTAGGTATATGTCTATCCTACACACTATCAAGAGACTAATTTCAAGAACAATAACAAGACACGTGTCACTAAATCTCATTTACCGTCCCTTCAATTACCAACTTTCACATAGGAAGTCATTAAGAGTAGATTCTCCATTGGTTGCACACGGTATCTAGGTATATATCTATCCTAAATACTATCAAGTTACCTATCATTGAGGATAATCAACAAGACACACGTCACTTAATCTCAATTAATAACCCACAACAATCTTTAACTTTCGCATGATATCATAACAAGGTCTAAACACTATAATCCGTTCGTCAAGTTCATATAGGTTCCCACGGTAATTACTAGCTAGGCAATTAAGATATGAAGCATAAATTATGATATACAATTCACAAATGAGTAATTAATAGCAAAGAGAGAGAAATCAATTCAAACTATGTGTTGGGTTCCATTGAAATCTTAGAATACAAGCTTTAGTTCATGGTAGCTAAGCAAAACATCAAACACATGGTGTTCATCATAAAATAGAATTACAAATTCAAAGGAAAGTAAGAGATGATAAAACCCATTTAGAAGATAATCATGTGTTGCTTGTTTGATTGATGACAATCTCTAGCTTTTCCTCTTCCTTTGGCATTCTTTTCTCTTTTTGCTCCATAGCTTGTTGCTGGAAATTTCCTTGAATTGCAGCCCCCAAGCTCTTCTTGATGAAGTATGTGTAGCCTCCCAAGGTCTAAATATCTCTTTGACAAGCCTTTCCTTCTTGGTTCTTTGGCTTTTGCTGAATCTTCCTTGTATTGCAGCACTTTTGCTCTCTATTTTGATGTTTTAGTCTAGCCTCCCAATCCCTAGTTATCAAATATAAAGCCCCAATGAGATATTATATAGTGCCTCCATGAAAAACCCTAGCCAAACATCAGATTTTGGGTCAAAAGTGAGCTGGAATCGCACTAGGAGCTCAAAAGATCGCACTCAGCACGCCCGGATGCGCCCGCACGCCGCCTGGTGCGCCCGCACGCCGCCCCCTGGCCATGCCGCATGCCCATGGCACGCCCACGCCGCGCGCGCGCGCGCTGGCTGCCTGGTGCCAGGCGCCGTGCGCCCGCACCCATTTCCGCGCGCCCGCGCCCAATGGCCTGTAACCCGACTCAGCTTTGACCTCTGTTAGTAAAATGGCCATAACTTCTTTGTCCGAACTTTGATTTAGGCGTGTAAATAGGCTATGGAAAGCTAAGAAAGAGCTCTACAACTTTCATAACTGGAGCTTGGCGAGAAAATGTCCAGAGAAAGGCTCAAATTGAGCCCGAAGCAACTGCTGTGTAAAATTCATGCCAAATCCGATGGTAAAATGGTCATAACTCTCTCATACGAACTTCAAATTGGATGATTCAAGATGTTCTGGAAAGCTAAGACAAATATCTACAACTTTCGTTCTTTAAGTTTTGAGAGATTCGGATTGGATCATGGGTGAAATAGGGAAACAAGCAGCTACAGTACCAAAAAGCAAGTTATGGGTATTGATTCCAAGGAGCTTTTATTTCAATTCCTACAAAACAACATGAAAAACACATAAAAGCATACAAAAACATATAAAACCAATACAAAGCTATATTACATAACAATAAGATAAAAACACATAAAATCAACCGAAATGACTTAGGATTTACAAATTATCAAGCTCAAAAGCACCTAATTTATGTATATAAAACACACTCATCAGTGGTCTATATTAATATTAAATATTATTATTATTATTATTATTAGTCTTTTATAAGTTAAAATATTTTAGAGCAATGTCAAAAATGTCGCATGCCGGCGCGAAACGGTGCGGCGACACGCCCATGGCACACTCGACATACACGATGCGGCTCGGCGTTGCCCAACACGCCTCGACGTGCACCACGTCGCTCGGTGTCCTTGACATGCCCTGACATGCACCACGTCGCTTGGCGTTGCACGACGTTCAAAAACAGCCCGACGACATGCCCTTGCATCGCCCCTGTCAAACAGCCTAGCAGTTGTGGCCCCGACACCCCACAGCCTGAGGCCCCAGTGCCCCCACAGCTGCTGCTCACCAGCACCGCGCGCCCGCGCGCGCCTAGCAGCCCACTGCTTTGACAGCCCTGACCCCCTTCCTTCCGAACCTCATAACTTGTTCATTATAAGTCAGAATTAGTCCGTTCTTGCGTCATTTTCTTCCTTGCAACATCCTCTACAAATCCCCCTAGATGGAAAAATTTTCCAGGTTCATTTTCTGGTCAAAACAGTGGCGCAAAAGTCCCTACCCGAAACAGTTTTTTGCTTTGGCAAATTTAACATACATTTTTTCAAAGGGCATAACTCCCTCATCCAGAGTCGGAATACGTTCGTTCTTACGTCTACGACTTCGTTATTTAATGAACTATAAGATCGCCCTTAAAATAAAAAAATTTCAACAACTCAAACAAAACATATTTTTGTCAAAATGGTCAGCGCTCAAATTAGGGTTTTCCCTCTTTTTAATAGTTTTATAAAAAAAACGTCATGGCTTCGTTACAAAAGATTTTTCCTCCATTCCAAATGGGTAATGTTCATCACCCCTAAGAGTATAAAACAACACCTGAGAACTTAATTTTTGGATTTCGAACACCATACAAAGAGTGCCCCAAAACAGTCCATGAAATTGATTTTTCCTCCTTTATACATAGGTTTTGATTTTTAATTCATTGGTTTACTAGACATGCACCATTTAAGGTGTTTTAACAAAGTGATCTCCTTCATATACACCTTATAACTTCAAGGTCTACCATGACCTTCAATTAACCAACCACCAACAACTACTTCAAAGAAGAAAAATAAAAGATGAAGATGATGGTTTGGAAACTTACCCTTCTTGGTTCTTCTTCCTCAGCCTTGATCAAGCTTGATCCTTGTTATCCTTGCTCTTCCTTCTTCCTCTTGAAATTTGGCCACTCTCTCTCTCCTCTCTCCAATTTGCTAGAGTTTTTTCTCTTTGATTTAGTGAATGAAGAGAAAATGGGCACTATTTATAGGATTAGCAAGAGTTGGGGTAATTTAGTCATTTGTCATGAGTTAGGGGTAACTTAGTTAATAAGCAAGGTAAGTCACCACTTTATCCATCCCCATTCAATTAGCCTCATATTTAATATGCTAGCAAGTGACACATGGCCATCAACTTACCTAGCAAGTGACACATGTCCATCCCATTCTTTGGCTCCAAGTATTGAATAGTGTGACTCAACCCTAGCCAAGCCTCCAAACCCTAGGAATTCATATGGCTTAACCCTAGCCAAGTCATGCCAAACCCTAGCCAAGCTTACCAAACCCTAGGCTCTAACTTGGCTCGGTTACTTCGAAATTTGGTTTCGATTCTAGTTAGGTTCTCCTAACTAGTTCGGTTAGTCAAACCATAAAATTTTTCTTTCAGAAATTTTTTATTAGAAATTATGTCTCACATTCCTAAATAAACGCTATGTCGTAATCCGAAAATTCGAAAATATTAAAAAGCGTTTTTAGTGTTTTATGAATAGTGTTTTAACATTTTTCTCGGAAAAATTATTTTGTCCCAAAAACTCCCAACACTTATACATAATCATGTAACACGTAAACTAGGTCGTTAATCGACCTTAAATCACATAACACATAATAATATCAAAAAAATTTATTTATCAGATATTCTCATCGAAAAACCTAATTTCAAGGCTATCCAAATTCTCGGGTCGTCACATTTTTTCCTCCTTATAAGGATTCCGTCCCCGGAATCACAACTACAAGATTACACCCACCTGTGACTGCCACCTGTATATTTTGTAAATCTCGAAATACTGTTTCGTTCATAAAACTTACCATACATCATGGGTTCAGAAACTTACCCTAATAATATGAATTTAGGAACTTGTCATAGGAATATGTAGTTCAAGGACCAGTCAAGAACTGTCCATACACCTATAGGTTCAAAAACCTACCATAATAATATGAGTTAAAGAACTAGCAGATATCTCAAGAAGTACAACTCCTTCCTAGAGGCATACTCCCCATTACCTTCATCTAAGGTCTTATTTTACTCCTCAAAACATGGCTATTTCCTATATGTGTTTTTATTGATCCCATATGGGTCTGCTCTACTTTGACATCGCCTATGTCTTATTTTATTATGACACTGTCGGTGTCTGTTTTAACACCGCCGGTGTCTGGTTCATTATGACACCGCCAATGTCTGGTTTATTATGACACCGTCAGTGTTTGGTTTATTATGACATCACCCGTGTCTGTTTTATTATGACACCGCTAGTGTTTAGTTTATTATGACACCGCCCATGTCTGTTTTATCCCTCCTATGTCTGTCTTAACTCCTGGTTAATAAAACCCTTAATATTAAGGTTGTTCATTTGCACATTCTTAGCTATTACCCCAGCTATTTGCTTAGGTATAGCTACTAGCTTCTTATCAATAACCTGATAATCTCCAATTTCTTCCTCTTAAATTTTACAATCAAGCTTAATAACTTAATTAGCACCTCAAAATAATAATATATCCATTATTATTTCCTATCGACGACTTCCCTCAAATCGTCTCTTAAAACTCTATCTGAGTTTATCTATTCACTATATTAATTAGTTTCCTCAAGGTCATATCCTAAGGTACTCTTACCCTAGAGCTATAACCTACTGCTTTGATACCAAGTATAAACACCCCGAATCTGGGTCTATCTTCAAAACCGAAATCTGGTGTTACTCATCCAATACATCTTATTACATCATAAGAATAAACATAATATGCTTTTAAAAACAATGCATAATCTTACATTATACTCCCAGGTACGAAGACCTTGACTAATACATTGTCTAATATCTATTACAATATTACAATGGTACTAATTATTACAATTAATACAAATATTTTTCTACTCATTAACTTCTCATTCTCTTCGACGATACCGAATTCTTCGGTCTACTCTGGTCTATCTGCAAATATTTTAGAGTTTGCAAGAGTGAGCATTTAATTGCTCAACAAGTTATAGCAGTTGAATAAACAACAAAATCAAGAATCAATTTATCATTCTTTGAATACTTCAATAACCGAACAATAGTTATGAAGCAGTTTGAATAAGTAGGAATTAAATTAGATTCCTATCATTTAGCACCTCCATCACCATTTTTAAGAGAAAACATTCTCTAATACCACTTATAGGATTCAACTCATCCTACACAAATACATATGTCAAAAAAATTGCCTTTTCGACATATATATAAGAACAGCACAACACAAGTGTTCAACAGTTATCAATGTAGTGAACTGAGTGGCTCCCCACCTAAGAACTAATGAATTAGTTTCCCGTCTCATCTACACTGTCTCGGTAATGAGCTAGATCAGTTTCCTAACTCATCTTAAACCTCTGCACATACAAAGGAGTTATTCTACTCAATTACTACACGTCAACGGTTAAAAAGCATGTGACTGTACTCGCAACTTAAACTTAGTTAACACCTTAACATACTTCTTAATACCATTCGCTAACACACGACACTTATAGTCTTGAACAGTTCCATTTTTAGAACTTTTCTTTTTAGGTTTGCACGTAAGTGCGGATATTGGTTAGATACGATCTTGCGTATAGCCATCAACAACTACATTAATGCACGGAGTGCAGAATAATTCATACTTGCTCATATAACACATATTCTTGCATGAAGTGCAAGATAATATAAATCCATGCCCAACTTATTTGGTTTGGCACTATTAGCTTATCACAATTCAAGAATTATCATAATTCATATTTCATCAATAAATATTCCGACTGGAATAACTCAACAAATTGAGTTAGGCTAAATCGAATAGCAATAACTCATTATTATAAACACTTCACAACATATAATGAATTTCATATAACAAATGAAATTCCTCCGTTTAAATAAAAGTTTTGCACAGATAATAACATGTACAAAGTCATATAATACTTGCACAATAAACAATTTGTATAAGATAGGAAACTTGCATTCAATACAAAAACTGAACGAAGTTAGAAAACTTGCAGAAAATAATTATCTAAGTAAGTTTAGGAAACTTGTCTGATGCGTTCTTTAATAATTACTCTAAAAACGTCCTTCAAATATCCTACACATTTAATTAATAATAACATACCAATTAGTCACATAAAAACTTCACATATTGGTTTACATTGCATTATTCCTCATTTTATGTCGTTCGCGTTTTATAATTTAAGTAACACGACAACCTTTTAAAAATGTCTAACGGCGTCGCGGCGTTCGGGAACACCACGACCCTCACAATGTCCCACTATGGTGGTCTATATTAATATTAAATATTATTATTATTATTATTATTATTATTATTATTATTATTATTAATCTTTCATAAGTTAAAACATTTTAGAGCAATGTCAAAAATATCGCATGTCGGTGTGAAACGGCATGGCGACACGCCCATGGCACGCCCGACATGCACGACGCGGCTCGGCGTCGCCCAACACGCCCCGACGTGCACCACGTCGTTCGGTGTCCCTTGACATCGCCCGACGTGCACCAGGTCGCTTGGCGTTGCAAGACGTTCAAAAACAGCCCGGCGACACGCCCGTGCATCGCCCCCGTCAGACAGCCTAGCAGCTGTGGCCCCGACACCCCACAGCCTGAGGCCCTAGTGCCCCCACAGCTCGTCAGCGCCGCGCGCCTGCGCGCCTAGCAGCCCACTACTTTGACAGCCCTGACCCCCTTCCTTCCGAACCTCATAACTTGTTCGTTATAAGTCAGAATTAGTCCGTTCTCGCGTCATTTTCTTCCTTGTAACATCCTCTACAAATCCCATTTGATGAAAAAATTTTCCAGGTTTATTTTCTGGTCAAAACAGTGGTGTGAAAGTCCCTACCCGAAATAGTTTTCTATTTTGACAGATTTGACATACATTTTTCCAAAGGGCATAAATCCCTCATCCGGAGTCGGAATACGTTCGTTCTTACGTCTACAGCTTTGTTATTTAATGAACTATAAGATCTCCTTAAAATAAAAAATTTTCAACAACTCAAACAAAATAGATTTTTGTCCAAATGATCAGCGCTCAAATTAGGGTTTTCCCCCTTTTTACTAGTTTTATTAAAAAAACGTCATGCCTTCGTTACAAAAGATTTTTCCTCCATTCCAAATGAGCGATGTTCATCACTCTTAACAGTATAAAACAACACCTTAGAACTTAATTTTTGGATTTCGAACGCCACACAAAGAGTGCCCCAAAACAGTCCACGAAATTAATTTTTCCTCCTTTATGCATAGGTTTTGATTTTTAATTCATTAGTTTACTAGACATGCATCATTTAAGGTGTTTTAACAAAGTGATCTCCTTCATATACACCTTATATCTTCAAGGTCCACCATGACCTTCAATTAACCAACCACCAATGTAAGATCCCGACTTTATGAAATAAAAGTTTATTATTTTTTTTATGATTATTTTTCTAAATAGTGAAGTGCTTATTTGTTATAAATGATAGTTAAGGGTGTTATTTATAAATTATCTGATAAACAGTATGTCGGAGAATATTCTTTCTGTCGGGGAATATTATATTCGGTACCGTACGACGGCGCCGAAATATCAAAATATTAGTGGGCCCCACAATGACAATATTGTCAACGATAGTGGGCCCCATTGTCGGATACTGAAAGCGACAGTATTTTGTCAACAGTATTATCACCGGCAACTGTTGAAATACCCGGTAATAAAAAGAACAGTAAAACACGTTATTCCACAGTAGTACGCGGTATTTCACAGGCACACGGTGTTGCACAGTATTTTAAATTATTGATTCAATAATTGATAAAGTAGCAATTGCACAGTATTTTGATTCAATAATTACAATAGCATCTGCATGGTACTTTTTATTATTTATCATGATACTGTAACTCATATTATTTGTTATGATATTTTAGCATTATTGACGGATTAAAAGTGGAGTCTAACTTAGGGGTACCTAATTGAAATTGTGAAATTCACATGCAATGAACTATTAGTTCACATGATGGAACTATTGGTTCACATGTGGAAACTATTAGGGGATGTTATGCAAGATTGATAATACTTGAGGGATTATATTAAAAATAGAGGCAAAAATGGAGGTACTAAAGTGTAATAAGTCGAGCCCTTATTGTGCAATTAATGAAACTTGGTTTTCCTATAAATAGGAGGGATTATCTTAAGAAATCTTCACACCTTCCTTGCATATACTTCCTCTCTCTCTAAATTTCTTGAGTTCTCTAAGTGTGTTAGGCTATTGTGAGTATTTGTGAGAATACTAGTATTGTCCAAGTTAGTTTCATAGAAAGCAACATCCAGTCACTTGTTAACTAAGGTAGGAGATATCATTTCTTTCATATTCTTATGTAATATCATTTGCTTCCTTGTTCGTAAGTGATATTATACTCATAAAGGTTGTTATACATTCCGTATTAATTTGTAGGGATAACATGTCCGTGCGGATTGACGCATGTCTGGTGAATACCCCTCTGTATTCATTCCTTATTACTCTGTGGGAATAACCTGTATGTACGGAGTGTCGTACCTGGTGAATACCCTTTTGTATTCATTCCTTATTACTCTGTGCGAATAACCTATATGTACAGAGTGTCGTACCTGGTGAATACCCTTTTGTATTACTTTGCGGGAATAACCTGTATGTACGGAGTGTCGTACCTGGTGAATATCTCTTTGCATTTGTTCCTTATTAATCTGTGGGTATAACCTGTCTGTGCGGATTGACGCATGCCTGGTGAATAACCTTTCGTATTCATTACTTATTAATCTTTTGTGGAAATAATCTGTTTACGCGGATTACCGCATGACGGGTGAAAATCCATTTGCAGTTTCATATATTCTGTTATACTCGTATAACGTATCATTTCTTTTGTACTCTTTAAGGGATATCTTTTTCTTTCACATTTCTTCATTTAAGAAATCTATGTTTGTTTCCAAAACCTTATTTTTAAATGGTGAAAATCCCTAAAAATTTGTAGAATATCCTTAATAGTTTGTGCTTCACCTAATATCTTTTCACCTGAATCTTTTTATTTCGTTTAATCGATATAGTTGAATCGTGAATTTTATTTTTGAATATCATTCTTGAATTTGACTCCACAATTTGGTCATCATGTTGGCAATTTGGTCAACCTTCGACACTGGATAAATTAAACATTTATTCTTATTTTTGATCTCACTGTATTCATTCTATATCATTGTCATCATCCTCATCCTTAAATTGTGGTGATAGTTCTCTTTGGCCCGTAGTGCAAAGATGAACTGGCGTGACATGATTTTGACCAAACTGTGTATTGGTATAATCATGACTTTTGGTGTTACAAATAAAGGCGTATGGTAAAAGTTCTCTTTGACCCGTAGTGCAAAGATGAACTGGCGTTTGGCATGATCATGACCGGTGATGTTACAAATAAATATCTTTGTCACATAGTGCAAAGAGAGGCTGTTGAAAATAAACTGTTGATTTGGATGTTCATAAACATGAACTATTGATTGGTGTTACAGGGATAAAATATTGGTGGTGATCCTTTAACTTATAGAAGATGGTAGATATTATAATCTATTTGACTCTTCTAATGGATTGTTCGTTCCGCTGCAGTTGTTGTTGTTGAACAATTATAATATCTTTAAATCTCTGATTTATTATCGTTGAAGACTAAAGATAATTTTTATTCTTCATTATCTTAATCATGATATTTCTTACTGGGCTATTTGTGCTCACCCTTTTTATTTTTGTTCCATTATTTTCCTCAAGAAAAGAGAGTGTAGCGGGGACTAGCCGGAGAATGGAGTGATGGTCCGAGACAATAGAAATATCTCAATACATTATTATTAGTGTGACAATAAGTGTATTGAGAATTTAAGATGTATTTGTATTGTGTTGTCGTATTTTGCACAACACTTATTAGTTGTAAATGGGAAAATTCATATTTGTATTTGTATTTTGTAGAATGTTATTGACGACTCAAAATGGGTTGGATGGACCTATTTTGGGGGCGTCACAACCAACAACTACTTCAAAGAAGAAAAATAAAAGATGAAGATGATGGTTTGGAAACTTACCCGTCTTGGTTATTCTTCTTCCTTAGCCTTGATCAAGCTTGACCCTTGCTATCCTTGCTCTTCCTTCTTCCTCTTGAAATCCGGCCACTCTCTCCTCTCTCCAATTTGCTAGAGTTTCCCCTCTTTGATTTAGTGAATTGGTGAGAAATGAAGACAAAATGGGCTCTATTTATAGGATTAGCAAGAGTTAGGGTAATTTAGTCATTTGTCATGAGTTAGGGGTAACTTAGTCATTAAGCAAGGTGAGTCACCACCTTATCCCTGCCCATTCAACTAACCTCATGCTTAATATGCTAGCAAGTGACAAATGGCCATCAACTTACCTAGCAAGTGACACATGTCCCTCCCATTATTTGGCTATAAGTATTGAATAGTGTGGTTCAACCCTAGCCAAGCCTCCAAACCCTAGGAACCCCCATAGCTCAATCCTAGCCAAGTCATGCCAAACCTTAGCCAAGCTTGCCAAACCCTAGGCTCTAACTTGGCTCGGTTACTTCGAAATTTGGTTTCGATTCTAGTTAGGTTCTCCTAACTAGTTCGGTTAGTCAAACCGTAAAATTTTCTTCAGAAATTTTTTTTATTAGAAATTATGTCTCACATTCCCAAATAAACGTTATGTCGTAATCCGAAAATTCGAAAATATTAAAAAGCGTTTTTAGCGTTTTATGAATAGTGTTTTAGCGTTTTTCTCGGAAAAATTATTTTCTCCCAAAAATTCCCAACACTTATACATAATCATGCAACACATAAACCAGGTCGTTAATCGACCTTAAATCACATAACACATAATAATATCAAAAAAAAATTATTTATTAGATATTCTCATCGAAAAACTTAATTTCAAGACTATCCGAATTCTCGGATCGTCACAACAAGGGGAACTTTTGCATTTTACTCATTTGCTCAGTAATTACTGGTTGTATATATCCCTTCATTGCTGGAATCTTACATGCTAGCAAGCTAGGTGATGGTTCTGAAAATCAACCTTGAGGACAAGGTTTTCTTTAAGGGATGAGGAATGTCACAATAGTTAGTAGTGGTAGGGGCGTAATTTACTTCAATTGTGAGGTTTATGGTTCAAGTAGGATATGTGGTTTGTTAGAATATTATCCTATATATATCCTTGTAATTTGCAGAAGGGAATTATCAATGAAATGAACCTTGTTTTATCTTTTAAATTTTCCTGCTCTTTTCTCATCTTTAGTACTCTTCTTTTCTTATTATTTTAATCTATGTCAAGTCCCGATATTTAAAGTTATCTCCCTCCAGGAGCTTACCGCATAGATGCATCAACTCTAGCTATTCACTGCCACGATGCTACGAGCTTTTGATGCTACAATGCATCACAATTGAGATTGTCTTTTCATCTTCAACGGATCGTTGATGAGGAGGTAGAGTTCCAACCCTACAAATTGTGAAGGTGATTGTGTGAATCCTGGTTCAACAATGTGGTCCAATTCTGGTGTCAACTTTATCACCATATTACCCTAGCTAGCTAGGTCTCTTTCTTTTTCTTTTTCAATAATATTTTGTTATAATAGATAGGTAGAATTACTAGACTAGATATATTTATAGCTTAATTTTTCTTATTTCTGTTGCTTGACTTGACTACCAATTAATGTATGACAGTGTGACACTAATTTTGGCATTTTTTGAGTTCAAATATACGTATAAATTTTTGGGATTTTCTTGATTTAATTTTATTTTTTCACAAAGAGAAAGAATTCCTTTTGGAAATAGGACGTCTATTGCCACCATGTAACTTATGGTCCAATAGGATTTGCAATTTTACCGAGCCTGAGTTCACCCATGGAGTAATAAAATCACTTATTTTACCGTGTATAATCGGCACAAATGCTACATAATATATATATATATATATATTACAGTTATTGTAATTATTCTCATAATCATTTCGTATCATAAAAAAAGTCTCATATGTATTTTTAATTATTAAAAAAATTATTTCTTTTGATAATATAATAAATAACTTAATATTCTCAAATTTACCATATGTCACTATACTAAACTAAACGTCAATATTTTTAAAAGTAAAAAATAAAGCAAAATGTATCCTTAATTTTTTTTTATAAATTCACGGATGAAAATTTTTATGTAGAGATAACAATAATTTATGATTGAATATTTATCGTACTATCAGCTAACCAAATTCAACTGCAAATTGTCTAATAATTTGAAAACATTAAAAAAAAAAAAATTAGTATGACCTGAGAAGCCAAGTTATTAGTAAGATTTGGTTGTAAATATCAAGATTTTGAAGTTTAAATTAATTTGGGATTTAATAATAGCTCTGGATATTTTGTCCGGGATTATTTATGAATTTTGATGGTAATTTTATATTTCTACTTAGCAAGATTTATTTAATGTTTTATATTATGTAAAGTCTTATACACCTCAAATAGATAAAGTTTGCGACTGTAACACTCTTTGATCAATGTTTGGGACACTAACTCACTGGGTAATTATTATTCTCTCCTTTTTAAAATTAGAGATTAAATTTTTTTAAAGTCATGTATAAAATTTTAAAATTATTTAATTTTAATAAAAAAATAATAATTGTAAACTAATTATGAAGTACTATTAATTATTATAAAATTTAAATAAATTACATTAATTTTTAAATTTAAAATTTCATAAATTTACTTCAAAAATTCAAAATTTATTTTAATTTTGAAAGAGAGACTACATACCTTTTAAACCAAAAAGAAAAAATAAAAGAAAAAAGAGGGACTAAGAGCTTGTTGGCAGTAACTTATAAATCGGTCAAATTAACTTATAAACCATTTGTCACTATTCATCTGTTCCGCAACGACTTATTTTTATATTTATAAGTTGATTTTTAAGTTAGAAAAATAAGCAAGTATTTGTAATTTATTTTAAAATGACTTATAAATCATTTTAAAATAAGTTACTTTGACTAAATATAATGTCTATTTTGCCTCTCTTTTTATTAATTCTTTTTTAGTAATCTTTACATTTGATTTTAACTTATAAGTCATTATGAGCCGCTTCATAACTTGTTTTAACTTAATTTCTGACTTATAAGTTAAATTAATGCCGAACGCTTTTACTTATAAGTCATAATTTAAACCAATTGATAAATCAATTTATATTTTAACTTTAAGTCATTTTAAAATAAGTTTTTACCGAGCGGGCTCTAAATCATTTTCACATACCAAGTTTTAGGCTAGTATTAAAAATGTAAACGAGTTGAATCGAACCGAACAGAGAGTTACTCAAATTCGACTCGAAACATTAAATTCATACTCGAATTCGAATTATATTTGAAAAATTATACTCAGATTCGGCTCGACTCGACTATTTATTACTCGAATTCGATCCGACTCGGATCGAATTATATTTAAACTACTCACGGACTTCAAATTCAAGCTCGAATTCGAGTCTCCACATACTAACTACATTTATAATAAATATAATTATAAATTGAATTTGTTATTTTACTTATAAATGAGAAAATATATTTACTATTACACTTTACAAATATAAAATCACAATTAAAATTAAAAACAAAATAATAATAATTAATTATTCTAATTTGATTTAATTTTGTATATATTATAAGAGAATGTATCGAGTATCTAATCGAATTTGTATCAATTAAGTATGTATCGAATCACAATCGAAAATTCGAGTAGTTTGAATCTTAAATGAATCGAGTATAACCTTGTTCAAGTTTTACTCATATTTTTATTGAAACTATTTTTTATGCTTAAATTTGAATCACTTGCTCGTTTTCTTTCTTCCCATGTCCCAAACTCCCAATCCTCACTCGGTACAAAAGACCTCGTGACGTCCGTCATTCGCGTCTTTTGTCCCCCATTACCTTGTATCGATTGCGTTTCTCTCTCCCCTCTATTTCACACACAAAAAACACGCATTCTGATTATCTTCGGATTTGAAGGTATGCGTTCTATTTCGATCTTTGTGAAAATATGATTGAATTAATTTAACTTCATATGGATCCGAGCTGCTTGATTGATACATTGTTTGATGTTTAAGCTTTTTGTGGTTGTTTTGACGTGTTGTCTGTTACATGAAATTTGGCTCTGCGATTTTGATTTGCAGCTTAAATGTCCATGCATGTATTTTCTTAAATGATCACCAAATTTGAGAGTGAGTTTGTGTGTTTAAGTTATTGATCTTTCCATTTTCTGAGTAATTTTGGTATATTTTTATTGGTTTGGGGACAATAGTGTTGTTGGGCTGGAAGTGGAAGGATAATTGAGAATTTGAGTTTTGATCTGTCTAAAATTATAAGCTCCCTGGATAACTTGTATCGATTTGATTTGTATTATCATTCTTATCTAATCAGTTCCAACCGTGTCTAGTGACTCGTTATCAACCAAGAATTGAAAAACATAACATAAACAAAACAGAAGCAGACTGTGGGAATTAGCTTTCAGGGATATAGTTAAGAATCGACTTTTTATGTAGTTCTTTTAAAATTTAATGCTTCTCTATGTAAATAAAATTTTCGATTTTGGTAGAGCTGTAAAAAGGCCTGAGCTATTGTTTGCAAATAAGCTCGACTTGAGTGTACTTAGCGACATAGTTGTTACACCGTGATCATATTGTGTATTGAAATTCTTGAATCTTGAATCGTGTATTATTTCGTGAATCATATCGTAAAATATGAAAAGGCATGCAAAACACAATATTATATATATAAACATATAGAGAACTTATTTTATTGGACGATAAAGTGTACTATCTTAAGTGTAATGTTAAAATGTGCTTCTGAGTTTTAAAATGGACTGAAAAGAAAAGAAAAAGATGGAAAACTTATGTTTTCTGTCCAGTTATCTTGTTACTGAGTTTTTTTAACATAAAAGAAAAGAAATGGACAGAGAAGTGATCACTTTTCTTGCCAAAGTTTTCCGTCCAAAAATGGACGGATTAGGACAGAAAACTAAATAATATAAGCAAATACTTTATAGGTTTTATTATATCCTTTACAATACAAACACAACAAAACTATTATAAGAGTAAAATAGTAATATAAATGTAAAATTAAGTCTTCTTTTCTTTTATAAACTCAGTAAAAACATAAAAGAAAACTTACAAGTTTTCTTCTTTTTTCTTTTGTATTATAATTTAAGTTTTTCATTCTTTTATTTTTTGTTCAAAACAATCATTTTAAATAATGGCATACAAGAAAAATATTTTAGCAAATGTTATATTTAAATGAGGCATGAATGCTCTAGAGCATAAACGAGCCAAACTTTACAATATTCAAGCTCGCTAATTTTCCACACAAGCCCTAAAATTGAGTTCAGACTCGACTTATTTACAGTACAAATTAGGTCAAGCCGAGCTCTAGCCGAAACATGAAGCTGTTCATTTGCAGCCCTACAGAATATTGATTAGAAAACAGAAAAATCACATTGTGGTACGGGTGCCAGGAATAGCTATATAAAAACCAATAATTTAGCTATATAAAAAAAGACAGTGTGATGTATTTGTAATTTTTTTTTGACAAGTCTGATGTATTTAATTATTTGTTGTATTGTTTGTAATCCTATTTACATGTCCATGTTAAGCTACTTGTTAAGTTTAACTCTGATCTTCTAGTAATATATTCACGTGTACAAATAAAGGTTTTCATCACTTTTACAATGTGAAGTATTCTATTTAATTCTAGTTTCATCAAACAGGCTCGAAGATTGTGGGACAGCATAAATTATAGTACTGTGCAAAGTTTGCAAAGATTTCCTTTATGTTATTTTTCATTCTGGTAGTCCAATTGTTCTCCAACTTCTTTAGCATCTACATGCAACTCTGCTTGTGAGTGTAATGTTATTAGTTTTAATATATTTATGCTGATAAAAGTTTCCAACATATGTATAATTTTCCATGATATCAGAATGCATATTTTCTTTGTTCCACACTGCAAAAGTGAACTCAAATAATGTATATGTCTAAAGTCAAAAGAGTTGTGCCCAAGGAAAACTTATACAAGGAGTAGAACTATTGCTCTAACATTCCTGTTTAATATTCTTCCTGATCGATTTTATGTCAAAAACTCCGCGTAGTCAAATAATTCCTTAATTTTCATGACTAAGCAAATCTTATTTGATATTCTAATTGTATGTTATGCTGATAATTCATGGCAGTTTCTGAACATGGAAAGCATAGGTCATCTCAGCTTATATCTGATAACGCTGAAAGAAGGTAATTTCCTATACATGTTGGTATACAGTGGTTAAATATCTTGCCCATCTGATACACTTTGAAGCAAATCTCCAGCTTGTTGGAAGGACTGTGGTATTGTATGGTATTTGTATCAAAGGAAAGCTGGATCTGATGCCGTCATGGAAACCAGACCAAATCATTAGTATCTTAGTATGATCAAAAGGATCTCTCCAGTGTTGGTAATGGATTGTTCCCAATTATTTGCAGTCAGACAGTGGATTTAAATTAAATAGTCATATATATTGCAAATGATTACATATAAGCAAGATCCTGATGTTCTTCAGTGGGGTCTCCAGCTATTTGATGGCAATCCATTTTCTAATTGTGGATATTGCGACAACTTCCCACAAAATGATGTAGATTATTATCAGCAGCAGCATTTCAAAGAAGACCATTATGACATGGGATGCAGCAAACAATGAGCTTCATGAACATGCTCTTCAAGAACTATCCCAACTTTCAATAGCAGACGCACCTGGATCGTCCTCTGAAGGGGTAGAACCACTGCAAACATCTTTTTATCCACAGGATTGGCTTGGTCAGTCCATGGGAAACTACACTTTTGGTACTGGAAGGCTATAGGAATGCCAATCTTGTTTGATTAATTAGTTCTTTGTGTCTTTTTCTCTATCTTCTTATTTCTATAATAACTGCCAGGACATGACTATGGCAATGAAGAGGCAGATGATGGTAGACATTCTAGTTCATGTTCTAGCCCCGGAAGGAAGTCATATAGCGGGGAGGAGTGGTCATATTCTTTAGATCTGTCAGATGAGTATGCTCTCTGTTAGAATGTAAGAATATGTACATTCAGTTGTGTTTATTCATATTGCTAGTAGCTACATTTATGCACAAGATGTTGTCCTAATTCTAGGAAGAAAACATGGAGAGGAAAATATGGAGAGGAAAACAGGGAAACATGTTTTTCCTAACACATTCCAACACTCCCCCTCAAGTTGGTGTATAGATATCTCGCATACCCAACTTGAAACACAATGGATGAAACATTTTACCACTAAGACCCTTAGTCAGAATATCAGCTAGCTGATGTTCTGTTTTTATAAAAAGTAAGCAAATAAGACCACTGATTAGTTTTTCTTTGATGAAGTGCCTGTCAATTTCAATGAATTTCGTTCTATTGTGTTGTACTGGGTCGTTTGCAATATTAATGGCTGCCTTGTTATCACAAAATAATTGCATAGTCCCTTTAGTTGTAACACCCAAATCTTCTAGCAAAGTTCGAAGCCACATTAGTTCACATATACCCAAGGCGATAGCTCGATATTCAGCCTCAGCACTAGACTTGCCACCACAGACTGTTTCTTACTACGCCAAGTAACAAGATTACCTCCAACAAATGAACAGTAGCCTGATGTAGATCGATGGTCCTCTATAGAGCCAACCCAATCTGAGTCGAAAAAAGTTTCGACTCTCATATGACCATTTGGTGCAAACAATAGACCTTTTCCAGGAGCAGACTTGAGATATCTCAGAATTCTGTAAACAGTTTCCATATGACAATGTCGAGGATCATGCATATACTGACTCACTATTCCCACAGCATAAGATATATCAGGTCTAGTATGAGAAAGGTATATCAATCGTCCCACCAAACGTTGATATCTTTCTCTATCAACCGTAGGTCTTGTGCCACCTACTAGATGATGATTAACTTCAATAGGAGAATCAGCAGGCTTACATCCCAACATGCCAGTTTTTGTTAAAAGATCAAGTACATACTTCCTTTGAGATAGAAAAATCCCACTGGAAGATCTTGCAACTTCAATACCAAGGAAATATTTCAAAGGACCAAGATCTTTGATCTCAAACTCTTTGGCCAGTCTTGCTTTGAGATTAACTATTTCTTCTCTATTATCCCCTGTCACTACAATGTCATCAACATAAACAATAAGAATGGTAGTCTTACCCTTTATTTGTTTGACAAATAGAGTATGATCTGCTCGACTCTGCTTATATCCAAACCTTATCATTACCTTGTGGAATCTACCAAATCAGGCTGTAGGAGATTGCTTCAGACCATACAGAGCCTTTCGCAGCTTACAGGCCTTACCCTCAGTTGTAGATGAAGCAAAACCAGGGGATATTTTCATGTACACTTCTTCTTCCAAGTCACCATGAAGGAATGTATTTTTCACATCTAATTGTTGAATATCCCAGCCGAAGTTCGCTGCACATGAGATTATGGTACGAACAGAGTTCACCTTTGCCACAGGAGCAAATGTCTCCTGGTAATCAATCTCATGTGTTTGAGTATATCATTTTGCAACTAGCCTAGCTTTGAGTCTCTCGACGTGCCATCTGGCTTCTGTTTAACTGTATATACCCACTTGCAACCAACTGGTTTTTTTCCATAAGGAAGAGTAACTAGTTCCCATGTATCATTCTTTTTCAGGGCATTCATCTCTTCTATCATAGCATGTTTCCAGTTCTCATTGCTAATTGCTTATCTCCACCCCTAAGGAATAGATATAGAAGACAAAGAAGAAACAAAGGAATGGTATGATGCAGGTAATTTATCATAGGCTACAAAATTCGAGATAGGATGTTGGGTACAAGATCTAACCCCTTTTCTAAGAGCAATAGGAATGTCAGTATCATCAGAAGAACAAGTAGGATTAGGATTATCACCAGTAGTATTATCAAGACTAGGTTCGAAGCAAGGTTGGTGTAGTGGTGCGGAAATGGTGACCTTATTTTTTCCTTTTCGAACATAGGTACTCAACAATGGATACCATGTTGGAAGAAACATCAACAATGGATACCATGTTGGAAGAGACATCAACAATAGATTCCATGTTGGAAGAGACATCAACAATGGATACCATGTTAGAAGAGACATCAACAATGGATACCATATTGGAAGAGAAGAATAAAAGTAGCAGCGAAAGAGAAAAAATTAAGAGGCCGATGAACAGTGATACGCTACGCTGCAGTGCCGACATGAACAGTGCTGTCGGTGAACAGTGCTCCGGCATGAACAATGCTGTCGATGTTAAGAATAAGGAACGTAGCTTTGATACCATATTAGAATGTAAGAATATGTACATTCAGTTGTGTTTATTCATATTGCTAGTAGCTACATTAATACACAAGATGTCCTAATTCTAGAAAGAAAACATGAAGAGGGAAACAGGGAAACATGTTTTCCCTAAAACAGGGAAACATGTTTTCCCTAACACATTCCAACACTCTCAATGGTGAAGTGGGAAAAAGATTGAATCAGATGGTTCCTATTTCGGTAAGCTTAACACCCGGAGTATCATTTTAAGTGTTATAGAACAAGTAACAAGAAATCTTATTAAAGATAGTTAACTTTTTTCTTAAGTGTAAGATTTATTTTGACATATTTCTTATTTGTGATAAACTCTGTAGAACTTCATACTTAAACTTTCACCATTTATCCTTATTTTTATTTAACATTTTGCATTCCATTTAAGTTTTAAGTTTTGAATGTTACTAATCACTTGTTTGGCATCAGCATGCATTTTTACTTGGGAATTGCTCAATCAAGAATTTATCACATAGGTTGTAACATAAATTTAGTAGTACTTAGGAATTGCTCAATCAAGAATTTATAACAGCGGTCCTAACATATATTTAAGAAGATCAACAAAATGTACTTTTATGCCTGTATACACAATGTATGGGGTGGGCTGGTAGTCATTTTACATGAATTCCTTGGTGATGTACTCATATATGTTACTCTGTTTGGTAGTTTCTTGATTTGATATTCAGGTTGAGCTCTAACATATATTCTTTTGTATATGCTGATGCAGCATATTCCTAAAATCAACGGAGAAATACCATCGGTCGATGAGCCACTTTAGATCATCAGAGACTACTAGACAGGTGTCATTTGTGCCAAATACTTTGTAATCATTTATTTGATATCATAATTATATTTATATCTGTTCCCTTATTAGTTACTCCCTTCGTCCCCAAAAGGACGAGTCAAGGACAATTTTCACACAAATTAAGGTAGTCAAATATTAGGAGAGTATAAATTTTCTTCCCAATCTATCCTTGGGTTTTGGTTTTGGTTTTGAGTTTGGGGAGAGAGAGAATTAATATAAACCCACTCATTTGTAATGTCATGTCAGTGATCCACTATTTAGCTAAGTAAGATATGATGTATAGTCAAAGGTAAATTAGTCTGTGCAAAAAATTATCTAGTTGACTTATTTACTTTACTCATACTTTTGAGGACAAAAACTTTTATCACTTGACTCATCCTTTGGGGACGGAGGGAGTTTATTTTAGGATTTATTGGAACTTAGTAAGTATTATAGTTGTCACGGCGCCACGACGAGTCATGGCGGTAGCCGACTGCTAGGACGCCTAGGCGACAAGGCGACCGCCATGGCGTCCGTATGGCGACAAGTCGTTTACAATGTGCAATTTATATATTATTTATTTTACTTAACAAATATATTGGCAATAAAATTTCATATACATTAAAACCCAAAACATAACTGTTAACGCCAAATTTTGCACACCTGTTGAAATCACCGAAATAACGGGTAACCGAGCAAAAAGCGTTATCAATGGAGAACCAAAAATATTGCTGGAGTAATTGATATTTGATGAAGGGTATGGTAGTATCGGGTTTATAAAATACTCTTAAATAAATATACACAATGAGATCCCATTAAATGAAAATTTAATAACACAAGAATTTTACGTGGAAACCCAATTGGGAAAAAACCACGGGGAGAAATCTCAGAAATTCACTATAAAAATATTGTACAAATTAGAGAAAATAATATTAGTAATTATTTTCTCTCTCCCTCACTTTTTTCTATAACTCAAATGAGCTATTTTTCTCTCCACTATTGAAACTCTCGGACTAATTTCTCTAAATCTTTCTTCTTAACTCTATTACTGAGCTTGGAATGAATTGGTTGTGAAATGTTGCTCCCGGGCAATCCTTTTATAGCCAAAGCCTTGGCACACAAATTCTGAAAATTATGGAGGATGGCACATGAAATTAGACATTTGTTGGTCAAATGGGGTGGCTTTGGCAAAAGGCATGCTACACGTGAATCTTATTCCAACATTCCAAAGCTGCCAAAGTCATATCCCAACATTTTCCCCCACTCTCCTGTTATAAAAATTTATAATAGGAGAGTAATACAAAAGACCAATTAGGTAGATAACATTCGATACAGATTTATTTGGGTCAAAGACATTTTTGATATATGTAGAACTCGTATTTAGTAAGGCAAGAGAGACTATTGGTGTGAATTATATGGGAATGAAGGTGATAGATCAGGTTAGAAAAAGAGAACCCAAATTATTGATAATATTTTCTAAGCCGACCTGCATGCCATGTATTTTTAAGCTCAGTCCCATCCATACCCCGAAGCTTATAAGTCCCTGCCTTTAATATCTCTATAACTTTATAAGGCCCTTCCCAATTAGGCATTAGCTTACCTGTATTCTGTGGGGTCGAGGCCTCTGCCTCCCGAAGCACTAGATCACCAACCTCGAATCTTCTGATCCGAACCCTTCGATTGTAATGCCTAGCCGTCTTCTGTTGATAGATGGCCAACTTCAACATTGCGACATCCCGAACCTCGTCTAACAGATCCAAATTGAGTCGAAGACCTTCTTCATTGTACAACACTTTGAAATTAGCTACCCTGAATGAGGTAGACCCGATCTCAACTGGAATTAAGGCCTCAGTACCATAGGTCAATCTGAATGGTGAATCCCCAGTAGTCGTCCTAGGAGTAGTTCGGTATGACCAGAGAACACTTGAAAGTTCTTCAGGCCACCTCCCCTTAGCTTCATCCAACCTCCGTTTAATGCCATTGAGTAAAGTTCGGTTTGTGACTTCTACTTGACTATTAGACTAGGGATGAGCTACTGAAGTCCTTCGATGCTGAATCCCCAAGTCCGTTAAAAACTTCTCAAATTTTGAACCCACGAACTGCAAGCCATTATCCGACACCAGAACCATCGGAATACCAAACCGAAATACCGCAAACTCTTTCAAAAATTGAAGACAATCTTGCTCCGTTATATGCCGAAGTGGTTTAGCCTCTACCCATTTAGTCATATAATCGATGGCCACCACAATGTATTGAACTTGACCCTTCGCCTTTGGCATAGGCCCCAACAAATCTATTCCCCATACAGCAAACGGGATCGGGGATAGTACTGATGATAACACCTCCAGAGGTTGATGTGGAATTGGACTGTTCAACTGACACTTCGAACATTTCTTGACATACTCCTTAACTTCTTGAAACATCGTTGGCCAGTAGTACCCTTGTCTGATCAGTTTATGCGCCAACGACTTAGCTCCCATGTGATCTCCACAAATTCCTTCATGCACCTTCCGAAGCACATAAGAAGCCTCCGATGGGACCAAACATTTGAACAGTGGCGATGAGTAAGCTCGCCGATATAAATCCCCATCGATTAGACAAAAATAAGAACTTCGGTATTTAATTCTTTTTGCCATAAGTTTATCTGTTGGAAGCTTTCCATTGACCAAGTATTCTATGTATGGTGTCACCCAACAATTCATTCTTTCGACTGTCATAAGCTCCTTCTTGTTGATACTGGGCTCATTAAGAATTTCCAAATAAACCGAATCACCAAAATCATCCACCAGAGTAGCAGCCAGTTTGGATAACGCATCGGCAACTACGTTTCCCTCCCGCTCAATCCCATGTAATACATAAGATTCGAACCTCTGTAATAGCACCTTTACTTCAGATAAATATTTTGTCATCCGTGCCCCCCGAGCTTCATACTCTCCCTGAATATGCTTTACCACCAATTGGGAATCACTGAATATAAGGATATTGCGTACCTCTAAACTTTTTGCCAATCTCAAGCCTGCTAATATCGCTTCATATTCAGCTTCGTTATTGGTAGCTCTGAAACGAAACCGAATTGCTTGTACTTTAAACCCCTCTGGACTGGTTAAGATGACATCAGCCCCACTAGCATCGACATTTGATGATCCGTCCACGTATAGAGTCCAAGAGAAAGTTAAGACCGGTTGCCCCCCAGTTATGGCACCCACAGCTCCAGTCATCTCATCTGCTTGATCACAATCCGGGAATGTACATTCAACCATGAAGTCTGCTAATGCCTGCCCTTTAATAGCAGTTCGAGGACGATATTCCAGAACAAATTGGCTAAGCTCCACAGCCCAAGCAACCATCCTTCCCGAAGCGTCTGGCTTTTGTAACACCTTCTTGAGTGGTTGATTTGTGTAGATGATAATGATTCATCCTTGGAAATAGTGTTGAAGTTTCCTACTAGCAACAACCAAGGCATATGCACACTTTTCCAGGTTCGGATATCCTGTCTCGGCATCCCTCAAGGCATGACTAACATAGTAAACAGGGCGTTGAACCCCTCCCTCTTCCCGAACTAGGACCGCACCTACTGCCAACGAACTAACAGCCAAATACAAGTAAAGAGGTTCCTTTGGTATTGGCTTCTGCAATAAAGGGGCAGATGACAGATACCTCTTAATTCCCTGAAAAGCGTCTTCGCACTCCGAGGTCCACTGAAAGGTCTTCTCATTTTTAGGTCCCTTTAGAGTGTCGAAAAAGGGCAAACACCTTTCTGCTGATTTAGACATAAACCTCCTCAATGCCGCCACTCAACCGGTAAGCCTTTGCACATCTTTAAAATTCTATGGAGACTTCATATCCAAGATTGCCTTTATCTTCTCCGGATTTGCCTCAATTCCCCTTCTGCTCACCAAGTAACCCAAGAATTTTCCAGATCCTAGGCCGAACGTACACTTTGTGGGGTTGAGCCTCATGTTGTAATGTCTAACAGTCTGGAAACACTCTTCCAGATCCTGTAGATGATTATGTACCCTTAAGCTTTTAACAATCATGTCGTCCACGTACACCTCCATATTCTTTCCGATCTGCCTTCGAAAGACTTTATTCATCATCCTTTGGTATGTGGCTCCTGCATTAATTAACCCGAACGTCATCCTGTTGTATGCATAAATAGCCCGATGTGTGATAAAGGCTGTCTTCGGTATGTCCTCCTTTGCCATGAAAATTTGATTGTACCCCGAAAAAGCATCCAAAAAGCTAAGAACAGCATTCCCTGACGTTGCATCAATGAGTTGATCAATGTGGGGAAGTGGATAAAAGTCTTTTGGACATGCCTTATTTAAATCGGTGTAATCGATACAAACCCTCCACTTCCCGTTTTGTTTCCGAACCAAAACCACATTTGCCAGCCATTCCGGATATTCTATCTCATTGATAATCCCAGCATCCAGAAGCTTACCAACCTCCTCATCAATAATTCTCTGTCGTTCTGGTGCAAAAATTCGACGTTTCTGGTGAACTGGTTTCTTCTCCGGATCAATCGATAGCTTGTGAACAGCTACATCTTCTGCTATTCCTGGCATGTCGTGAGGTGTCCAGGCAAAGATATCTGAATATGTTTGCAGTAATTGTATTAACCCTGCTTTAACTGTACTCTGCAACCCGGCACCAATCCTTACCAACTTTGTTGAATTTCCTGGAACCAACTCTACTTCTTCGGTTTCTTCTGCCGATAACGCCAATGGCTCTGTAGCCCCTTCGATAAATGGCTCAATATCCACCGTCATTGTCTGCCTTTGCTTACTAACCCCAATAGCAGATGCTGTCAAAGCATGTCGGTAACACCTCTTTGCAATGTCAAGATCTCCTTTTACTTCACCAACCCCAGCAGATGTTGGAAACTTTATCTTAAAGTGAGGGATTGAAGTAACAGCTCCCAATGCAGATAAAGTAGTTCGACCCAAAATAGCATTGTAGGCAGAATCTACTTGCACAATAAAGAATTTTACTAGTACCTTCACTTGCGTAGGAGCAGTACCAAACACCACTGGGAGCTCTACTGTACCAACCACGGGTACTGCCTCATTACCGAAACCCCAAAGAGGAGATTCTTGACCAACTTCCATCTTGACGCCTTCAATATCCATCCTTTGATAAGCATGATTGTAAAGTACATCCACCGAAGACCCGTTGTCGATCATTATTCTTTTCATGTCTACCGGGCCAACTTGTGCAGTGATAACCAAGGCTCCTTCATGTGGCTCGAGTACAACAGGGGGATAATCCTCGTCAGAGAATGAAATCACCGTGTTTGGAAAAGGCCTCTCCACCTTCTGGGTTTGATCCAATAATGCTACAATGTCGGTTGTATTTCTCCATTTCTTCCCGGACTGTTTTGTGCATAGTTCCACCAGTAATAACATCAACGACCCACCGAGGTCGACTTTCTTGCCCAACTCTCCTTTCTTCGACAGGAGGCAGGTTGGGTAATTGCGTTTCCCGACCTGCCACATACTGGATTAACTCGCCACTTTGCACCTTTTGTTCAATCATTTCTTTTAAACCAACACAAGCCTCTGTTGCGTGTCCTGCATACTGATGATAATGACAATACAAGTTTGTTCTTGTTTGTCGAGATCCTGACGGTCTCGGTTCGATTATCGGAGTGTTCCTTATTGCCTCCAAAATCTTCACTCGATCTGTGTTCAGCGGGGTATATACTTTATTCTCCATTCGAGGTTGGAAAGGTGGCTTGTTTATTGTTGGAGCCCCTCCTTTTGGCCCGATCCGATCCCACACATTTGCCTTATTATCTCTATTTTTGTTGTTGTTGGGTCGGTCATTCCCTTTCGGCTGTAAACTCGCCATAGCCTCATCGATCGCAATGAATCTTTCAGCCCTTTCATATGCATCAAAAAGGTCCTTCGGAGGGTTGAACATCACATCTTTCATTAGTTTCTTGTTCCTCCCCATATCCAATCCCGTTGTGAAAAATCCCAGTGCTTGTATCATGTTTAAATCAGTGATCGTTCCTACCGCATCTCGGAACCTCTGCACATACTGGCTTAGCGACTCGCCAGGTTTTTGCCTGATTTACATTAAGGACACAGTCAATTTTCCCCTCCGCTTATTACTCCCGAATCGTTCATGAAATTTGTCGCACAACTCTTTCCATGAATTGATACAATTCGGGGGCAAAGACATGAACCACTGTTTCGCTGATTTTTTAAGTGTCGTTACGAAGATTCGACACATGCCCGCCTCCAAATGATTGTAGTAGTCCATGACGCTTTGGTATGAATGTGTTTGATCATATGGGTCTCCTGTGCCATCGTACATCTCCAGTGGCGGTAACTTCTTTTTGGGATCAACTCTTTCTTGAGTAATGGCAAGAGAAAAAGGAGACTTCGGATCCACCACCCTTAGTTCTGCCCTTGCTGTATCTGGTCTCTGCTCCAGTTCTGCTAGCCTATTTAATATGGTTTCGAGAATGGTTGCCTGTGGGATTACTTGTTGTTCTTCTTGAGGTTGTTCCACCCTTGCATGGACATGATGCCTCCTATCAATTGGAGATCGAGTTCGTCTCCGGTAGTGTTGGTCAAGTGGTCCGGCCCGCCTTTCATTGTCTTGCGTCATACGACCTTGAGGATGGTATTGAGTTAGTGAACTAGGTTGCCTTGTGTCACCTGAGCGTCGTTCGGATCGGCTAGGTCTCCTTATGTCATCTTGGTGCGTTGTTCGGGGTCGACTGTGGGGAGTCACTTCCCGTTCTCCGCCCACCACTGTAGCAACTGTTTCTCTCTATCTCCTTAGATCAGTCAGATGTGCATCCCACTCCTGTTGCCGGTGGCGTAGAAACTACAACTCCGTCTCTGCTTCCTTGATCATTCGTAGTCTGATTCGGTCTTGCTAGCCAGGTTGACTTGATCCCCTGTCCTCATCCTCCAAAACAAGTGTCTGTTGATTTGTCCTCCTCCTATGCAGATCTTGATCCGGAATGGCTGTTGGTGTGAAAAGTTGTCTCCGTACAGGATCTGACCGTGTTATGATGGGGACAAACTGTGCTGCGTTGGGGCCAAGTCTGTCTCTAACTGAGCTTCTGTGTGAATCTCCGTTATTCTCCATATTAACAATTTTCTAGAAAAAGATGGTGATTTGGAATCAAATGCCAATCAAGGCCCTCCTTCTAGCGCCAATGTTAACGCCAAATTTTGTACACCTGTTGAAATCACCGAAACAACGGGTAACCGAGCAAAAAGCGTTATCAATGGAGAACCAAAAATATTACTGGAGTAATTGATATTTGATGAAGGGTATGGTAGTATTGGGTTTATAAAATACTCTTAAATAAATACACACAATGAGATCCCATTAAATGAGAATTTAATAACACAAGAATTTTACGTGGAAACCCAATTGGAAAAAAACCACGGGGAGAAATCTCAGAAATTCACTATAAAAATATTGTACAAATTAGAGAAAATAATATTAGTAATTATTTTCTCTCTCCCTCACTTTTTTCTATAACTCAAATGAGCTATTTTTCTCTCCACTATTGAAACTCTCGGACTAATTTCTCTAACTCTTTCTTCTTAACTCTATTACTGAGCTTGGAATGAATTGGTTGTGAAATGTTGCTCCCGGGCAATCCTTTTATAGCCAAAGCCTTGGCACACAAATTCTGAAAATTATGGAGGATGGCACATGAAATTAGACATTTGTTGGTCAAATGGGATGGCTTTGGCAAAAGGCATGCTACACGTGAATCTTATTCCAACATTCCAAAGCTGCCAAAGTCATATCCCAACAATAACACTATGGAATAACATTAAAAGCACAATTATGTAAATACTTAACAATAACAATCCAAAAATAAAACACTTGATATTAAAAATTAGTAAAAGAAATGAAGAATTCAACAAACACCACATAGAAAATAAAGTTACAACCAACCATCACAAATAAGGCTTGGGTGCATGAGGAGGTCTTGGGATCCATTATTTCCAAAGGCAAGAATGTTAAATTATGTTCAAAAGTAAAAAAAAAAAATTGGGCCAGAGCTGCTAAGGCGAGCGCCTTGGCAGCTCGGCGTCTCACGGCGTCGCCTAGGCGACGCCTTGAGACGGCGAGCGCCATTTCTTCATCGCCTGGACGCCAAGGCGTCGCCTAAGCGATGCCGTGACAACTTTGGTAAGTATAAGGTAAAAACTTTTGAACAATGAATTATACTTAATTTTTTTTGAGTTATATTTGATACTCAATTTCTTACAAGTATATATGTTACGTTAAGTGAGGCGTGTAATTGTAAGGAACAGAGAGGGCGTTGGAACACCTCTATATAGTGGGTGAAATTTTATAGGAAAGATACGCTTAAATCAAAGTAGAAAATTGGCGCTCTTGGAGTCCCTCCTCCAAACCCAAATATTTACAATACGTAATTACTTCAGCACATTGAATGAGAATGACAGAAATCAACTCGAAAAGTTCTTAACTGTGTTGAGCATGTTTAAACATACGTTTAGCCTCAACAAGCGCCTTGGAAGAACTTATTATATTTGGCACAAATATGACCTTAAGGGGGAACTTCTAACCACTAAAACCATTTTTACCATTTTACAAATAAAAATGATAATCTATTCCAAAAACTTTAACTAAGAAAATAAAAGAATATAGGGTCCAAATGCTAATGATTAGGTCTTTATTAATTGTTTGTTACTATTTTATTCTTTTATTCCTCATGATATAAATAAGTTTGGAAAACCAAACTATAAAACAACAATAGTGAAACGCTTTGTAAATCATAAGAACTTTTGATCGGGTATATAACCGGGCTTGAAAAATATAATAAGAATGCTTTTATATGCACTCTCTTTGGAACAAAGGAAGTCTTATTTGGTCGATACTTTCTAGTAGGATAGTTTGTAGGATGGCTAAAACTCAAGACATATTTTAGTACAATGTAAAGAACATTACAGACATAGAATATAAAGACATAGAATATAATCAAGGGCGGAGCCATGCTTGGGCTGGAGTGGGCTGTAGCCTGGGTCAAGTTTTTGAAAAATATTTAGTACTTATATATCTCCACTTATCATTTAATTTATATCCTATTGTTCCCATACTCTAAAGCTGCCCATGTTTTTCTTCTTTGCACATTATCAGGATGATGATTTTTTTTAATACATTAAATATAATACTCTCCCACTGATGACCAATTTTTCAGTTAGTAAATTTAAGTCCCATGCTGCCCATATTTGATAGATTACTTCTATGCTTACATCGGTAGACAAGTAGTGGGTCTAGCATAACTGATTTCATGCTTAAATTAATTTTCATGTTTTGAGAGAGCAGTCCACTATTTATAGCATACTGCTGCCCACATTCCCATGGTTGGACTGCCCAAGAATGACCTATGCTCCACTAGTTGGATGGATGAGTTGGACTGCCGATACTTGTCATATGCTTATCCTTGTCTGCTCTTTTCTCTAAACGGTCATATTCCCTTCTTGTATAAACTGACTAGCAGTAGCTTGCACAAGGAGACAACAAAGAGGAGATCAGGAGAATACACTTGGCAGTTAGCACAAAAATCAAAACACATTGGTGATATCTTTATCCAACTCTTTGATCATTGCATATTAATTGAGCCTTGTATTGTTGATATAATTATTGCTTTGATCATAGTTTATCTTGTTATCATCCTTTAATAAATTTTGTAAACTGTTGATAGACTAAGTGATTAGTCTAGTATTTCTAATCCAATTAAGATTAAGGGTTTTGGGGATTTTCAATTTGAATAAGTCACAATGGAAAGTCAAGGAAGCAAGAGAGAAAAAACTTTGTTTTCTTTCTTTAAACCAAGAGAAAGTGCATCAACTAGTGAAGGGCATTCTCCATCTAATGTTGATATCTCAAATCACCAACCACCCCTTTCCAAATATCTAAGAGTTGAAATTGATCTTAGTACTTTTGAATGAGATTTTGGATTCAGATCCCTATATGGTAACATCCCGTTAATCAACGAGATGAAATTAGGAGAGCTTATATCAAAATTGGTCTGTATCAACCTAAGTTGGCAGAGTACCGAAGGACTAAATCAAGGTCACAAAATCGAAAATTTCAATATTCGTGGTTTGAATCCTTTCCTTGGTTAGAGTACTCTCCATCAAAGGATGCAACATTTTGTTTTCCATGCTTTGTTTTTCAAAATAAGGTGCCTCTCTATCCTGCATTCATTACTGAAGGGTTTAATAGTTGGAAGAGGGTTAATGATGGAGTTAGATGTGCACTTTTGATGCATGTGGGAGGTCCTACTTCACCACATAGGAATGCAGTGAAATGTGTTGAAGACTTAATGAAAGTAACTGGACATATTTACAAAGTGTTGAATGCACAAACTCTAGAAGTTTAAAAGAATCGGTTGCGACTTACGGTAACAATTGAGAGTATAAAGTGGCTTAGCTTGCAAGCTTGTGCATTTAGAGGTCATGATGAATGTCTAACTTCTAGCAATCGTGGTAATTTAATAGAGATGATAAGACTTATGGGCCATTGAACGTTAACATTGTTGACGTAGTCTTAGAGAAAGCTCCGAAAAATGCTAAATATACTTCACCGACTATTCAGAAAGAAATTTTGCATATTCTTGCAAACAAAGTTAGAAGAAAAATTCGTGAAGAAGTTGGAGATGCAAGTTCTGTATTTTGGTTGATGAAGCCAAGGGCGGAGCCAGGAATTTTTTTCGTCCTGGGCTACCAAGTACCAACCATATACACAAGAAATTATCCCACCAAGATCAATCATAAATTCAAAATCATACATAGTAGTAAGGTTCAAAGGTACATAACATGTAAGGAAAAAGGAAAACAAAACACACTATTTAAGCTGCCTCCTTCCATGCTTTGTAGAATAGAATTCGTCTATTATGGAATCTGAATCGATATCTTCAACAAGCTCTCGTTCAATGTAAATCATCATAGAATCTGCTAAAAACTCATCTTCCATTTTATTGCGAAGAACAATTTTAACATGTTTCATAGCTGAAAATGCACGTATTATTGTCGCAGTGGAAACATGTAGAGTCAAAATAAGACGAATCAATCTATCAATCAAATTATAATGCTGCAACTTATTTGTTTCAACTAATCTGCGACACAATTCAGTGATGGTAGACATATTTTGAAAGCTCTGATGACGGAGCACATCAATTTTATAATGATTCAGCTGACATCTTAAATAATGCATTTCTTGTTCACTGAAATCTTCTGGGTAAATTTCTCAGCAAACTTGCAAATATCATCAACTTTGAATGATTTAAAGTTGTCCTTCGGCTCTCTAAAGCAGAGCTAAGTATAAGGAGTTCCACTGCTCCATCACTAAATCTGGAATTCAACTCTTCCTGTTGAAAATCTATTGCTGAATTAAACACATCAAAATGATAGTGTTGGTAAACTGTCATCGATTCTTTTTGTTGGCATGAACGACGTGTAACCCTTTTGTATGAAGCATTCATATCTGGTATGTCAATGTCATTTTGTGTGCAAACTGATTGCACGTGCTCAAGGAAATAATAAAATTTCTCTTCTCTCAAAGTGTGAAGTAGTGCTTTAGTAGTTGAGACTAGATCCATGGCATTTACGATGTTAAGAGATTTGTGCTGCAAAGCTCTACGAAGCGAATCAGTAATCCCCATAATTTTATGCATCATATATAGAGTGAAAATAAATTCAAAAGACCTCATGATCAAACAACCACCAGCTTCTCCACGCATAGAGTTAGAGGATCCTTCTTTAACAATACTTTCAACCACTGAAATAGTTGCACCATATATATCAATTAAGCTGCAAATAGAATCAAAATGAGAGCTCCACCGAGTAGATCCACTCTGATGTAGATTACCGATCTGATTAATGCCTCTACCAGTATTGCGTTCACCAGAAGCTACCATACGTGCAATTTCAATAGCTTGAGCAGAATGTAACTCAGTATGCCATTTGGGAGAAGCACCAATGAGATTGATAATGGTTGTTAGTTTCGAAAAAAATTGCCAAACAGAAATCTCTTTTGCAAAAGCTGCAACTAATGCTAATTGTAGTCTGTAAGCAAAATAATGCAAATAATATGCGTATGGACAATCTTTAAGAAATAGAGCTTGAAGTCCGTTCCAAACACCGCACATATTACTAGCACCATCATACCCTTGACCTCGCATATTAAAGATGTGCAAATTATATCGAGCAAGGATATTAGATATTTCTTTCTTCAATGTTGAAGCAAGTGTCTGAAACATGCACAATCTCAAAAAAAACGCTCTCGTAAGAAACCATGACTGTCAACAAATCTCAAAACAATAGCCATCTGCTCTTTTTTTGATGCATCTTTGGCTTCATCAACCAAAATACAGAACTTTGCATCTCTAACTTCACGAATTTTTCTTCTAACTTTGTTTGCAAGAATATGCAAAATTTCTTTTTGAATAGTCGGTGAAGTATATTTAGCATTTTTCGGAGCTTTCTCTAAGACTACATCAACAATGTTAACGTTCAATCGGCCCATAAGTCTTATCATCTCTATAAAATTACCACGATTGCTAGAAGTTGGAGATTCATCATGACCTCTAAATGCACTTGCAAGCTAAGCCACTTTATACACTCAATTATTGCCGTAAGTCGCAACCGATTCTTCTGAACTTCTTCTAGAGTTTGTGCATTCAACACTTTGTCAATATGTCTAGTTACTTTCATTAAGTCTTCAACACATTTCACTACATTCCTATGTGGTGAAGTAGGACCTCCCACATGCATCAAAAGTGCACATCTAACTCAATCATTAACCCTCTTCCAACTATTAAACCCTTCAGTAATGAATGCAGGATGGAGAGGCACCTTATTTTGAAAAACAAAGCATGAAAAACAAAATGTTGCATCCTTTGATGGAGAGTACTCTAACCAAGGAACGGTTTCAAACCACGAATATTGAAATTTTCGATTTTGTGACCCAGATTTAGTCCTTCGGTACTCTAAAAACTTGTTGTATGATTTCGCAATCAATAAAACACGCGCAAGTATACGCGGTCCACAAGTAATATAAGATAAGTAGAGCGTCGAACCCACGAGGAATTATGTTAAATAATTACCAAATATCAATCGCATGAAAAATTAATCTAATTTAAACAATGACAATATGATTTGTTTTTGTTGTTGACTAAGGCTAAATGAAGACAATTTAGAAAACAAGGTTTAACTAAACACGGATAGAATTCAAGATAAAAAGGTCTAAGATTACAATTTTCCCCAACTCTTCATTTGTAAATCACAACTCTCTCTTTATCGACTAGTTAGACAAAAGAATTGTTACCCGAGAAATCACAAGTATATATAAGCCTCTCTCGATGGTCGAATGCGTATTTCCTATTGTGGTGTATAGATATATCTCTATTTTACACACTAGCAAGAATTTCATATCAAGAACAATCAATAAGATACATGTCACATAAAATCCCATTAACCATTCTATCAACTATCAACTTTTACAATAGAAATCATTAAGCAAGGATTCTTAATTGGATACATGTGTTATTTAGGTATATGTCTATCCCAAATACAATCAAATTATCAACTCTCGAGAACAATACATAAGACTCACGTCACATAATCTCATACATTATCCATAAAGAATATCCAATTTTCACATGAGTTCATAGCTAGGTCTCAACCTATATTCCATTTCTCAATCTCATATAGATTACCAAGGTAATTACGGGCCAAGCAATTAATCCATAAACATAGGCTATAAACTCCAATTCATAAGAGTCTAATTAATATTCAAAAGAGAGAGCATTCAAAACAAACTACGAGTTGGGTTCCATTGAATCTTAGAATTGAAGAATTAGCTCATAATATCTTTGAGTAACATCATATTCAGATTATAGTACATAGCTTTGGAATTACAAAATAGAAATGAAATACTAGAAGTTAGAAAGATAAAACCCCTCTTTGGATTGATTCACGAATTGATGCTTGTTGGTATCCTTCTCTCTAGCTTTCCTTCTCAATAATGTAATCTTCAGCTTCTTGGTGATGCTATGATGTTCTTTGTTTTCTTTTGTTCTTCTTCTTCTTAGCTCAAACCCTAGCTCCCAATGTGTATAGCAAAGCTTGGATAAACTGAATAATGCTCCCTGGATGCCTAATACACTGATTAATCTCTCTCCAATAGTCACCATCGTGCTCCCGAATTTGCTCCAACGTACACCCACTATCAGCATACAAGACAAAGCCAGTCGCTCAATAATCCCGACGAGCTCGCCCCGGCGATGAAAATTGCCCAGGGAGCTCGCCCCGGCGGTGGCGTCGCCCCGGCAGTGAAACATGCCTGGGGACACCGCCTCGGCGGTGGCGTCGCCCCGGCGGTGAAAATGGCTTGAACCTGCCGCCACGACGGTGGACCACACTGCAAGAATTACACTTTTGCCCCTGGAGTCCAAAAGTTCCACAAATGCTCATCTGTAGTCATATCCTACGAAACAATGCAATACAAGTAAAATACAACTAAAAACACTAAAAGATAACAAAGAATTGAGCCTAAAAGATAACCAATTCGTAGGTATAAAACCTACTCATCAAATACCCCCAAACTTAATACTTTGCTTGTCCTCAAGCAAAAACAAGATAGATAAAAGTATCGAAAGTGATCTACTATATGAATGCACATGCATGCTTTAAAAAATCTATAGCAGTAGACCAAAATAGGAAATGGGAATCAGGCCTCAAGAGAAAAGAAGTAGCATTATAGTAAAACATCAAATTCATGCCCGTCAGACTAGTAACTCTACGCCAATCTTATCAAAAATATAACCCTTACGTGTGTGTGTGGTCAATAGCTCAAATTAATTAAGATTTCATTCCAATCCGTGAATCACAGTGCGACTAAAGATAAGACGATAAATAGACAACTCAAGCATTCCTCCTGTTCACTTGTTAAACTTTTTTTTTTTTGAATGAGTGCGTTTTACGCTCCATCTCATTGATTGTTTAATCTAAATCTTGACTGTGTAATATCTATCTTTATTAGGCTATTCAATGTCACCCATGTAGCAAACTTTCCACCGATGACTCCCAAATCGGGTGATTTTAGGGCACCGAGTGTAGAGACACTCCAAAGGGCTTACTCATTTGAATGACAAAGGCCACAAAGATAAACTAGCCAAGAATTGCTCATATCTGTCTATAACTCACACTCAGTCAACCTTTTACTATTTCTTGCAATATAGACAGACATCGATGCATTATTAGCAATTTTGGAATTCCAACAAGTGATAGAGGTTTTCATATCTTTAATAGGCACTTAATCATAAGATTGGATTAAAATCTAACCAGTTCAAAGCATTGACTCGTGCAATTATGAGATCAAAGGGTTACAATTTTAATAAAACTAACAACAGTTAGCATCCCTAACATTGCAATCCTTATCCATAATACTAACTGCATTAACAAATAGAGTAAAAGCATATCATTTGCCTGCCTAAAATAGACTGCTGCAATGCTCCTATATGCAAAATACTAATATAAAATTTTTAATTTTTTTTTCTTTCAAAACAATCATCAAAATGCTCAGAACAACTCAAATCAGAACATGAACGCAAAAAAAGTCATTTTGATGATATTTCACATGAAATTATGATGATATTTCACATGATTATTTCTAATAATAACCATCTTTTTAGAAACATAAGCATAATTGCAACCAATAATGACAATTCTTCACAAACATAAACCAGTCTTTAAAACTTAAAAACATACTTACTAACTGTAACTACCATGTTACTACATGCTAAAACATTAAACTATACTTAAATACGAGGTACGACTGCTAGAAGAGTAAATCCACCCCCAAACTTAAGAGGGACAATGTCCTCATTGTATAAAGAATACATAATTTAAAACTGAGGACTTCCCTGATAAGTGTGGTGTCATGGTTGGTTGATATCCTCAAACTCAGCATCAGACGGTGGATAGGGAGGTAGTGGCTGGGGCACTGGAAATGGAATAGGAGGTCCCCCTGGATTCAGCCTAGCAAACTGCTCAGTCAAAACTGCATTGAAACTCGTGGTGTAGCTGAACATGTGCTCCTGCCGCTCAGCCAGTCTCTGGTTCTGCCGCTCAATCCTCCTAGCTCGTTCTTCGGTGAGCATCTATAGATCTCTGAACTGCGTGCAGTGGTCAATTTCTTCTTTAAAAGCTCAAATGCGATCAAACAATCTTCATCAAACTTGAACGGCACATCTTTCTCTAGTAAACTGCATAAAGGCTTTGAGATTTTAGAAAAGTCCTTTATGAATCTTCGGTAAAACCCTGCATGTCCCAGAAAACTGCGAATACTCTTCACTGAGGTTGGTGGAGTTAAATTTGGTATTGGATCAGAATTGCAAAAGTGCAGTTTTTGGGGATACAGGGAGTTGTCGCCCCGGCGGCAAACCAGACTCATTTCTACCTCCCCGGCAGCCAAACTCAAGCCTATTCTACCGCCCCGGTGGTAGACGCGGATTTCAATTTTTAAAATCCCCTTCCAGGCAGTTCAGTTCCTCCATTTTCTTCCTTCTTTGTCACAGCCCAAGCTCGGCTCTCTCCACCAAAACCTCCAAAGCTTATCAAATTCGTGCCCACACTTAGTTCTAACCCCCATTGCGCATTCAACAACAACCAACCCGATCGGATTGCAAGATCAACCATTCAATTTTGGGGATTTACTACTAGGGCTCCAATATCACTTTGAAATTGGGGAAAGCACTTCATTCGGATTTATCCAGGTATTCTAGCAAATTTAATTGTATGATCAACTGATTGGGATAAGCTTGCTTCATTGAGGATTGCATGAGGGTTTTAATACTGAGATACTGAATTGTTTTGCACTGTTAGTGTGGGAGGCTCAATATTAGTTTTCTCTGCATTGGTTATTTTATTGATCTACTAGGCATTGAGAACTGGGATTTTGTGAGTTTTATTGATTTAATTTCTGGGAATTGTCAAGTTAGAGAGTTATTTGCCTGCATTGGGTATACTATGAACTGATTTAGTTTGTGAATTTGAGATATCACTGCATTATTAATTTGTTGGGCCGATTGAGTTTGTGTTGGCTCAATCGGGTGTTTCGAATATATATACTACTGGAATTGAAATTGTTGCAGAGAAATTGAAATTTTCGGTATAAATCAATTTTGGGGGTATCTGTGAGGGTATTTGTGCACTGTTAGTTTCTATCTTTGGGCGCGGTTGTTGTTTTTGTTGAATATTGATCAATCATGCCTCCAAAGAGATTCAGGGGTGAGGGTTCCTCCTCAACACCGGAGAGAGCCTATGACCATAGCAAGTTTGTAAGTACTGAGACTGCTACAAGATTTGACACATTTATATCGGGTAAAGCTCTAACTCCCGAGCGTGGCCTTAAGCCGGATTGGAGGGTTGATGGAGAGATGGGTGATCAAATTGTAGAGAGGGAATGAGACGCTTTCACTGATCAGCCCGAGGCGGCTGTGGTGGCTATTGTTCAGGAATTCTATGCTAATGCAAAGGACATGCTTCCATACACCGTGACTGTTCGGGGCAGGACTGTTCCATTCAGCACCCAAGCCATTAATGAGTACTATTTATTGGATGCTCCTGCAGTATGCCAGTATTCTGAGTTCCTGCACTCCAACCCTGACTATGACAGGATTGTGACTGAATTGTGCAGGCCTGGCACCACTTGGGCGACTAAAGGCAACAGGGGGGTTCGGTTTTCCAGAGCAAGGAGCTGAGTTTGTATGGTAATATTTGGTTTGCTTTTCTTTGCGCCAAACTGATGCCCACCCTACATGTCAGTGATATTACGAAGGACAGGGCTGCACTCTAATATTCTATGGTTATGGACTACTCGATCGATGTGGGTCGCATTATTGAGGCTAACATTCGCAGGGCTCTGAGGAGTAATGTTCATGGAGGGTTACCACACCCCTCACTTATCTGTGGACTGTGTCGTGCGGCTGGTGTTCATTGGGCTGAGGATGAGGTAGTCCAGCAGCCGTTACTGATCTTGGACTATAGGCTTATTTCTAGATACACAGTTTGGGACCAGGCACAGTCGCACCCGCGGGGTCGACGATTCATCATTCAGCCTCAGGCAGATCCAGAGGGTGATCCTGGTTCGCCTACTGCCTCCAGTTCACAGCCAAGAGCTCACTTCAGCACGCAGTTCATAGATCTACAGATGCTCACCGAAGAACGAGCTAGGAGGATTGAGCGGCAGAACCAGAGACTGGCTGAGCGGCAGGAGCACATGTTCAGCTACACCACGAGTTTCAATGCAGTTTTGGCTGAGCAGTTTGCTAGGCTGAATCCAGGGGGAGCTCCTATTCCATTTCCAGTGCCCCAGCCACTACCTCCCTATCCACCGTCTGATGCTGAGGTTGAGGATATCAACCAACTATGACACCACACGTATCAGGGAAGTCCTCAGTTTTAAATTATGTATTCTTTATACAATGAGGACATTGTCCCTCTTAAGTTTGGGGGTGGATTTACTCTTCTAGCAGTCGTACCTAGTATTTAAGTATAGTTTAATGTTTTAGCATGTAGTAGCATGGTAGTTGTAGTTAGTAAGCATGTTTTCAAGTTTTAAAGACTGGTTTATGTTTGTGAAGAATTGTCATGTGAAATATCATCAAAATGACTTTTCTTCACAAATATAAACCAGTCTTTAAAACTTGAAAACATGCTTACTAACTGCAACTACCATGCTACTACATGCTAAAACATTAAACTATACTTAAATACTAGGTACGACTGCTAGAAGAGTAAATCCACCCCCAAACTTAAGAGGGACAATGTCCTCATTGTCTAAAGAATACATAATTTAAAACTGAGGACTTCCCTGATAAGTGTGGTGTCATGGTTGGTTGATATCCTCAACCTCAGCATTAAACGGTGGATAGGGAGGTAGTGGTTGGGGCACTGGAAATGGAATAGGAGGTCCCCCTGGATTCAGCCTAGCAAACTGCTCAGCCAAAACTGCATTGAAACTCGTGGTGTAGCTGAACATGTGCTCCTGCCGCTCAGCCAGTCTCTGGTTCTGCCGCTCAATCCTCCTAGCTCGTTCTTCGGTGAGCATCTGTAGATCTCTGAACTGCATACTGAAGCGAGCTCTCGGTTGTGAACTGGAGGCAGTAGGCGAACCAGGATCACCCTCTAGATCTGCCTAAGGCTGAATGATGAATCCTCGACCCCGCGTGTGCGACTGTGCCTGGTCCCAAACTGTGTATCTAGAAATAAGCCTATGGTCCAAGATCAGTAACGGCTGCTGGACTACCTCATCCTCAGCCCAATGAACACCAGCCGCATGACACAGTCCGCAGATAAGTGAGGGGTGTGGTAACCCTCCATGAACATTACTCCTCAGAGCCCTGCGAATGTTAGCCTCAATAATGCGACCCACATCGATCGAGTAGTCCATAACCATAGAATATTAGAGTGCAGCCCTGTCCTTCGTAATATCACTGACATGTAGGGTGGGCATCAGTTTGGCGCAAAGAAAAGCAAACCAAATATTACCATACAAACTCAGCTCCTTGCTCTGGAAAACCGAACCCCCCTGTTGCCTTTAGTCGCCCAAGTGGTGCCAGGCCTGCACAATTCAGTCACAATCCTGTCATAGTCAGGGTTGGAGTGCAGGAACTCAGAATACTGGCATACTGCAGGAGCATCCAATAAATAGTACTCATTAATGGCTTGGGTGCTGAATGGAACAGTCCTGCCCCGAACAGTCACGGTGTATGGAAGCATGTCCTTTGCATTAGCATAGAATTCCTGAACAATAGCCACCACAGCCGCCTCGGGCTGATCAGTGAAAGCGTCTCATTCCCTCTCTACAATTTGATCACCCATCTCTCCATCAACCCTCCAATCCGGCTTAAGGCCACGCTCGGGAGTTAGAGCTTTACCCGATATAAATGTGTCAAATCTTGTAGCAGTCTCAGTACTTACAAACTTGCTATGGTCATAGGCTCTCTCCGGTGTTGAGGAGGAACCCTCACCCCTGAATCTCTTTGGAGGCATGATTGATCAATATTCAACAAAAACAACAACCGCGCCCAAAGATAGAAACCAACAGTGCACAAATACTCTCACAGATACCCCCAAACTTGATTTCTACCGAAAATCTCAATTTCTCTGCAACAATTTCAATTCCAGCAGTATATATATTCCAAACACCCGATTGAGCCAACACAAACTCAATCGGCCCAACAAATTAATAATGCAGTGATATCTCAAATTCACAGACTAAATCAGTTCACAGTATACCCAATGCAGGCAAATAACCCTCTAACTTGACAATTCCCAGAAATTAAATCAATAAAACTCACAGAATCCTAGTTCTCAATGCCTAGTAGATCAATAAAATAACCAATGCAGAGAAAACTAATATTGAGCCTCCCACACTAACAGTGCAAAACAATTCAGTATCTCAGTATTAAAACCCTCATGCAATCCTCAATGAAGCAAGCTTATCCCAATCAGTTGATCACATAATTAAATTTGCTAGAATACCTGGATAAATCCGAATGAAGTGTTTTCCCCAATTTCAAAGTGATATTGGAGCCCTAGCTGTAAATCTCCAAAATTGAATGGTTGATCTTGCAATCTGATTGGGTTGGTTGTTGTTGAATGTGCAATGGGGGTTGGAACTAAGTGTGGGCACGAATTTGATAAGCTTTGGAGGTTTTGGTGGAGAGAGCCGAGCTTGGGCTGTGACAAAGAAGGAAGAAAATGGAGGAACTGAACTGCCTGGAAGGGGATTTTAAAAACTGAAATCCGCGTCTACCGCCAGGGCGGTAGAATAGGCTTGAGTTTGGCCGCCGAGGCGAGATCGTCGCCGGGGCGGTAGAAATGAGTCTGGTTTGCTGCCGGGGCGAGAAAAATAGCTTACAGTTTGTCGCCGGGGCGACAACTCCCTGTATCCCCAAAAACTGCACTTTTGCAATTCTGATCTAATACCAAATTTAACTCTCCCAACCTGTTATAAACAACATACCACACATATTTTGACCATATTGCACAAAAATTCAACATTTAGAGCGACTTGAGGGCATAATTTATCTAACCAAAAAGCAAATAATAAAAACTTATAAATATGAAAATGCAAAACTTGCGAAAACTGAAATATAGCAACAAAATATAAAGGATACGGATATAGATAATGGGTTGCCTCCCATCCAGCGCATAGTTTAAAGTCCTTGACCCGACTTCTCATTAATTCAAAGCTGATCGGTTAGAGTGATCGAGGTTTTCTGGCGAGCGAAGCCGCCACCCCAATAATGCTTAAGACGTTGTCCATTAACTTTGAATGATTCCTCTGGATTATTACCATAAACTTCCACAGCGCCGTGAGGAAATGCATGCTTGACAATGAAGGGCCCCGACCAACGTGACTTGAGCTTTCCTGGAAAAAGCCTCAATCTAGAGTTGTACAGCAGCACCGCTTGGCCTGGCTCGAATTTCCTTTCAATGATCTTCTTGTCATGCCATTTTTTAACTTTCTCCTTGTACAATTTTGAGTTCTCATAAGCCTGTATTCGGAACTCATCAAGTTCATTGAGCTGAAGAAGCCTTTTCTCTCTCGCGGTTGTGAGATCAAAATTCATCTTCCTTATGGCCCAATACGCCTTATGCTCAAGTTCAACCGGGAGATGACATGCTTTGCCATAGACTAGCTGGTATGGTGACCTGCCAATCGGGGTCTTGTATGCCGTCCTGTACGCCCAAAGTGCATCATCCAGCTTTGTTGACCAATCCTTTCTTGTAGGATTGACGATCTTTTCCAGAATTTTCTTCACTTCTCTGTTAGAGACCTCAACTTGCCCGTTGGTCTGGGGGTGATATGCAGTAGCAATTCTGTGACTGACCCCATACTTTGCCAAGAGACCTGCAAAGTACTTGTTGCAAAAATGGCTCCCTTCATCACTGATCATTGCCCTTGGGGTACCGAATCTTGTGAAGATATTCTTTTGTAGAAATTTCAGCACCACCTTGGCATCATTAATAGGAAATACAGCTGCCTCCACCCATTTGGATACATAATCCACAGCCAAGAGAATGTATAGATTGTTGAAAGAGGACGAAAATGGCCCCATGAAGTCTATACCCCAAACGTCAAAGACTTCAACTTCAAGGATCATGTTCAAAGGCATTTCATGTCGTTTAGAGATGTTCCCCATTCGTTGACATCTATCACATCTTAGAACAAACTGATGAGCATCTTTGAACAATGATGGCCAAAAGAACCCTGCTTGCAACACCTTAGTGGCCGTTTTTTCACCTCCGTAGTGTCCTCCATATAATGAATCATGACAGTGATGAAGAATGCTCTCAACCTCACTTTGTGGAACACACCTTCGAATCATTTGGTCCACGCAATGTTTGAACAGATACGGCTCATCCCACATATACCTCTTCACGTCATGAAGAAACTTTTTCTTTTGCTGCCACGACAAGTCAGGGGGGAGTGTGTTGCTAACTAAGTAGTTAGCAAAATCCGCATACCATGGAATTTCGCCTTGAACCACAAACAGTTGTTCATCCGAAAAAGACTCATTGATTAGAACTTTATCTTCCTTGTCATGACCCGGATTCTCCAATCTAGATAGATGGTCGGCTACTTGGTTTTCAGTTCCCTTTCTGTCCCGAATTTCTAAGTCAAACTCTTGCAGCAATAGGATCCATCTAATCAACCTCGGTTTAGCATCCTTCTTTGCAATTAGATACCGAATAGCTGAATGGTCCGTGAATACAACCACCCTTGTTCCAATCAAGTAAGATCGAAACGTGTCAAAAGCATAAACTACTGCAAGCAACTCCTTCTCGGTAGTGGTGTAGTTGAGCTGTGCATCGGTTAAGGTTTTGTTGGCGTAGTAAATAGCATGAAAAACCTTCTCCTTACGCTGTCCCAAAACAGCCCTAACTGCATAATCACTGGCATCACACATCAACTCGAAAGGCTTTGACCAATCCGGAGCAACTATCACTGGTGCAATGGTCAATTTCTTCTTTAAAAGCTCAAATGCGATCAAACACTCTTCATCAAACTTGAACGGCACATCTTTCTCTAGTAAACTGCATAAAGGCTTTGAGATTTTAGAAAAGTCCTTTATGAATCTTCGGTAAAACCCCGCATGTCCCAAAAAACTGCGAATACCCTTTACTGAGGTTAGTGGAGGTAAATTTTCAATTGTTTCAAGTTTTGCTCTATCCACTCTAGACCCTTTAATGACACTTTATGCCCAAGTATGATCCCCTCTTGCACCATGAAGTGACATTTTTTCCAGTTGAGCACTAGATTAGTTTCCACACATCTCTTCAGTATTAGAACTAGATTTTCCAAGCAATTGTCAAACGAATCACCAAATACTGAAAAGTCATCCATGAAAACTTCTACATTGCGTTCCACCAAATCCGAGAAAATTGCCATCATGCATCTTTGAAAAGTGGTCGGTGCATTACACAATCCGAATGAAACCCTTCTAAAAGCAAAAGTACCAAATGGACATGTGAAAGTGGTCTTTTCTTGGTCCTCTGGAGCAATAGCAATCTGATTATAGCCCGAATAACCATCCAACAAGCAATAGTACACATGTCCTGCCAGTCTGTCTAACATCTGATCAATAAAAGGCAGTGGAAAATGATCCTTTCGGGTTGCCTTGTTGAGTTTCTAGTAGTCCATGCAAACCCTCCAACCAGTTACTGTTCTTGTTGGAATCAACTCATTATTTTCATTGGCTACAACCGTCATACCCCCTTTTTTGGGTACACACTGAACTGGACTCACCCAAGCACTGTCAGAAATGGAATAAATTATTCCAACATCTAACCACTTCAAAATCTCTTTCTTCACCACCTCTTTCATGATTGGGTTGAGTCTCCTTTGATGTTCCACAATGGGTTTACTATCATCCTCCATCAAGATTTTGTGCATACAGAATGATGGGCTTATTCCCTTGATGTCGGCGATGGTCCATCCAATAGCAGATTTGTACTCTCTAAGAACTCGCAACAGCTTACTTTCCTGAAACTCGTTAAGCACAGATGCAATAATAACAGGTAAAGTAGTTGATTCGCCCAAATATGCATACCTGAGATGATTAGGCAAAGGTTTGAGTTCAAGTGATGGAGGCATCTCGAGAGATGGTCTCAACCGATCTGTAGCATTCTCAGCATACTCTAGTGATTCAAACGGGATTTGAAACTTGCTTCCCTGTGGCACTGTATCCAAAATCTGTAAATATTCCACCAAATCTGGATCATCCATGTCAAACTCTCCCAGAAGTGTCGTCTTTAATGGATCATTGTTCAACACATTCAGAAGCTCATCATTTACAACTTGCTCGATCACATCCACCTGAAAACATTCTTCCTCATCCGAAGGGAATTTCATGGCCTTAAACACATTGAAGGTGACTTCTTGATCTTGAACCCTCATAGTGAGCTCTCCCTTTTGCACATCGATTAAAGTTCTCCCAGTGGCTAAAAATGGTCTCCCAAGAATAATAGGAATGTTTTTATCTTCCTCAAAATCTAAGATGATAAAATCAGTCGGGAAGATGAACTTATCCACCTTTACAAGGATGTCCTCTACAACTCTCCTTGGGTACGTGACCGACCTATCGACAAGCTGAAGAGAAATGTTTGTAGGCTTTGGTGTAGGAAGTCCCAACTGAGTATACACGGATAATGGCATGAGATTAATGCTAGCACCCAAGTCACACAAACATTTATTGAATGAAAGGCTACCAATAGTACACGGTATAGTGAAGCTGCCTGGATCCTTCAGTTTGGGAGGTAGCTTTCTTTGCAACACCGCACTACATTCCTCCGTTAAAGCCACTGTTTCAAAGTCATTTAACCTCTTTTTCCTAGACAGAATACTCTTCATAAATTTGGCATAGCTTGGCATCTGTTCTAAGGCCTCTGCAAAAGGAATGTTAATTTGTAGCTTCTTAAAGACCTCCAGGAATTTGGCAAACTGTTTATCTAACTTTTATTTTTGCAGTCTTTGAGGGAAAGACACTGGTGGAAACACTTTCGGTGTAGGAATAACACTAGGTTTATCTGTGGTATCTCTCTGTTCCGACTCAGGTGGTACACTGCTGTCCATTTCCTTGGAAAAATCTGCATTATTCAAGTCCGGAGGAGAGCATGAGTGGGCTGCCCCCTTGTGCAATTCAGGCTCCTGTAAGGTTTGTTTTCAACTTCTGAGTGTTACTGCTTGACATTCCTCTTTCCCATCTCTCCTTGGATTAGTTTATGTGTTACTAGGAAGAGATCCTTGGGGTCTATTTGACATAGAACTAGCCATTTGCCCAATTTGATTTTCCAAAGCTTTGAGTGTTGCTGCTTGGTTCTTTATCATCACATCCTGGTTAGCTATGTGTTTCAATATCAACTCTTCAAAATCTGATTTTCTCTCTGGTTGTGAAGTTTGAGCTGCATGATGTTGTGGCTGATTTTGGAACCCTGGAGGATGGTGTGGTTTTGGAGCTTGTTGAAAATTTTGATTGTTGCTCCATGAAAAGTTAGGGTGGTTCCTATTTCCAGCATTGTAAGTGTTTTGGTAATGATTTGGTATTCTCTGGTAGCTGCTTACAAATTGAACTGCCTCGTGATCAATGGGGCATTGGTCGGTGGCATGTGTCCCTGCGCATAACTCACAAACAAGAGCTACCTGCTGCACTTTTGAATCAGTTAATGAATCAAGTTCTTTGACATTGTTGCCATCTGAGCTGCTAAGGACGTGATGGCATCCACCTCTAATACTCCGGCTACCTTTGGTTGACTCATTCTAGAAGTTGACCATTGGTAGTTATTTGCAACTGTGACACCCCCAAATCCAGGTTTCCAAACCTCGAATTCGGTGCTCACGATAATTCGACGACAAACATACTATCTAACTAAATGCGGAATAATAAACATACATTGTTTATCGAATGGAAATAAAGTCTTACAATTCTGGTCCCAAGGTTCTTTAACCTTAACATAAAACGTACTCTTAATACAAATAAGGGTTCACTTAATCAAACCACATTCGGAAATAGCTAGTACATAGGCACTAACGGGCATCTACTCTTGCACCTTCCCTTTTCCTTTGTCTCCCCTAGACGTTTCTGCCTTAGCTGAAATAAAGATCATGATATAGCAAGGGTAAGCAACTAATTTGCTTAGCAAGTATATACACAAAGAGATATATCATGATAGAAGGAAATTTCGCTTTCAATGTTCAACAACAGTATAAAAGTGTGGAGGAGCATTGAATTAATAAACAACAGTTGAATATTCGAATAATTGAATGACAATTACTGAGTGGTTTGAAATAACCAAGGACGTTTTCCAAGGTTCTCAACATGTAAGCTGGACCTCTTAAAAAGTTTTGGTAATCGAGGGGATCAGCCTCTCATACCCCGTGATTTATGCATAAACACTTAATAACCAGCATTGATATCATGCCTTAAACAAGTTTATCCTTTTCTCAGCCAAGAGTTCTTACCACAACAATTTAATAAGAACAGCTTTTAAAATACCATTGTCTTAACCAATTTAGACATGCTGGATCTAGCTGATACAAATAGCATAGATCGATCTCATAAACAATTCATACTTGAAAGAACTTTAATTAAATTTACAGTTCAATCATAATAGGATAGGAATTCAATTGCACAATGTGCGAATCTCAATAAATAGTATAGATGTGAATAATCGACAAAAATTATTCACTAACATGCTTCGAAAATAATAACTCGAGTTTGAGTTAGGGAACTTGCAATAATGTAAGAAGTTTAGGGTTAGGAACTTGCCTGTTTGCTCAGCTACAAATAATTCTAGCTTTAACTAATTGGCCTTGAAGAACCTAACATTGATAATGTTGAGCTATCAATTAGTACTGCGTAGTTGTATATCGATACGCTTACTTATGCTATTTATTTAACAATTAAGCAATTCACATAACACACATAAGTTAATAAACTATCATAAATACTATAAGACACTTTAATGGATCTCTAGGTTGATGGTTTAATTAATTAACCATGTTTCCCTTAAGTGATAATCACTTATTAACCTTTAAGCAATTTATTATAATTGTTAAATTAATTAACATTACTCTTTCTTAAGTAATATTCATTTATTAAACCCTTAAACAATTTGTTATGATTGTTTAATTAATGGGTTATTAAACTCTCTCTATTTTATTAACTCTATCTTCATTTAATTACTATTAAATAGTAATTAATTAATTATCTTTAGTTATTATTAATAGTAATTAATAACTAATTACAGTTACTTATTATTTAATTATTAATTAAATAATAATCGAATTATAAATTTTAATTGTCTCTAATTATTATTTAAGATTTAAATAATAATTAGTTAGGTTTTATTCATTATTTAAAGTTAATCAAATAATAAATAATTAATTAGTGAGTAATAATTATCTTTAGTTATTATTTAATAATAAATAATAACTAATTAGGTTTATTTATTATTTAAAGTTAATCAAATAATAAATAATTAATTAGTGAGTAATAATTAATCTTTAGTTATTATTTAATAATAAATAATAACTAATTAGATTTATTTATTATTTAAAGTTAATCAAATAATAAATAATTAATTAGTAAATATGAATATATCTTTAGTTATTAATAAATAATAACTAATTAGATTTATTTATTATTTAAGGTTAATCAAGTAATAAATAATTACTTAGTGAATAAGAATTATCTTTAGTTATTATTTAATAAATGATAACTAATTAGGTTTATTTATTATTTAAAGTTAATCAAATAATAAATAATTAATTAGTGAGTAATAATTATCTTTAGTTATTATTTAATAATAACTAATTAGGTTTATTTATTATTTAATGTTAATCAAATAATAAATAAACTAATAAGTGAGTACTAATTATCTTTAGTTATTATTTAATAATAAATAATAACTAATTAGGTTTATTTATATTTTAAAATTAATCAAATCATAAATAATTAATTTACAATTCTTAATTATCCTTAATCATTATTTAATAATAATTAATCAATTACTTAACTTTATTTATTATTTAAACATAATTAAATAACAAATAGTTAATTTTTTTTCTAATTTTCGTTCTTGATTTCCAGATTTGGGGTCTTTCACCAAAACCTTCATAAAACGAAATCTATAACTTCGATTTACGATCCGTCAATTTTGTTGGATTCGTATCTTCCTGAACTACACTTTTCATTTATCAAACATCAAATTTGGTTATGTCTAGGTCTCGGAAAACAGGCTCAAAGTCAGGGGTCAGCAAGGTTGTTCAACAGTTGGCATGCTTTGGTAATAAATTCATGGTTTGCTCATTTTTCAACATATTTGAGTGATTCAAAAGGGATTTTGTCCCTAACCTATGGATCTAGCATATCAAGAAAGAAAATCACAAGATCCCTTTATAGATTTCAAAATGACAAGCATATAACAACCTTTTTCAAACAAAATTTCCGGAAATCTCCTTTACTTCCTTTCTTCTAAATTTTTCCAACATAAACTCACACATATGAACAAGCAAAACATTATACATTCAAGATCTAACCTTATCATAAGGTTCTAGCCATCAAGAATATAAAACTTCAAGGATCTATGTCCAAACACATTAAAATAGCTTAAAGTTTGGAGTTATACCTTTTTGATTTCTTCTTCTTCTTTTCCTTCCCAAAATAGGTTGTGAATGGGGATGGCCTAAACAATCAAGACCTTCTTCTTTCTCCCACAAGATTTGTTCTTACTTTTTCTTCAAACTCTCTCTCTAACACTCTCTCTATACTTGGTGAATAATGAACCAACCTCACTATCATTGGTGAGGGGTCCTATTTATAGGAAAGTAGAGACCGTGGGCAAAATAGTCATTAACCATGACTAGGCAAGGGCAATTTGGTCAATTCATCAATAGTAGGAAGTTTCCTAGCAACTTCCTCAAGGGTATTTTAGTCCTTTCCCAACCTCTTTCAAGGTTAAAATAGTCTTTTCGCAAAATCTTAATTATCCATTAGTTATTACCCATTCTTCATTGGTTATTAGACATTGGTTATTATCTTGCCATCATTACATTGGTTAAACACAATGGTTATTATCCCGCCATCATTTCATTGGTTATTAACCACTTGGATATACAATGGTTATTGCCCTTACATAATTACCTTGGTTATTAACCACTTTTGGCCATTTTAGTCATTATCCACCAATTCCTACACTTGACTCACCTATGGTTATCTCTTAACCATAGTTATATCATACCTGCCAACACGAGTATAGACACATCTTATACATCTCCCACCAATTAACCCAAGCTGATTTAAATAGAACACAACGTTAACTCATTGAATTAAATTCGATTTAATTAATAAGGACGTTCAAAATTCACGGGCATTACAGCAACCATGACCTCCAATAAATCAAGTGCTTCTCCATAATTTTTAGCCATGAAAGATCCTCCCGCAGCTGCATCTATGTAAGACCGATTGTGAGATCCTAATCCATTGTAGAATGTATTCAATTGCATCCATGGGAGGAATCCATGATGCGAGCATCTTCGAAGCAAATCTTTAAATCTCTCCCATGCCTCATACAATGATTCTCCATGATGTTGTTCAAAGGTTGCAATTTCATTTCTCAATCTAGCAGACTTTGCAGGAGGGAAGAACTTTGCCAAAAATTTCTGTGCTAAGTCTGAGCATGTAGTGATGGATCCTGGTGGCAACGAGTGAAGCCAACTCTTAGCTTTGTCTCTCAAAGTGAACGGAAAAAGTCTAAGTCTCAAAGCATCATCCGTCACTCCATTAAATTTGAAAGTATCACATATCTCAATAAAGCTCAACAAATGCTCATTAGGGTTATCATTAGCCAAACCCCCAAACTGTAACGAGTTTTGCACCATTTGTATTGTTCCCGGTTTAATTTCAAAGGCATTTGCAGTTATTGCCGGCCTTGTGATACTAGACTGTAAATCACTTATCTGCGGCGTTACATAGTCTCTCAATGCTTTTTGTTCCTCTGCCGCCATAGTTTCTTGATTGTTAGAACCCCTGATTCTTTCTCTTCTTAGTCTTCGGGTATTTCTCTCGATCTCGGGATCGTAAGGAAATAACTCAAGACTTTGTGACCGGCGCATACAAATCAAGAGTACCTACACAATCAAGTGAAAAATTAAAAACAAGTCTAAATTAAGATCAATTCGACTATAATCAATATTGGTAAAATTATTGTAAAATAATTCCCCGGCAACGGCGCCAAAAACTTGTTGTATGATTTCGCAATCAATAAAACACGCGCAAGTATACGCGTTCCACAAGTAATATAAGATAAGTAGAGCGTCGAACCCACGAGGAATTATGTTAAATAATTACCAAATATCAATCGCATGAAAAATTAATCTAATTTAAACAATGACAATATGATTTGTTTTTGTTGTTGATTAAGGCTAAATAAAGACAATTTAGAAAACAAGGTTTAACTAAACACGGATAGAATTCAAGATAAAAAGGTCTAAGATTACAATTTCCCCCAACTCTTTATTTGTAAATCACAACTCTCTCTTTATCGACTAGTTAGATAAAAGAATTGTTACCCTAGAAATCACAAGTATATATAAGCCTCTCTCGATGGTCGAATGCGTATTTCCTATTGTGGTGTATAGATATATCTCTATTCTACACACTAGCAAGAATTTCATATCAAGAACAATCAATAAGATACATGTCACATAAAATCCCATTAACCATTCTATCAATTATCAACTTTTACAATAGAAATCATTAAGCAAGGATTCTTAATTGGATACATGTGTTATTTAGGTATATGTCTATCCCAAATACAATCAAATTATCAACTCTCGAGAACAATACATAAGACTCACGTCACATAATCTCATACATTATCCATAAAGAATATCCAATTTTCATATGAGTTCATAGCTAGGTCTCAAGCTATATTCCATTTCTCAATCTCATATAGATTACCAAGGTAATTACGGGCCAAGCAATTAATTCATAAACATAGGCTATAAACTCCAATTCATAAGAGTCTAATTAATATTCAAAAGAGAGAGCATTCAAAACAAACTACGAGTTGGGTTCCATTGAATCTTAGAATTGAAGAATTAGCTCATAATAGCTTTGAGTAACATCATATTCAGATTATAGTACATAGCTTTGGAATTACAAAATAGAAATGAAATACTAGAAGTTAGAAAGATAAAACCCCTCTTTGGATTGATTCACGAATTGATGGTTGTTGGTATCCTTCTCTCTAGCTTTCCTTCTCAATAATGTAATCTTCAGCTTCTTGGTGATGCTATGATGTTCTTTGTTTTCTTTTGTTCTTCTTCTTCTTAGCTCAAACCCTAGCTCCCAATGTGTATAACAAAGCTTGGATAAACTGAATAATGCTCCCTGGATGCCTAATACACTGATTAATCTCTCTCCAATAGTCACCATCGTGCTCCCGAATTTGCTCCAACGTACACCCACTATCAGCATACAAGACAAAGCCAGCCGCTCAATAATCCCGACGAGCTCGCCCCGGCGATGAAAATTGCCCAGGGAGCTCGCCTCGGCAGTGGCGTCGCCCCGGCAGTGAAACATGCCTGGGGACACCGCCTCGGCGGTGGCGTCGCCCTGGCGGTGAAAATGGCTTGAACCTGCCGCCCCGACGGTGGACCACACTGCAAGAATTACACTTTTGCCCCTGGAGTCCAAAAGTTCCACAAATGCTCATCTGTAGTCGTATCCTATGAAACAATGCAATACAAGTAAAATACAACTAAAAACACTAAAAGATAACAAAGAATTGAGCCTAAAAGATAACCAATTCGTAGGTATAAAACCTACTCATCAAATACCCCCAAACTTAATACTTTGCTTGTCCTCAAGCAAAAACACGATAGATAAAAGTATCGAAAGCGATCTACTATATGAATGCACATGCATGCTTTAAAAAATCTATAGCAGCAGACCAAAATAGGAAATGGGAATCAGGCCTCAAGAGAAAAGAAGTAGCATTATAGCAAAACATCAAATTCATGCCCGTCAGACTAGTAACTCTACGCCAATCTTATCAAAAATATAACCCTTACGTGTGTGTGGTCAATAGCTCAAATTAATCAAGATTTCATTCCAATCCGTGAATCACAGTGCGACTAAAGATAAGGCGATAAATAGACAACTCAAGCATCCCTCATGTTCACTTGTTAAACTTTTTTATATTGTTAGTGTATTATATAATAAATAACTAAAATATATTATTATTTTGTTTTAATTTTTGTGTTACAGTTTGTGCGTGAGATAATTTTATTAGATAAAAGAATTAAAGTTTGATAACAAAAAAAAAAAGAGAATTAAATTTACTATGTTGTTGGGGGCTCTTTTACTGAGCTACGAGGAAGAAAAGGAACAAGTGGGGTGGAGTTTGGCAAGGATGACTAAGGGGTTGTTTGTTTACATCTGAATGAGTCTGAATCTGACTGATTAAGTCATTCAGACTGTGTGTTTTATAATTTTTAAACTCTGAACGTGTCTAAATATGTCTGAACGATTCATCCAGAAAATTGTGGTTGAATCAGTAAGAAGTAGTGCTGAATGATTTTTTTACCTACCTACCCTAATAGACAATTAAAAATTATATTTAATATCCATCTTTTTTTACTATTGTAAACACATTTTGTTGTTTACAAATGATTTTTTTTTTATTTTTTTTCTTTAACAAATTGGTCAATAATTAAAATCAATTTAATGAATATTATTGTAGTCTTTTGTTTTAGTTTTATGGACTAATAAAATGTTATTAAAAAAAATAGTGTTTATTCTTAAAATTATATTACTAATAGTATACTCCATCAAAGATTGTTCACAAGTTTGTATTTAATTTTTCTTAAATAGCGTTGCTTATTTATAATTACATAATAAATTTATTAATAATAGTCCAAAAGGTTAAAATAGAGAAATATACGTATTCAGATATTTTAGACAGTCAGTTATCAAATACATCATTTCATTTTATATTTAGAGTTTCTACTTCATTCAGCTCATTCAGATTCTCTTATACATTCAGAACTTTTCATTCAGTTTTATCAAACAACACTAAGTTCCCAAGAAATTTGGGGTAAGCTTAATTAATTCATAAGTGGCCCTATTCGGGAAGGAGGGAGTAAATTAGATGTACCTATAGATTTACTCAGTTTGTTTACATATAGTTAGGTGAATCTTTAATTCTCTTTCCTATAACACCTATATTTATATCCTCTTTTGAAGAATATTTAATACAATCAAACAATTATTTTTCATTTTCTCTCCTTTTTAATTTGGTTGAGTTCTCCCGAGTTAGTGTCGAGTTATCGATAAAATAAATTAAATTGGGTTTGGCCATAACTTTGTGTACGTAAAAATCAACCGTGTTAATTTCGTTCGTAGGAGTCATACTCTCCAATTTGGATTGTAAAATCAAAGAGCTGCGATCTTTCATAATACTTTCATATTCTCATTTATTGTCTTGGATTTATGTACTTATGATTGGAATTCTAGGTCCATGAATGTGCATGTCTGTCATGATTTCATGCCAATATAAAAACAATAATAGAGTCATACTACAAAGTGAAGAAATAATCTAATAGAAAAGTAATTGGAGTATTAGTTTGTGTGATTGGGAGAGTTGTTGTACTATTACTTATGGAACTCTGCCTTCTCATTTTGCGTTAAAAGATCTTCTTCAAGAGAGGTAGTGATGCATTATACACGTTAAGAGGTAAATAAATAATATTATCTTTATTTTAGAATAATTGATAATTACTGACTTTTTGAAACAGGGTGAATGAAATTGATAGTTAAATTATATTCTTAATTGTGGAAAAATGAATTCTATCATTTTACTAACTATTTTGTAAACTTGCTTGTGCCTTGCACGGGCACCATGCTTGTTATTATAAAATTATATATTGAAATGTATTTTACTATATTGTAGGATTTTTAGAGGTTAAATATGCACCCAGCTAAGTAGCATAAATTATATATATTTAACTGTATAATTAGAATCCTAATCAGAGAAATGAAACATTTTAATATAAAAAATTAAAAGCACCTTTTCAAAGATTATGGCAAACTTATTTTAATACAAAAAGAAGAAATATATATAAGTGCAATTATCAAAATAATAGGTAATTGGTAAAAGTAATCGAATAGACAATAATGGTTAGAACATGAAGGATAAAATGTGGAGTTTTAGATTAAGACCTAATGAATGAATTAACTAATTAGGTTGCCACCGGGAAACTAAGACAACTTAGAACTATCCGAGTTGACCCACCTATCAATTTGAGACAACTCAGGACAACTTTAGTTGACCCACCTATAAATCAATGCTTTAAACCGGTTCAATATCTGATCCGATTCTGATAACTATGTATTATGAACAATGAAGCCTAGCCCAATAAAGTCATTCCCACATTCAGACGCGTCACAATTAATTTTTATATATTATTTATAGATTCCAAATAAAAACTTAATACTTAATTTCGCATATTATTCCTTAACATTAAATACAAATTTATTTCCGTCTTTTTCTTAGCTAGCTTAGTCCAATGAGATAACTTCCCTCTTTTCTCTCTCATCTTTCCGGTGAATCTTAAAAAGTAATACTGATATTTTATAATTAATTTAATTAATCAAACAAAATATTAGTTATAATTAATCTATGTGCATAACTTCTGAACGTGACTTAAAAAAAATGGAGGGTGTATATGTTACTTTTATAACAAGAGAATACTCTCTTCATTCAAAATTAAAGATCCATTTAAAAAAATAATTTTTTAGGAAATTTTTATTTCCCAAAACATATACCTAGCTAACATTAACTAAAAATATAGTTATGGTGAAATAATAATACTCAATATTGAAATATTTCACATAAATTTCACATCGAATAAATTTAAAAGTGTAGATGAGTTAATAAGTATAGTAAAATCTTAACCTAATAGGTTAACTTTTTGGAAAAGAAAATGATCCAACAATCTACACAGGTGTGCACTGCCGCGTGTTATCCAAACTAAGGAATTTCACACCATTTTATAGTCTAAATACAAAAATGTATATTTAATTTTGAAATAGATTAAAAAAGAAAATGCATCTTTAAAGGGAGTAGTACTTCTTCCGTCCCTTAATATAAGTCGTTTTAAAGTTGTGCATAAATACTAAAGAAATGATTGTATAGCATTAAATATAATATTAGTTGTTTATATTGTCTTTGTATTGAAAAAAAAGTGTTATTTATTGGATAAAAAATAGTGAGAGAACCAAAATTATATTTAATACTTGGGGCAATATTAGAAACTAAACAATTAATGCTTACTTGAAATTCTCAAACGTTATATATTAAGAGACAAAAACACTTCTCTATAACGACTTATACTAAGGAGAAAGGGAGTAATCTGCAAGGGCGTAAAAGTGCTTGCAACAAGCCTTTATATTGAAGTTTGTATATTAGTTGTTCGCAGCAGCTACTAAGGCTGTAAGAACGACTGGAAAGACGGCCTCCCTGCAAAGCTGTAGGTTTCACGACACCAGAGGGGCATCACTCGCCTTTCCAAAAAAAGATGTCCAGGGTATGCAGTAGCACCCTTGACAGGCATCAAACATGAGTTCTAGGATAGTATAATTCCTATAATGCAACGGAAAAGATTTATATTGCCAAAATAAAAAATAAAAAATTGACCAATATTACGAATAAACACGAGTTAGTTACCCATGTATTTGCATTAATTAACAAATTAAGCAGTTGTGTCTACTCACAATAAAAACATATTTTTGTCGCAATACGTATAAGAACTCATAATACGATGTAACTTCCATTCACATGTCTCAAGAATGAATAGAAATAGGAAAAAGTGACCCAAAACAACACGGAGCAACACTCTCAAAACAGAATTAATTTTAATTTATTTGTAGTCCCTGATTAAGTCTTTCAGGTATACAGAGCAAACATGTTGAGTACACCATGTTACCATAAGCATTTAAAGAGGTAGCTTATTTTTTCAGTCCAATGATACCTGCACAAAAAAGCATAAAAGTATTCAAAATTTTAATAGATATATGAAGAGAGAAATCAAGGGTAAGGACCAATAGTTTAGATCAATATTAGACTATGAACGCCATTAGATGATCATGCAACATCATACTACACCAATGATCAAACAGAAAAAAGCTATAAAAAAAATAAAAAATGCCCCACTTTCCATGGCGTCTACCACGGACATTAAACAGATAAATGAAGCTCACCACACTGGTTAAATTAACACTCCCTCTGTTCCACAAAGAGTCTCATTTACAAATATTAAGGATGTATTTTTGTTCTGTATTTACCCCTATAATTATAAGTTGTTAATTTAGTAGCTGTGACATGATAGTAAAATTATGATGACATACTTGAGGACACTGTGTCATTCTATGCTACTACCAATACAAATTGAACTCTTTGTGGAACAAAAAAAGTTTGCAAATGGTAATCTGTTCATGGAACGGAGGGAGTATTAATTACTTCTGAATTGCACTAATATTTTTTATAAGAAAATTACTACATTTCATGGTTTCCATATGCATTCGCCACCCCCCTCCCTCCTCCCCAAAAAACAAAGAGAGAGAGAAAAGAGAGAAGGCTTACCGCAAGCAATTCTTGCACCAGAATTGCCTGTGATTTTGCTTAGCTCATGTCCACCTGAACAAGAGGGAACAAGAGGGGTTACAAAAGTTAATCAGCATTTAAATAACGTAAAAGCAAAAAAGGAACCAACATCCATCGAGTTATTCAGTCTTATACTCATGTCATTCAGATGTAACTTTTGTTTCTAAAAGTATAAACTTATTCTATAAAATTGCCAGAAAGGGGGTGTCCTGTGTTCACATAATGCATACAATCTAAACACGGGCGAAATATAAAATGGCATCTATCATGCTCCCAAAGCATATTTATCAAGAAAGAGATAATAGGCTCTAAAACCGAAAGAGTCTGGAATCTGGATCATCACAATCAATGAGGGACCAAGTCGCAGAATTTTGACCGTATGGATAGACTCAGTGGATGGAAATAAAAGTGTCAAAAGTGATAGAATTCAGGGGATTCACCATTAAAGAAGAAACAACTAAGCTGGATAGAAAATGGAATAAACAACTATAGATGAGAAACTAAATCAACAAATTAAGATTGTCTCTGAAAAGAGGTCCACAAATGCTTCATTTTCCAAACATATGGTGCTTCAACCATAGAATATTAATCAGCACCAGAAAAAAGTCTAGAAGAATTCCATTGATAAGAAAATAAAGATGAAAATGAACAGCAACGAAAGCAGTTTCAGGGTAGATCCTAATCTAGCCTCTCTGATACTATCTAAGATAATGAGATAGAAACTCAGACAATAGCCCTCGTCATTACCATATAATGGCTAGTGATGAAATTATAACTAAGGGCTGATAATTCTTTTCATTAATCTTTTCTAAGTTTTAGGCATGCGACGAAACACCAAAGGGCAGCCATTTCACTAAGGAAATTTGGTGGACGTCCGATGTTACTAGATTTTTAAAACCTAAAATAAGAATACTAATGGCTGCAGCCTACAACTATAAAGAATTTAATAACTAAAGAACACAACATGGATTACTTTTGTTAATATTTTGGTACATGGTTTATAGTTTAGTAGGAAATACTTGGTTTATAACTCTGCTGGTGGTTGAAATTATTTCTTCAGCATGATACATACAACTCCAAATATATGTTATATAGTATATGTGCAGGAAATTATTCTTCTTTAGTAAATCAACAGTGCCTTTTATGCAGTACCGGTTTGAATATAAAGGAGGTCTACTGGTGCAAATATTAAACCATTACCTCTGCCAAGATCATCAGGATCTGCATGGACAACAATAGCCCTTCCAACAATCGAATTTGGTCCGGTAAGAGGAATCTGGAAACATGTACTAAAACTTTTCAGAATAATAAAGTTTAAATCAAAAAGATAAATAAAAGGAAAACCAATTAAAAGAAAACGGGAAATAAGAAAGAGGATGAGTTACATAACCTGCTTATCAGTAATTGCGACATTAACAGAACCTACACAAAAGAAAGACATGAGAATCTGTCAGGATGAAGGAGAGAGAGGGAGAGGGGGGATGAAATGAGACCAAAAGTCATTTGTGAAATCCCGTTATCAGCACACTCAATTTAATTTCTCTACCCTAATTTCATAGGCATAGGAACAATTAAAGAAAAAACATTGCACTAGAAAGAAAAGGGGCGAAGGGAAACAAAACAGAAGAGGAAAAGAAAGAACACAATTTTATAATAAAAGTAAGTACAGGTGAATTTAATGAATCATAAACGTATTTGACCCAGATGACAATAACAATAATAAAGAATTCGAACACCACATCACATACCATTGGCACCTACGAAAAGATTTCCCAAATCACCAGCATGACGGTTTTCATCATAAGGAGCGCCATGCTCTTTGCCTTTCGGATTGAAATGTGGTCCTAGGACAATCAAAGAGGTTCAAAACGCAGAAGATTATCATTCAAACTATAAAGCACCTTTTTGCTCGACTTCATAATCAAAATCCAATAATGTTGTACAAATAAAAATGGTCAGTACCAGTTGACATGCAACCATTTGTTATGTTGCCAAGGGCATGGACATGGAAACCATGAAGCCCGGGCTTAAGGCCAGATACATTTCCAGTAACAGTAGTTGGACCTGGAAATTAAGTTAAAAAAATTACTTCATACATGAGAATAACTATTCAAATTCCATGTTTTGCCTATCAAACTGTATAAAGTTTCACATTACCATCTCCTTGTTGCTCAAAGTAGAGTGTTCCAGTCACACCCTTATTGATGCTAAGAACTGCTACAGCCTTCACCATTTTTGTAAAAGCAAATTTATCTACAATTAAAAATTTGATGGAGTTAGCTTCATTGATACATAAACTAAACTTGTAAGTCCCATAAATTCAGAAGTTAAAAACAAATGATCTTGGAAGCATTAACCATAAATATAACATGAAAAATTCACTACTGCCATATAACATAATAACGTAGAAATCAACTTAAAATTGAAAGGAAATTTTTAATTTGAAGTTAAAACTTAGGCTTATTGGTACTTTTAGTCCACACAACTTCACAGTAGCTTAAAATTAAGCCCCTCAACTTCTAACAACATAGATTTAATCCCCATGTTTACGCTCTTTGCAATGTGGCCCAATTACTCAATTTGGCATAGAAATCGACAAGTGCAGAGCACGAGAGTTAAAAGCTGTATTCCCCTGTGGTCAACCCAGGTACGGTTCACAATTGGAGCAACTGGTCCACATTGCAAAAAACAACAGATACAAAATACAGAAATTGCGCAATTAGAAGATGGGAGCGTATTTTCTAAATAAATATTCTCTCTGTTCTAAAATTATTTATTCAGAAAAATTATTTAGAAATTTTTTTGAAGCCATTTTGACTTCTTAAAATGCCCTTCAACTTTTATGATAATTTCTAAAATTATCCTTTTAGCTCCTTAGAATGCCTTCAACTTTTATGGTGATTTTTAACTTAATAAAATTTATACCATAATATAGTGTGTGCCTCATAGTACTGGTATATATAGAGAGAGAAAACATATATATTTCCTCCGCCCTCTAAAGAATGTGGTCTATATATTTTGTATACAAATTAAGAAAAAATAAAGTAGAAGAAAGAGAGTAGAAAATTTTTAAAGTTCATCCCTACTAGTAGTGGTATATAGAGTATGTGGTTGCTTACCGTCGGTGAGCGGTAGGTAAGCGGCGTGGGAGGTGGCACAAAGTAGCACCAACAGTAGCAGCACCGTCATTCTGTGCACTGTAATATTATCTCTGACCAACAAACAATTAAGCTAGAGACAGATAATAGAGATGGATACAGATATGAAATGGTTGCCCGTTTTTATGTATTCCACTATATAAGAAACCCCTTGCTTCTTCCATTATTAACATCAATTGCCACTGGAACTTGACGCACCCACACCACCAAGTTCATGCATTGGACGTCATCTATATGGTAATTTTCCTTGTTATTGTCTCTATCTACCGCTTTAATTGACGTCGTATATTTATACACTAGTCGCTTTAATTGACGTCGTATATTTATACACTAGTCAACGCGTCACTACTGTAAAAGGATATAATAGTAATTTTATTAAATTTAGATGTTAAAATTAAAATGTGTAAAAAAAAATAGGAAAAGACAAAAGTGTAAAATAAGTAAGCTTACAGGGATCAAAAGGAAAAGAGATTTATGACCGTCTCAAGACTGATGTCATCGTCCCCTCTCCTATTATATAATAGATAGATACTCCCTTTGTTCTATTATAATTATCGTTTTAACTTATTTTGTATATTTAAAAATAATTATAGTTTAAGTAAATTTATAGGTACATGTGATTTACTCCCTCCTTCCGCCCGCTTATGAATTAATTAAGCTTACCCCACTCCAATTTCCTTGGCAAGTTAATCCTCGTTACCAAACTCCACCCCACTTGTTCCTTTGCTTCCTCATAAGTGAGTAAAAGAGCCCCCAACAACATAGTAAATTTAAATTATTTTTTTTTGTGATCAAACTTCAATTCTTTTTTTAGTATACTTAATTTTAAAGATAATATCATATATTCTTAGTTATTACTCTATTTTTTTGTTACAATTCTCACTACTCATTTCTTATGATAAATTATTTAATAAAATTATCTCAAGCACAAACTGTAACACAAAAATTAAAACAGAATAATAATATATTTTAGTTATTTATTATATAATACACTGACAATATAAAAAATATAATACTCTTTTTGGTGAAACGTGAGTATATTTTTAGAGTACGAACTCGTTTGAGTGATCTTTTAAAAATATATATTTTGTTTTACTAATTTCTTATATATTATATACTATTTGTTTCATGTAAATATTTATGTGTATTAGTTGTTATAATATTTTTTATATTGTCAGTGTATTATATAATAAATAACTAAAATATATTATTATTTTGTTTTAATTTTTGTGTTACAATTTGTGCTTGAGATAATTTTATTAGATAAAAGAATTAAAGTTTGATAACAAAAAAATAGAGAATTAAATTTACTATGTTGTTGGGGGCTCTTTTACTGAGTTACGAGGAAGAAAAGGAACAAGTGGGGTGGAGTTTGGTAAGGAGGACTAAGGGGTTGTTTATTTACATCTGAATAAGTCTGAATTTGATCGATTAAGTCATTCAGACTGTTTGTTTTATAATTTTTAAACTCTGAATGCGTCTAAATGTGTCTGAACAATTCATCCAGAAAATTGTGGTTGAATTAGTAAGAAGTAGTGTTGAATGATTTTTTTACCTATCTACCCTCATAGACAATTAAAAATTACATTTAATATCCATCTTTTTTTACTATTGTAAACAAATTTTGTTATTCACAAGTGATTTTTTTAATTTTTTTCTTTAACAAATTGGTCAATAATTAAAATCAATTTAATGAATATTGTTGTAGTCTTTTGTTTTAGTTTTATGGACTAATAAAATGTTATTAAAAAAATTAGTGTTTATTCTTAAAATTATATTACTAATAGTATACTCCATCAAAGATTGTTCACAAGTTTGTATTTAATTTTTCTTATTTATAATTACATAATAAATTTGTTCATAATAGTCCAAAAGGTTAAAATAGAGAAATATACGTATTCAGATGTTTTAGACAGACAGTTATCAAATACATCATTTCATTCTATATTTAGAGCTTCTACTTCATTCAGCTCATTCAGATTCTCTTATACATTCAGAACTTTTCATTCAGTTTTATCAAACAACACTAAGTTCCCAAGAAATTTGGAGTGGGGTAAGCTTAATTAATTCATAAGTGGGCCTATTCGGGGAGGAGGGAGTAAATTAGATGTACCTATAGATTTACTCAGTTTGTTTACATATAGTTAGGTGAATCTTAAATTCTCTTTCCTATAATACCTATATTTATATCCTCTTTTGAAGAATATTTAATACAATCAAACAATTACTTTTCATTCTTTCTCCTTTTTTAATAAAGGATAATATTGTCATTCTCTCCCCTTTTTAATTTGGTTGAGTTCTCCCGAGTTAGTGTCGAGTTATCGATAAAATAAACTAAATTGGGTTTGGCCATAACTTTGTGTACGTAAAAATCAACCGTGTTAATTTCGTTCGTACGAGTCATACTCTCCAATTTGGATTGTAAAATCGAAGAGCTGCGATCTTTCATGATACTTTCATATTCTCATTTATTGTCTTAGATCTATGTACTTATGATTGGAATTCTAGGTCCATGAATGTGCATGTCTGTCATGATTTCATGCCAATATAAAAACAATAGAGTCATACTACAAAGCGAAGAAACAATCTAATAGAAAAGTAATTGGAGTATTAGTTTGTGTGATTGGGAGAGTTGTTGTACTATTACTTATGGAACTCTGCCTTCTCATTTTGCGTCAAAGATCTTCTTCAAGAGAGGTAGTGATGCATTATACACGTTAAGAGGTAAATAAATAATATTATTTTTGTTTTAGAATAATTGATAATTACTGACTTTTTGAAACATGGTGAATGAAATTGATAATTAAATTATATTCTGAATTGTTGAAAAATGAATTCTATCATTTTACTAACTATTTTGTAAACTCGCTCGTGTCTTGCACGGTTACCATGCTTGTTATTATAAAATTATTTATTGAAATGTATTTTATTATATTGTAGGATTTTTAGAGGTTAAATATGCACCCAGCTAAGTAGCATAAATTATATATATTTAACTGTATAATTAGAATCCTAATCAGAGAAATGAAACATTTTAGTATAAAAAAATTAAAAGCACCTTTTCAAAGATTATGGCAAACTTATTTTAATACAAAAAGAAGAATTATATATGAGTGCAATTATCAAAATAATAGGTAATTGGTAAAAACAATCGAATAGACAATAATGGTTAGAACATGAAGGATAAAATGTGGGATTTTAGATTAAGACCTAATGAATGAATTAACTAATTAGTTTGTCATTCAAGAACTAAGACAACTCAGAACTATCCGAGTTGACCCACCTATCAATTTGAGACAACTGAGGACTACTTTAGTTGACCCACCCATTCTTAGATATATGGCAAACCAACGGTCAGTAAGTTACATTATTATAAATTATTATTATTAAACAAACCACTTTCTAAAATTTCAACCGAGATGACTCGATTATTTAAGAGTTTTTAATGAGTGGACTCACTACATGATTTGGCATTCTTCCCTTTATAATTAGGAATAGATAATGCTAGTACTTGCATTTATGTGGTTCCCTACTTAATTTGATGATGATAGTACTTTAATGCATATTTGTATAAACAAGTATGTTTTGTAAAGTTCTCATGAGAATCTCTATGTAAAAGGATTTAGTTAAGGATCTAATTTATTAGGTAGATCCAAAATCGAATAATATAGCCATGTAATCTTTGTAATAGCTGGAGACGTCTAAGCATATCAACATTTCGTTGAGTAGAAGCTGATATCGTTGAGTAAAGCGTCATATCGTAGAGCCATATCGCAGAGCCATTAAAAATCGTAAAGCTAATATCATTGAGTAAAGTCGCTCAACGTTCTGAACACTAACTCTACGTTTCTACATTAAAGCCTAAATTGACCAAATTCGTAGAGTGTAGAAGTCTGACAAGTCAAGTGATAGGTTTATGACAAAGATCATATAACCTTAAACTCACATATTTCAAAGATGATATTTCAAATGAGTTAGCGATAAAGATGAAGAGACAATGCAGCTTTTATAACAGCTAGCTTTGTAAGGACAAAGGCACGCGTATGCTATTGTAAACAACATAGTACTGTTGAAAGCGACAACTTGTGGTCAAGAAGACAAGGTTTTGAAGTCATAAGAATTATCAAATAACAAGTGTTCCAAACTATATGGAGCAACAATAATAATCCAACGGGCAAATACTAATGAAAGACTATAAAAGAATTGCTACTACAACACTAAACGAGAGCTGACTTCACGATTTAAATGCTCAAAGAGTTCAAGTATTCAAGGCTCCAGCCTACGATCCAAAGACTTTCTACTTGCTGCTAATACATTTTGGAGAAGGACTTAAAGCCAATTAGCAGCACCTTAACAACAACTAATTCTTTGTCATTGAGATTAGATCTAAGTGATCTATTTGTTCTAAGTCTTTGTGACTTAAAGATTTTTTATGAATCTCTATTGTAATAGCTCTTAGTGAGCTTGGTTTGTGTAACCACCTCATCCTTAGTGGATCATCCTTACGCTCGGAGCAGAAAAGAGGACTAGTAGATTTTTGTGCTTCAAATCTCTTAAAATTCTTGTTCTTACTTTACTGCTTTTATATTTCTGCACATTACTTTTTTGTTACTCTACAATTTTATTTTGTAACTAGTTTCTGCAATAACACTAAATCCAGAACTTTAAATTTTTATATAATCTTTGAAGAGGTTTTCAAATTTATTCCGCTGTGCATATATCACTAAATTAATCTTGTTAATTATTTGGTAACATTTTATCTATAAAAAAATTTAAAAGATCTATTCAATCACTCATTCTAGATCTCTTTTGTGCCTTTGGAAATAACATATAAGATTATAAGGATTTTAGCTTTTACTCCTTCCTCCACAAACAGAGTCCAATATATAAATTTTTATAAATCAATTCCTATATCTAAAAGCACGACATCTAATTGAATTTTGATATACTTTAAAACTCAGCGAGTTAACTCGGTTGGTACATGAATTCAATCATTCACAATAGTACATGGATTTTGATAAGCTAACTGACACTTTTATCAATCATTAAATTCTTCATAAGTAGTGCCAGATATGTAAATATAAATTCATACTCCTATAAGTAATTTATTGAAAAAGGGAGAAAAATATTCAAACTCTATGACATTAAATCCAATGCTCAAATCGAGTAACTACCCTTCTTCTATGCAAAATTAATAGGGATACTTCTAGCTCTTCAAAAATTCAATTTATAAAATTTTAAATACATTGTAATCAAAGATGATTTATGAATTTTAACAAAAAACATTCACAATATTTTCCAAATGTACTTAATTCTAATAATATCTAGATACATTAATATATGGTGAGACCCATCATATTATTCATAAATTTCATGGTCAGGGAATAAATTAATTAACAATATATATATATATATATATATATATATATATATATATATATTACGCATGTTTTAAAATTTATAATGATAATGTTTAGATAAATTTTAAATACGAATATTCAAACAGACCCGTGCCTCGCTCACCTACTAGTTTATGAAAACGAATTCATTATATGCAAAAAAAATTATTTATTTTTGATATGTTTCTTTTAAAAAAATATTTTATTACATAGAGTAGTTAATATGATATATTGGTTGTATTATTTTATACTATAATTTGTAGCACACACTATGTGTGTACAATTAAACAATACAAAATTTATAAAATATGGGTTAGAAAATATGAGAGATTTTAAGAATAAAAAAGGGAGAGAGAAAAAGAGTTTAAATGTGTCACAACTTCAAAAAAGTAGTTATTTTTGCCATCTTTTCTTTAATAAAATAGATATCACCACTAATATTTTACTATTTTAGCAAACAACCGTGTTTATATTATTTTATATAGGAGTATATTTATGTGTGCATCCAGTACCACATCTAAAGACACATTAAGGTAAAAAGTAGTAAAAAAAAAAATTTTCTTCTCTCTACAACACTTTTTCTCTCCTCTCTTTCCTACTATTTTACCTTTATGTGTGTGCACATAGATATATTCTTTATAATGACATATTCCTAACATTTAATAGACAGTGATAATGGTAACATGCTACCACTCATTCTACTATGTTATGAAATTCATGAGACTTTATACTATAAAAAGAAAATTAACATTTTTCATAAGTAAAAATATTAGTTTCACAAGTTCTTTTCACAAAAATTGCAAGTGGAGTCCACTCTCATACGAGAGAGCATCTTATGAAACTAACATTTTAAATTACAAATATATTAATTTCATGTAAAAATAAAAATATATCTCTAATTTTATATCGGACCAAAAAAAAGTATATCTATACTTTTGAAACGGAAGGAATAACAAAAGTCATATGAGATGTAATCATTATATAAATGCAATTCATCTAATTTCTAAAGCGGGATGGATACTTGGTCTCGCACCCTATATTGGTCTGTTTTATGATAAAGTTAAAATGCCATATTTTAATTAAATTATCTATTCACAACGGTTAACTCATAACAAACTCACTCCACTCACCACTTGTGTTTTTTTTCTTTCTCCCACTTTATATCCCTATTTTCTCTCATATCTTTTCTCATTATGTTTTTCAGGTTTTAGTCATATATTTTTTTTAAAAGAAATTCAATTGCACACTCATCGTGTGTGCTACATAGACTAGTCTATATCTATATATATAATAAATAGCATAAAATCGTCTCTCAACCCTTAAATCCCCTAAAATTTAAGAATAGTCTTTCAACTCAAAATTTTAGGTAGTAACCTAAAACCTTACCTATTATTATGTTTGTAAGTTTTTTTAGGAGAAAGGAAGGGAAGGGAAGGGAAAATAGTTAAAATCCCTCCAAATCCTATGTTTGTGAGTTTTTTTTTGATGGAATGGAAGATATTTGGAGGTAAAAATGATTTTATTTTTGACTCAAAACTTTCCTTCTAAAAGTGGAAAGATTTGGTGGGATGGAAAAGGATGAGAAAGTTAGATATTTTATATTACCAAAAATAACCTTTCAAAATAAATAATATGACAATCTTATCACTAATTATTATAACTCCCAAATTTTGAAAATACAATTTTCTCTTTTCTTTCCCCTTTGTTGACTCGGTCAAGGACCCAACCCCACCCCACGCAACCCAAATTTCCACAGCTGGAATATTCCGTACAAATTTTTGTTAAATTTATGATTTAACAGTAAAAACTGTCGAAGAAATATTTAATTATAACAACAACTATACAATTATAATAACTGACTAGTGACGGATTGAAGAAATATTTATAGCAACAACTATACATATTTATAGCACTGACGAAGTGGTGGGGTCAATTGATTAATGATTCATTTATTTTTTATTTTCAGTATATGTAAATTTTGAGTGTAATGTATTAAATGAATCCACTGAAATTTTATATTCCTCCGTTCCAAAATTAGAGATACAATTTGACTTTTGAGATCAAATGACGACATATTAAACTTCAAAATTAGTATGATTCATAAAAGTTTTGAATGAAATAAATTTTGTGATTAATAGTTTTTGTTATATACTATACAATTATAATGATTGTATTAACTAAAATTAAATAAATTTACATCAATTTAAAGTTTAACATGTCGTCGTTTGACCTCAAAAGTCAAATTATATTTTTAATTTTGAAACGGAGAGAGTAATATTTTTTAACATAATGGGCCAAACTAAAATGTTGTCACGCTCTCTCAACTCACAATCCACATATCAATTAGAATACACTCTCTCCATCATCAAAGTATGACTTCAAGTGCTTGTAAAAATTTTAGGATTCAAGTCTTTTGGATCCTATGATTTTTTTTATCAATAATAAAATTCTTTGCCTTTTGCAAAAAATAAAGTATGACTTCAAGTATAAAATTTTTTGTTCATCAAAGGATGTCAAAAAGTACATAAATCAAATTTTCAATTTGTTTCAAATTATAAGACTAATGTTGACTTTTTAAAAGTCAATTTCAAACATTTTCAAACTTAAAAATTAACTTGAATTCATTTTATTTACGTCAATATAATTATAAATATCATAAATTAATAATGACTAATTCCAATAGAATGAAAAAAATTATGTTTGGTTATTCCATTGGAATGAACCATTCTCATTTCTACCGAATCTTATAATTAATTAGGAGTATATTAATCATTATAATCAATAAAATTAAATGAATTTATACCAATTTAAAAAAAAATCTAAATTGACTTTTAAAAATTTTAGTGATCGATAATCTGGGGGGTAGAATAATGTTTTATTAAGAGTTTGTTATATTACAACAAACCTCCTATGACGACACGTAGTAGACAATATTGAGCAGACCCTAATATTGTTACTATAATTAATTATATGTTCATCATATTCATAATAATAAATTAGAGTTAATATATATATATATATATATATATATATATATATATATATATATGTGTGTGTGTGTGTGTGTGTGTGTAACGATCGAAAATTCATACATAACCTTGTAATTAAGATTTTAAATATATTTGAATAAAATAAATTTTTATGAATATATTATGTGTTATGTGTTTAAAGATTGTATTATGATTTAAATTATGTTTACGTGTTAGAAATTACGAATTTGAATTTCGTAGGAAGAAACCAATAAAGATTATTAATATTTATTGAATAAAATAAATATTTTTGATGAAAATTATTATTATGATAATTTATTTAGTATAAATGTGTTAAATAATATATGTGGACTACATATATTTATATACATGATATTGGTATATTAAATGGTTAGTAAATACTCCCTCCGTCCAGGATAAAAGTCCTTCATTGACTTTTTATGGTCAAATTGACCATTTTTCAAATCAATATCTCTTATTATTCTTTTATATATATGTAAAAAGCCTATAAACATTATAAACTATATACAATTTAGTACTAATTTCAATGTTTGCTTTTTTAAAAATCTAAATATATATGTTTAATTGTTAATTTTAAAAATGGCCAATTTGACTACAAAAGTCAATGAAGGACTTTTATCTTGGGACGGAGGGAGTAACTAATTTAATTAAAAGAGTTCCATGACAAATAATGAATTTTTCAAGTGTAGGATTATTAATAGCCAAAATAATTTAAATGTACACTTTGGTTAAGAAATGAAATGAAATAATGCCCAACTTGCAATAGTAATGCAAGTGAGAGAAAACAATGCAATAAGGAAAGGAGAGAAGGAGGGCTACGGTTGATTAAGAAGGAAAGAAGCAAGTGGGCAAGAGGAGAGCAAACAAGTCGGCAAGAGGAAAAACTTTCCATAAATGGAAAGTCACTCATGCATGTGCATGCAAGTAAACATCCACAATTCTAATTTTTCTTCTTCCTTTCCATCGGGCCTTTTTCATGCACAATTGTGTGTTACGTACATGCATTAAACCTTAAATTGATTAACTTAGCATAATTAATGGTGGAATAGTAAGATGATTGTCATAATGACCAATATGCCCTAAGTCTTGAAATTGCTATAAATAGAAGGCCAAATTTTTCATTAAATTCACCAATTCACTAACTTAAGCAAAAAACCTCTTGAGAAATTGAGTGAGAAAGAGAGGAAGTTCAGATCCTAAGGAGAAGGGTGAGGAAAATCTAGCTACTTTGCAACCTTAATCAAGAACAAGAAGGTAATACTAAAAACCCTAGAATAATTTCCATTGATAAACATGTATTAATTATTTGTTGTTGTTATTATTATTATGGTGAAGGATCATGAATATCTAAAAGATTAAGGATGAGATTTATATCACTAAATCGTTGGTAATATGCATGATAAGCAAGAACGATTTCATAATAATGAATAAAACCAAGAAAAGCATGAAAACTTGTTATTTATTGTTTATTGGGCTAACATGAATTACTTTTCGTATGTTAGTTTGTAAAATCTAAAGAGATGAGAATATGCGTATGTTAGTTACGAAAATGTTCCAAGTAGAACGGAGAAAAAATTTGCTATAACGAAGTCATGGCGAAATTTTTAGTAAACTATGCCTAAATAGCAAAACTGAGGCTACAAGGATTTTCGTGCCATAAAAACGAATCTATAAAATTATGGATTCTTGATAGTTGTGTAGAGCAAGTTTCCAGTAATCCATAGCCTCAAGAACGGACTCATTCCGATATCGGATGATGAAGTTATGAGGATTCGAAGTAGGTATGTCAAAACTGTCAAAACTGAAAAATCAGATTCTGACATGCTTTTTGTGCAGTCCACTGTTTAGTGATTTCTGTGCATTTCTTTTGAGAATCAGCTTTGGGTTCCTTTATAAAAGTTGTAAAGGGGAAAATTTTAATGAGAATAGACTCAAGAATCACCCAAAAATATTTTGGTATGAAAGAGTTATGGCTATTTTAGTACTGTTGGGTCTAACTGCCAATATTTCTGCGGGAGCAGTTTTTAATTTGCTTTTGTAAACTCCATAACTTTTAATCTATAAGGAGCTAAGATGTGATATTTGTAGACACCCGATTTTTGCATTTCCTATACTAACCCTGACAGGAGGGCAAAATCGTCAATTGACCCGGCACACGAGAATAAAGGGTGGACATAAAGACGAACCCTCAAAACCACCACGACGGGATGATATTGAAGCCGACACGACAACAAGCGAATGTCGAGAGTCAGTTACTGATCACTGTGCTTGCCCGGATGACGTGGCACGTTTCCCGACAGGTTCCGGACTGCCGAACGCAAACCCGTCAGCGGAAACCAACGGTACGACACGAAAATCGAGACGAGGCACGGAAAACGAGAAAATCAGCACAGTTAGCCGCAGATCAATTCGCGGCCAAGGACGGAACTCGAGGCAGCACGGGACTCGAAGCGCACGGGACTCGAGCGCGACTGGGGGGAGAACCAAGGGCCAGCCGCAGATAGATCTGCGGCTGCCCTTGGCAGTGCCTTATTAGGCCAGTTCGCATACAGGAAAGAAAAAAAGAGGATTCAGGAGAAAAGGAGCTCGGGGAGAGGAAGAAAAAGAGAGAGAAAGCAGCAAAATTAAGAGAGAAAAGAGTGAGAAGTAGTGAGAGATTGTACCTATTTTGTGAGATTGTATTCCATAAATTTCTACTCTACTCAATACACAAATTCATACATATTGTGGGGATCATTTGCAAGGTGATAAATCTTTTGTTTTAGCATTTTGTTATACCATTTTGGCCAAGCTTTTGGGTCATCCAAATTACCTTAAATGTAGTTTTTGTTCTTACATATTATTGTGAAGCCATGGATTAGGGACTATTAGTGAGGGTCTCATCGGAATGAAATTCCCCCTAATAGCCCGATGATATCCGTTTGGTGAAAATCTTAGCTATTATGGTATGGTATCATTCATAGTGTATTTCGATCGTCATTGTAAGATATCCTAGAGCGTTAGGCATCCCGTGGTTGTTTATTTTCGTTATATCCATTTGGTGGTTGTGCAATAAGTTCGGATGTGAGCCTAGGAATACGACCCCGTGGTCCAAATCCGATGATGGACATTTTTGAATGTATGTAATCGGGTGGATGTATCCGTTATTGTAAATATGTAATCGTCGGGCCTTAAAACGACGCCAAGGCGATAATCGTGTTTAAGGCCCCGAAATAGTGAAACTTGTGATTGTGGGCGTTTGGAGTTATTTTGATGGCTTACATGCCCATGAATAGCCCCGACGCGTGTTTATGCTTGATTGGATTTTGTGACACGAAAAATGATTTCAAAGATTAAACGAGGAAGGTTTTTCCTTAAAATCAAGCAAGCTAGGAGGTTAGCATCACGTAGCCAAAAAATTTGAGAAGTGCTAATGAATGTCGATTTCTATGTAAACGAGAAAGCTAAAGAAAATCGTTTTCAAACATCACACAAAATGATTTTATAAATAAGTAACGTTTTATTAAACCGTTGTGAATAGGGTTAAAGAGATCCTAGAAATTGCCCATCATGTGAGTTACGAAGGCAACGTATAGATCTCGATTCCTATTTTGACGAAGGTTTAAAACTCTTGTTTTGCCAAAACGACACCTAATGAAAATCTCATAGTTTTGACAATTAAAATCAAATCTTTCTCATAAAGCTTTCTTGTGTATGCCGAAAAGACATTCCGAAGCATTCTCAAATTAAAGCACGACTTTCCCTAAAAATCCAAATGACTCTTTCATGCAAACTCACCACAACATTTACATAGACACACACACACACACGCGCGCACACACACATTTTATGAATTAAAGGATAGGAAAGCATCAAGATTGCGGTAACCGTGTTTCACGGAAGTCGGGGGGTGCCTAACACCTTCCCCTCGCTTAAGCAAGCCCCCGAACTCTATGAATCTCGATTCGCAGACCAATTAATTCGGAGTCACATATGAGCCAGCGATTTAAAAAATGAAAACTCGGATGAGTTGGTACATCCATTTCAAATATACCAACTGGCGACTCTGGTTAATTGGCTCATCATAAAAAACGATCTTTCAAAACCCCGTCGACATTCAAGCCGACCTTTTCCAAAAAAATCATCTAATCAAAAGGCTAAAATTGGAAAAGACCAAAAATCGCATAAGCGATTCCTCCCGGCGTCGACAATATTTATATCAAAAGAAAGCTCTGGAAGATAGCTAAACACAGAATCAAGAATCACCTAAAAATGTTTTGAAGTGAAGAAGTTATGACCGTTTAAGTGAGTCGGGGTCCTACAATATACAAACTGCAAAGTATCGGGAATGGAACCTTAAAAATAAGGTTTTGTGTATGCAAATATTTTAATTCATGTGACCTATGGGGGTAGTTAGGTCATGTTATAAATAGTTCACGGTCCAAAGTTGAGACCATTTCGAGGTTGGATAGACGTAATTATGGATTAAATAAGTGTTAAAATCAATTGTCGTAAAACTTAAAAATATGAAGTTAGGTTTATGTTTAAAGGCTAATTAAGGTGAACTTGAGTAATATTCATGTAAGATTCATAGGATATTGTGTAGGACAATTGAAGAGCAATTTAGTGTAAACTATAAAGAACAAATAAGGCAAGTTTCCTAACTTTACTCAAGTTATATTTGAGCAAGTTTCCTAACTCTTGTTTTAACCTTGTGTTAGGCAAGTTTTCTAAACTTTATTTGATTATGATCTTATGAATGTTATTCGATGTTTTGAAGTTCCAATTTACGTAATGCATATATGATTGTGTAAATTCTATACTTATGTAAATCTTTTAGTATTTGCACAAGTGTTCAAGCTATGTTATGACATAAACTGTTGTAGCTTTCAAGTTCAATTATGCATGAACTATTTATGAAAAGCGTCGATGCCATTTGTTTCAGCTAGACAAATATTAAAATATTTTATTGATTTGATAATAAATCCTTGAAATGTTATTGATGTTAAGTAGAACTATCCAGCCGAATTATTTTGGTTAGGATTCCAAGACACGAATGAGATAAACAACCCAAATATTAGGGGTAATTTTAGACGGTTATTCCGTAAGGCCGTGAGGCGCCTAAACAAACGCATATAGTCGTTTCCAGGTAGAATATTGATCAACATAGAGTACAATAAGCTGATCACCTAGAAGTGCTCGTAAGCAAGACGATTTATAATTAAATTTCTGTTTAACCTTTTATGGCAAGATAAAAGCAAAGTTCAAGGTCTTATGACCGCTCAGTATGTCGTTTTGAAAATATATATATATTTTTTAAAACGAAAGTAAAGTATTATTCCTGTTTATTCGGAATGTATCACAACTATTGTTCAATTGTTGAAAGTAAGGATATGATTCTTGATTTTGTTGTTATTCAACTGTTATACTTGCTGGGCAATTAAATGCTCATCATTGCTTTCATTAAATATTGCAGCTAAGACCGAAAGGGTTGAAAGTTCTGGTAATGACAAAGAAAAAAGAAAGATGTATGAATAAGAAGATGTTTGTGATAAACATAGTAGTATTGTAATATGTCTAATATTATTATGTTTTGAACATGTAAAGGTATTTAGAACTTGGGATTGAACGAATATAATTGTAATAAGTTAATAATTACATTTGTGTTATTGAGATTATATAGATAGAGATATATGGATGAATAGTACCGTGTAGCCCCATATTCAGGGTTTGAAGGTACTCGGATTTGGGGGCGTCACATGTGTGTAAGTGTGTGCGCGCACAACAGCTAACAAATCATAAAAATGATTGAGCAAAATAAATCCAGTAACTAGACATTGTGAAATCATACATTTATTATATTTATATGTAAGGGTAATATAGTAATAGTGTAGTTTAAAAATAACAATCATTTCTCTTTCCTTCTTTACTTTTAAACTCACAAACAAGGGAAAATATAATTAAAATTTCAACACTTCCCTTTCTTCCTAAAACTCACAACCATGACAAAGAAAAATTATAATCTCTTCTCATCCTTTCCCCTCCTATACTTTCTCTTCCCATCTCATCCCTCCAAATTCACAAATGCAACATAAATAAATGATAAAATTCTAAATCCTAAAAAAATTTACGTCAATTTTTTTTCAAAAACTTTTCTTAGACCACTACCGTTAAAGAAGGAAAAAAACTCTAGCCTAGCCGCTATCATGGCTTCTTGCACAAACACTTCTCATCATGAACATCCAATTATCAAAATTACTTATCAATCTTGAACATCCAATCATCAAAATTTTGGATGGATGGTGATTTTTTTGATAATTATTTCGCACAGTTCCTTTAAAATTGTAGTTATTATGTTTTTTTTATTGGTGAATAATGCATGTTACATGCTATAGTAATTTAAATGCTGAGGAGGTCGCAAAAATTATTTATCTTTTGTATTTCAACAGTGTAACATCAGTAGTTTCAAGCAGTTTCAGTGTAAGTAATACATCAACGATTTTTATTTCAACCGTGATAAGTTTCGGTCGTATCTAATATTCGTAAGGAATCAAAAAATCTTTTTTTCCCAGTTAAAATTTAGGAAATGAATACATCATATATTTAAAATATAAAAAAATTATTTTTCTAGGAAAAAAATTCACTCAAGTATTTTTTCATCCTTTATTCAATTTTAAAATTTTTCTATCTATATTCTTATTATCATAATTATGTACTTACTATTATATCTTATTGTCATATAATTTTTAATTTAGTTAGTGTGATGTAAAATTCATATTATTATCAATTATATTTAATTATATTAATAAATTTTTATTATTAAATTATATAAGTATAACTGTTTGAAATTTAAATATAATTTACTATTACATAAGTAGATGAATATATGAATATATAAACAAATGAATCATCAAATACTATTATTTATATTATATAAATAGATGAATTATTATTATTAAATTTTTATTAGTTAAATAATATATTTTAGAAATAAATAATATTTTTATATAAGAATTATCGTACACAATATTAATCAATTATTACTATAGTTAATATATTATTATAGTATAATACAAAAAATATAAATAATATGATAATTTTATAATAAAACTAGGGCTATGTTTGTTTGCAAGGATTATACTTGAAATAGGACTATTAATCTCAAGTGTCTTGTTTGTTTTTAAATTTGAACTTGGGACTACTAGTCCAGGGATTATAAAATGGCTTAATATGGGGGATTATTCAATATCATGTTCAACCAGGTATTATAATCTCCACCATTTGGGACTAAAATTTTTTAGACAAAATTAACCTCAACCTTACTAAATACATGTAGTACGTACTAATATGAGGACTATGATGTCAACTTTTTTTTTTAGTGCTAATTAAATAAACCAAATAAACTTATTAAATAATACATACATGTCGTACGTAACTTTTTTTTTTAATTTTTTTAAATTTTTTTAGTGCTAATTAAATAAACCAAATAAATTTATTAAATAATACATACATGTAGTACGTACTGCATGTACATACCTTTTTTTAGTGCTAATTAAATAAATCAAATAAACTTATTAAATAATACATACATGCACTGCATATACGTAACTTATTAACATTTTTTTAGTGCTAATTGAATAAACCAAATAAACTTATTAAATAATACATACATGCACTACATGCACGTAACTTTTTTTTAGTGCTAATTAAATAAACCAAATAAACTTATTAAATAATACATACATGCAGTACGTACTGCATATATGTACCTTTTTTTTAGTGCTAATTAAAAAAATCAAATAAACTTATTGAATAATACATAGCATGTTTTTTTTTTTGCTAATTCAGTACGTACATTATATTGAATAATTGGAATCGTTTTTTAAATGTACGTACTGAATTAGCAAAAATTCAATGTAAATGTGCGTATTGATCAACGATTCTAATTATTCATTATAATGTGTGTGTGTATATATATACACATTATAATGAAACTAATATATTTAAATCTCATAATAACAGAATATATTTAATATTATAATGAAACTAATATATTACAGAATAACAATGCTATTGAACAAATATGTTATTATTGGTAAGGGTATAATAATCCAAATGATATTTTTTTATCCAATCTTTTAATTAATCTTAGAAAAAACAAACATAACATAAGATTATTTTAAGTTATCTTATGAATAATCCCATAAAAAACAAACATGTGACTAAGACTATTTAATCCTAAGATTAATAGTCTTGGGATTATAATCTCGGGATTATAATCCTTACAAACAAACATGACCCTAGTGTTTTGGGATCATGAGCCATCTTATAAATTGTTCAAATGGATTTAGACAGCTTAAAATCAAGCTAGGATTAAATTAACAAATTCGAGCATTTGAAAATCAATTTGCTAATATTATGATTAAGGTTCTCTACATCTTCAAATACTACAGATTTATCGATTTTATTTTTTCATATTCTCTTTATTCGTACTTTTAGATTATTCTTTTAAAATCTAATTCTAAATATACTATCTATTCTACTTGAGTAAGTTACGTATTAAGTCATGTACATTCAAAACTAAATGATAATTATCTTTTTCTTTTTCTCTTTTTTCTTTTTGTCTGTTGTTACTAATCAAAAGTGTTATATTTTTTAAATAAGGTAATTATTATCTTAGGTCGAGAAGAATATACCAGGTAAAAGAAATTCCAAAAATCACTAGTTAAAGGCTTAGAGAGAGAAATATCCTCTCCATTAGCATTCTCAAAGCTCTACTAATTCCCACACTGGAGAAACCCTGATGGACCTTCCATGCAAACCTTAAAATGAAAAAGAGGAGGGGAAAAACAAAGAGAAATAACTAAATAGTACATATTTTTGGACGGCTGGAGAATAGTAATGTATAATTCATTATACAAAGAACTCTAATAAAAAAAAATTACCATTGTGTTTATGAGTTATATAAAGGAGAGAGGGAGATTTAGGGAAAAAAAATTAAAAGCCCTTTGTTTGTGAGTTTTTTAAGGAGAAAAATAGAAAAAGATTTTAAACAAATTTTATGTCAATAATGTTCTCCCAAACTTTTGAGAAGATTTGGGAGAAAATTTATTGAGCACTTAAGCGACTTATAAAATACTAAAGATATTCTTATAATAGTTCTCAAACGTAATCTCATGAAAATTAAAATGGCAATTTACTCTTCTAAATCAATCTCTCTCTATCTCTTCTCTCATAAATTTTAAATTCTTTTCTTTCTTTTCTCTCCAAACTCACAGACACATTGTAAAGAGAATTAAGTAGGGAAGGGAAAATTAAATTTTGTAACTTCATGAACATCATATATCTAATACAAAATTAAGCTCATAAAATTGCTATGGAAAATTCTTTGGTAATTTTTCTGACAACAAATTAACAGGAATATACAGCAATAGCCGAGTCCATTTGTAAATAATAATCAGTAAATAAGAAACAACATGCAACTTGTAGAAATGCTGTCATGAATAATACTACCAGCTAAGATATTTCCAATATTGGATGTTAGGAAAAGATAAAGGAAAGAAAAACTAGATTGCATATCAAAAATCAGAGTCCATTTGCAATCACTGGGTGGACTCTGAATCGATCATTTTCCGAGATTCTTCCCACAATTGGTTTTCAATCCCCAACTTTCTGAGCTCCACAAGACCACGCTCAACTGTCACATGGCGTATTCTTCATATTAAAATTTTGAGGAGAATAATGGGAGAGAGAGAAACAAATAGATAAACTACACCATAGAGGAAATTAATGTAAACAAAGTACAAAATTACTTTTTTCCACTTAGTTACAATTATAGGATCATTAGCTTAAATACACTTTAAACCTTTCAAATCTTTTTTTTCTTTCCGTAGTTTAGAACTTAAACCCCAATATTTCAATTTTAAGAGATAGAACCTTGATTTCTCTAAATTTCTCTGAATAAAACCTACAAGCCACCGCTGTATAGTAATTGATCAGAGTGAGGGTATTTTGAGTACAAATATCTTTGGAAGCACAAAAAATTGTATGCACATGATTAGTGTGTCCTTTAAAAAAAATTGGAGCCAATATAAATGATATATACCATTAAAAGACTAAACTGCCATTTCATTTTGAGTCATGTGACTTTTTCAGGTAAGAAAAGTTAAATCTGGTGGCTAGAATGTTTTATTTATAGAAATTCAGGGACACTAAGGTTCAATATCTTAAAATTGAATCATTAAAGATCATGTTCCAGAATGTGAAATAGGTTTAAAGTGTATTTAAGCCTTAAGAAAAGTAGAAACAGGTAAGTGTATTATACAACATTAACTGCATCTGTGACTATGGGAAGGAAGAGAAAAATGTAGTACCATTAACTGCATCGTGCGAGGTTGGTGGTTGAGTGCTTTGATTGATCCAGAACTGTACGCGTTCCTCTGCAATTTCTGGTTCTAACCCATGATTTTTCGCTCTTCTCCAAAAATATGCAAGCCAAGCCTGCAAGGTGTACAATCAAGCATCTATATAGCTGATTCAATCTATAACATTAATGTAAAGATTTTCTTGAAGTCTTCTCTTTTTTCCTGTTAAGTCCATACAAGAAGTCTTTTGGATGCTTAGAACATTTAAGAGTTCTACGAAGAAAAAATTAAGCGCAATTAAGATGAACGCCGAAAGGAAAAATATTTTGGGACCTAAGCCTATTGGAAACCCAAACTGTATAAGGACAACAAAAAGCTGCTGCCAAGAGGCTAAACTAAATCAGTGACAATATAGTAGTAAAAGGAAATATGCATTTCCTGCCCGGTAATTATCATTATTAGTTTTTGCAAAAAAGATTATCCGGTTTAATAAAAGTTGAAAGAGTGTAACTGAATATGGTGAAACTAAACAAAAAGAATAAGGTATACAAGGGAACAAAAATTGCTTCTCAATGTATGCACATAGCATAATATTTCTTTTGCAAAGAAACACGTATAATATTCCATCACACTTCCGTTATCTCTCTCCTATCCTAAAATTATAATTGCCACTTTGACAATTTTGGGATAAATTTTAGATGACCACGTGAGGTTTACACGTTTTTGCACATTGTCATCTAAGTTTCAAAATTCTACACATAAACAACTATATTTTGAGACAAGGTGCAACAGTCTTTTGTCTTAACTCCATTAGACAAAATACGGAAAGACTATTATGCCCTTCTTTAATTTTCTCCTTCTTTGTATCCTACTTGATCACACACTTATTCAATTCCAAATGTCACTGCTCTTCTTTTAAACTCCATGACCTTCATAACAAAGTATTACCAACTTATGCTGAACTTGAGTTCCTTTATGTTAAATGTTTCCCTAACAAGTTAAATTTGTATTGTCAGGATTAAAACAATATAGACCGAGAGAGGAGTAATTTGACTCATTCACATCTAAATCATGAATATTTGAAATCCATATTATGCAATTGCTTATATGAAAAAAGGAAAAATATTTCAAAATCTCATATCAAGGACTAACTTGATATGAGTAACTGAACTGAAACCCTAAAAAAAATAAATGAGGGACTATTAATGAAATTATGAAAGTACATTCATCCAAAGCAAAATTTCCATCGCTATAAGCAGTAGAACATATCTAAGTTACATGATCTCACAATACCTGCTTAAAAAGCACATCATCGGACTCTTCCTTGCTCAATTCTGAAAGACAATACATGACATCATAAAGTAAATGTTTTTTTTTTGTAAGAAGTTGTTAGTATGAAAATCCATGGGAAAGAATGCATAAGATATTTTCAAACAATGAAGGGCAATGAAAGTCATTTACAAGATCACTTCTAATTAGTGAAGTTAAAACAATGATTAACAGATTCAAGACATAAGTTATGATAGATACAATTATATATTTGTAAGGTGAAGTTAATGATTGACTGCTTACTCTTCTTTATGTTATGAAAAACATAAACAAAATTATGCCTTTCTAACAATTTCCCCTTAAGATATTCCGGAAATTAATGTGAGCAAATTTTGGAGGCATAAACTAAGCCATGTTGAAATATTTCCCCAAACAATAACTCATCCTAGTTGATAGGGTGTACAACAGAAGCTATAGCTAAGAAGCCGAATGATTACTTTTTAAATTCCTTCAATAGTCGAAGCTACAACTAAGAAGCCGAAGTCCTTCGATAGCCGAAGTTGCAGCTAAGAAGTCGAAGGATTACTTTTATAAATCCTTCAGTAGCCGAAGCTGCAACTAAGAAGCCGAAGCATTACTTTTACAAATCCTTCGGCATAAGAAGCAATCATTTGAAGTATCACCCGAAGGGCTATACCCATAAAGTTGAAGTGTCCTTCGGACATACTTCATCCGAAGAACTCTTTAGCAACAACTTGGCTTCAACCAAAAATGGGGTTCCTGTTATTAACGACCAATTCTGATAGCTCTTTGACATCTGTCAATGTAACAACCACCATAGTTGTTAAGTCGTCACCTAGGCAATGCTTAGGCGTCCACTCGCTGGTTAAAGCCAAGTCGTCTGGTCGACTTGCTGGAGGGATAGAAAGTCGAGCGCTCAGATGGATATGTCATCGCCTTGGACGACTCGGAGACGCCTTGGACTCTAAGCGGGTGACTTAGTGATGCCGGGTATGGTTCGACCCAAAGTCCAATTAGGTAAAAAAAAAAACCTTCAGCGTTTTAGATCGATCGATCAATCAAGCCCTAAACATTCACGATTAAGGTGAGGAGAGAAGTACCGACTTCGACGACTTCGACGACCTCTACTGCCTTCGACGGCGGCGACTTTACAGTTTACAGGTATTCTTCTCATCCTCTTCTTCTCTTCTCTTCTTCTCGCCTTCTTCTCTTCTTCTAATCTTGGTTCGTTTTTTTTCCTTCCCTTTTTTGGTTCTTCTCTTCTTCTAATCTTCTTCTTCTACTCTGGCTCTGCTCTGTGCTCTGCTGTTCACTATCTGTTTATTGCTTGTGTGCGCTATATTATATACATAGTACATATGTATAAATTACAATAGTGTATACTTGATAGCTTACAAAGTGTATAAATTATGGTAGTGTATAAATGTTTCATATATATGTTCATTATTGTATAAGTGTATAAATTAGTAAATTACATGTATAGTATAATGTATAAATTCGTTTGCTATGTTTTGAGAATTGAGATTAATGTATACTGTATAGTTGTATACTTAATGTGCTACTGTGCTACTTGAAAACCAACTATTACTTAATGGTTAATGTAATAGCATGATGCCTGCTTAGTGCTTAATGTAAAATTGTAAATAGTCTGCCTAATGTGCTTAAGCCTTAATGTAATAAGTAATAACTAATAAAACTTGTTTTCTTAATTAAATTTTTTTTGCAACATGTAACATCTTAATAAAAAAAATTGTATAGGTTAATGCTATGTTTTCTTTTTTCAATGCCATCTATGTTTACTTGTTTTATTATTACAGATTACAATGTCTTGTTTGTTTGTGTAATTGTATTTTGTAGATAGTTAAATGGCGGAAAGTTCGGGAGCGGAGGGTTATGATCTAAGTAAGGATCCAAAAAGAAAGAACAAGTCTAAGGATCTGGGGTGGAAATATGGATTTTGGCCAAAATTGAGTCATAAAAATCTTGTGCAATGCATACTTTGTGGGAAAAAGGTTCGTGGAGGAATCAAGAGATTCAAGCAACATCTTACCGGTGGGTATGGGGATGTGGCTAAGTGTCTTCAAATTACAACAAAAATTGCAAACGAGATGTATCAAACAATAATGAGTAACAAAAGAAACAAGCCAATTCAATTTGATGACATTAATGAAGTAGAAGAAATTAAATCATCTAATATTCCAAGCAATGCATCCAATCCTTCCAATGCTTCCTCTGCAACTATTCCAAGTTTTGGGACTGCAACTAAAAGGATGAAGAGTGCATTTCAATTCACTAAGCCACAATCACAAACAAGGAATTGAAACTCATCTTAGGAAATCTCCTGAAGAAGTTGTGGACGAAAGGCATCACAAAGGTTTTAGCCAAACAACTTTAGAGAATCGTCTAAGGTCACCGGAACAGAAAGAGAAAGTTAACATGCACATTGTCAACTAGTTTTATGAGCATGACATCCCTTTTAATATAACAAATTCAAGAAGTTTTGAGGTGATGATAGAGGCTATCGGGCAATATGGACCGGGTTTGAAGCCTCATTCGTATCACGAGTTCAGGGTTCCTCTTTTAGGGAAGGCAAAGACTAAAACAGAGGAACTAAAGGAGAAGCACAAAACTTCTTGGAATCTCTTATGTCAAACGAATGGACAGACAGAAGAGGCAGACACTTGATAAATTTTCTTGTTAATAGCATAGTTGTTAAGGCGTCGCCTAGGCGTTGCCAAGGCATCTAGTCGGTAGGGGGCAGACAAGGCGACCGGGCGACTTGGGTTTGAGCTGAAAGTCGAGCACCTAACAAAGGCAATCGTCGCCTTGGATGACTCGGCGTCGACTTCGACGACTTTCCGGCAGATCGAGCGACTTGGCTACTCCGGGTATAGATCAACCCATTGGGTTAAAAAAAAAAAAAGTAAAACGACATCGCTGAGGAACTGGGTAACTAGCCCTAGTCGAACTCGAAGTCGATTCGACTCTTCGTAGAAGAACTTAGAAGAAGATCGGACTTCGCAGTAGAAGAGGAGTCGACGAGCGACTGTGAGAGCGACCGAGAAAGAGAGAGATTGCGAGAGCGAGAGAGACTACTCGTCGACTGTCGACACCAATGTCTCTTCTGGCGACGCTGCGCGACTCCGATTGGCACTTCGACAGGTATTTTTTCTTCTGTTTTTTCCCTTCCCCTTTACTGCCCTGCTGCTGCTGCTTCTTCTTTTTTCAGTGCAATTTATCTGTGCTAAGTATGTTTACTGTTTGGCTTTTTTTTGTTTCCCTTATCCTTTCTGTTAACTGCTTGTTATATATATATATATATCCCTTCTGATTGTTATATATTATATTCCAAGGACACTCTCCACTATCCCATGTGCTGCAGCATGTTAAGCAAAAAAATCATATTATATTATGTTAATGGAATTTGATGTATCCCAACAACATGTTAAGTAAAAAAATATCATATTATATTATGTTAATTGAATTTGATGTATCCCACTATCCACTATTCCATGTGCTATATTAATATATTATTTTGGACCACTTGATTTAGTTATATTAGTATTACTACATGTTGGAGCCTAATATTTATTTAGTAGTTAGTGCTTACAAAATTAATAACACGTTCAAAATTAAAAATGATAATATGTTGATATTTTAATAAATTCTTATTTGGATAAATTGTTGAAATAAATTCAATAGTAACTACTTATATTTATTTTGTAATAAGTACTTACTAAATTAGTAAAACACTCAAAGAATTGAAACTCATCTTAGGAAATCTCCTGAAGAAGTTGTGGACGAAAGGCACCACAAAGGTTCTAGCCAAACAACTTTAGAGAATCGTCTAAGGTCACCGGAAGAGAAAGAGAAAGTTAACATGCACATTGTCAACTGGTTTTATGAGCATGACATCCCTTTTAATATAACAAATTCAAGAAGTTTTGTGGTAATGATAGAGGCTATCGGGCAATATGGGTCGGGTTTGAAGCCTCCTTCGTATCACGAGTTGAGGGTTCCTCTTTTAGGGAAGGCAAATACTAAAACAGAGGAACTAAAGGAGAAGCACAAAACCTCTTGGAATCTCATATGTCAAACGAATGGACAGACAGAAGAGGCAGACACTTGATAAATTTTCTTGTTAATAGCATAGTTGTTAAGGCGTCGCCAAGGCGTCCAGTCAGTAGGGGGCAGACAAAGCGATCGGGCGACTTGGGTTTGAGCTGAAAGTCAAGCGCCTAGCAAAGGCAGTCGTTGCCTTGGACGACTTCGGGTATAGATCAACCCACTGGGTTAAAAAAAAGAAAGTAAAACGACGTCGCTGAGGAACTGGGTAACTAGCCTAGTCGAACTCGAAGTCGATTCGACTCTTCGCAGAAGAACTTAGAAGAAGATCGAACTTCGCAGTAGAAGAGAAGGAGTTGACGAGCGACTGTGAGAGCGACCGAGAAAGAGAGATTGCGAGAGCGAGAGAGACTACTCGTCGACTGTCGACACCAAAGTCTCTTCCAGCGACGCTACGCGACTCCGATTGGCACTTCGACAGGTACTTCTTCTTCTGTTTTTTTCCTTCCCCTTTACTGCCCTACTGCTGCTGCTTCTTTTTTTTCAGTGCAATTTATCTGTGCTAAGTATGTTTACTATTTGGCTTTTTTTTGTTTCCCTTATCCTTTCTGTTGACTGCTTGTTATATATATATATATATATATCCTTTCTGATTGTTATATATTATATTCCAAGGACACTCTCCACTATCCCATGTGTTGCAGCATGTTAAGCAAAAAATATCATATTATATTATGTTAATAGAATTTGATGTATCCCAACAACATGTTAAGTAAAAAATATCATATTATATTATGTTAATGGAATTTGATGTATCCCACTATCCATTATTCCATGTGCTGTATTAATATATTATTTTGGACCACTTGATTTAGTTATACTAGTACTACTACATGTTGGAGCCTAATATTTATTTAGTAGTTAGTGCTTACAAAATTAATAACACGTTCAAAATTAAAAATTAAAAATGATAATATATTGATATTTTAATAAATTCTTATTTGGATAAATTGTTGAAATAAATTCAATACTAACTACTTATACTTATTTTGTAATAAGAACTTACTAAATTAGTAAAACACTCAAAAATAAAAATAGATACTACTTTAATATTTTAATTTGATGAATTATTTCTTATTTGGGTCAATTGTTGAAATAAATTAAATGGTAATTTTTTGTGAATGCTTTTTAATGGTATTTTATAGTGTTATGTTTTGGGTTTTAATGTATATGAAATTTTATTGTCAATATACTTGTGAATTAAAATAAATAATATATAAATTGTACGCTGTGAACGACTTGTCGCCATACGGACGCCATGGCGGCCGCCTTGTCGCCTAGGCGTCCTGACGGTCCTTTGTTCTGGACACCATGTGCAACCTATTGCCTAGACCTTATGCTGGAGGATATAGGCAATTTGCAGCAGTTTAAGTGTACAGTCGGGAGGGGAAGAAAAATAACAACATTCATTTATAGACACGGTGGACTTCTTGATGCGATGAGGAGAAAAATAGATGGCAGGGACCTTGTGAGATCGGGAGTCACCCGATTTGCTACATCTTTTCTGACCCTTCAAAGCTTGTGCAAGCACAAGGATGCTTTGAGACATTTATTCATCAGTGATGATTAGACGCATTCTAGGTTGTCAACTACAGATGTAGGGAAGAAAGTGTATGATACATTTATTTCTGCTAGTTTTTGGCATGTCGCTGAAGATTGTATTAGAGCATAACAACCATTACTTGTCTTGAGGATTGTGGATTCGGATGAGAGGCTAGCTATGCCTGAAGTTTTTGCTACGATGGAATTTGCAAAGAAGAAGATCAAAGATGCCTTTAATAATAAACAAAGGTTATACAAGAAAGTGATCGACATTATCGAGCGAAGATGGGCATGCCAAATGGAGCAAAAGTTATATGGAGCAACACTGTTTCTCAATCCGGGAAAGTATTTTGACATCAAAGAAGAAGAATCTGATTTACCTTATAGGTTACGTAGCAACTTTAATGATATTCTTTCAAAAATAGTTCTCGACCAAATTTTGGTAGACAAGATAAGCAACCTAGCCGACGTCTATGATTCTTCTCGTGATGATTTTTCTGGAGACATGTCGATTAGGCAACGAAAGTCAAAAAATCCTAGTAAATATATTAAATTAATTATAAAGTTTACTTTAAGTTTTATAATTTAGACTATATTTGATTATTTTTTATTTTTTTTACATCTAATGTAGTTGATTGGTGGAATGCTTTTGGCAATTGTGCTATTGAGCTTGCAAACTTTGCAAAGCGAATCCTCGGCCTTTGTTGTTCTTCCGGTTGTGAGCATAATTGGAGCACTTTGAGTTTGTAAGTGTTTAGTAATTAAGTATCTTGTATTTAATATTAATTAGTACCTAACTAATATCTATAAATATTTTATATATTATTTTGCTTAATATTTTTTTAAACAAAAATTTAAGATTCATACGAAGAAGAGAAATAGGTTGGAGCATCAATGGTTAAATGATTTGGTGTATGTGCAATACAATCGCCGAATTGTTTCAAGGTTCCAAAAGAGACGCAAACTTGGAAGAAACTTGGATCCATTAGCCTTAGATCATTTCGATTGGGGTAATGAGTGGATAGTGCCCGAACAAGATGTAGTTCATCACGGCGATGATCTTACATAGGAGGATGTTGATAGAGCTGTTGGTGCATCCGATGCGGCCGAGGGTCGCAATCTTCGTAGAACAGGTCATGTCTACTCACAGCTTGTGGTGTTTCGACTTCAAGAGAACTGAGGATAAGAGCTGTGAATGACTCTGATTCTGATGCTGGAGAAGAGAAGGAAGGCCTTCCTAATGAAGATGAGGATGTGGATGATGATTATGGTCAAAGAGTAACTACTGTTTCAAGTGATGATACCACTGCTAAGAGAGATGAGGATGGTTTGACCCTCTTGATAGCTTGAGTGATCCTTTCGTTCTGAAAAATGAGACTTTTGAGTTGATGAATATTGAGTTTTTATGACTTTGTATATTATGTTTGTTTCTGGCAATGTCACAAGAACATGTCTTTATCTTATTAAGGATGGTTGTCTAATGTTATGATAGGACTATATGCTTGTTTATATCTTTATCTTAACAATGATTGTTTACCATGCTTATCAAGTCGTCGCCTAGGCGACGCTTAGGCGTCCAAGCGGTAGAAATTGTTAAGGCATTTGGACGACTTGGTTGAAGGTGTGAAAGGCGAGCGCTTAGCTAACAAAGGCGACGCCTTGGACGCGACTTGGACGACTGAAATTCAAAGCGGTCGACTTGGTTTTTGTGGGTTTGGTTTGACCAGAACTTAGTCGGGTAAAAAAAAAGGAGCAGTTGCTAAAAGCCTAATCGATCGATCACAACAACAGAGTACTCCGGTAGGCGACAACTCGCGATCCACAGATACTTCTTCTTCTACTCTTCTCTTCTGCTACTTCTATTCTTCTTCTTCTCTTCTTCTACAGTCTCCGATCTCTTTTTCTTTTTTTCATTCTGTTATCCTTCTGGCTTCTAGGTATTCTGCCCATTTTTTATTGATATGGCCACATGCTGCCCAATTTTTTACCGACATGCTGCCCAGTTTTTGTTGACATGGCCATATGCTGCCTAATTTTTTATTGTCATCTGCCTAATTTTTATTGACATGGTCACATGCTGCCTAATTTTTTATTGTCATGCTGCCCAATTTGTATTGACATGGCCACATGCTGCCCATTTTTTTATTGACATCCTGCCTAATTTTTTTTCTTTCTTCATTTACTGTGCAAGTGTGTATTCAAGTGTGTATTCTGCTTTGTTGGTTGTCGGCTGCTGCTTACTTTTTTTTCAAAACAATTTCTGAACACATTGGAAATCACCAGAGACAACTTGCCCCTGTTTTCAAATTTTGAATAAGAAGTATTTGGCTACATATATAAACACACATTATTTTTTAATTAATAAATAATTAGGTAAAATGATCTTATTTTGAAAATAATAAAAGTTAATTTAATGTAGGAAAAGACAAGGGTAAAACCAAAAAAAAATTTAATAAGAAAACTGACCAAACCAAAAAGAAAAAAATCAAATAGTTTATTTAATTTTAATATAGATTAGCTATGTTTGAAAATTCAATTCCAAATCTTGAAATTAAATTGAACTTCAAATTCTAGCTAAGTTTTAATTTTATAGAATTGCAAATGTGTTTTCAGAAGATACTAAGATGTTGCCTAGTTTTTCAAAAGATAAAAGGAAGATGATTCAAAGGATATAAGTTTCTCAAAATACAATGTGTGTTTATAACTTTATATATGTAGTCATTTTTTTTTCTAGTTTGCCTAGTTTTGTGATTTGATATGCTACGACCTACATTATGAATATGGTAAATAATTAGAAATATAAATATATAAATAGTTATATAAATGTTAAATATATATAATTTAATATGCATAAAATTTATATTGTTAACGACTTGTCGACTTGTGGACGACTAGTCGGGCGCCTTGTCGCTAAGCGCTTAAGCTCCCGGCTATCGCCTTGCCTCGACTTGGCGCCTTGATAACTATGTTGTTTACTTGTCTTATCATAAATTATTTAATTCTTAGTATTAAAATTTATGATATTCTATATATACAATGTTAAAACTTAAGAAAGTAAACATAAATTTAAAAATTACATTGAATTAAACTAAATATTACAAAGGTATCACCATTTATATAATTTGAAGTTGGTACAAGTTCAAAAAATTACAACTATAATAAAATTATTATTTTGACTTGATCTTGTTCACTTCTTTTTGTGATATGATATACTACAACTTGGATTATGAATATGGTAAATCATTAGAAATATAAATATATAAATATTCATATAAATGTTAAATATATATAATTTTGTACGTATAAAATTTACATTATTAACGACTTGTCGCCTAAGCGCTAAAGCTCCTGGCTGTCGCCTCGCCTCGCCTCGACTTGTCGCCTTGATAACTATGCGTATTTCTTCTAATAAATAGTAATAGTTTGGAGATAGAGGGGGTGTATTTATGTTCTCGGCAAGTCTAGAGTAATAGTGTCTTTATAGTATCCTAAAGGAACATCTTGTGGAAGATATGGTTGAGCCGTGCAATCAACCACCCCGTAGGCTTAGTGATATACCTGATAGTGAAATTTTGCCTTTTGATGACCCAACTGAACTATCGAATGAGGGTGAAAAAGAAGGGTATGCTTTTGTTGGATCATATGAGGGAGGCAACGACACTGGTGAACAAGAAGAGAATACTGCTGTTGGTGTGTTGTCAGTTAGCAACCCACCGAGTATTAGGAGCGAACTTGAGAGGTTAGAGCATATTATATTCTGAACATCAAATCTTCTGTAAAAACTAACGTGCCCGATTTGATGTATAATACTTTCTATATCCCTTCGGAATTGTATCAAATTAAGCTTCCGGAACCAAGAGAGAGTATTTTTGAAAAGCCTGATGGGAAGTGGGTTAGGGTACCAATTCAACATTTCAGAAACGGGCTTTGGTTATCGCGGTTCATAAAAAAAGTGCGAATAAAATTATATGAATAAAATTATGTATTTAATATTTATATGAATATTGATATATTTATTTTTCTAATGATTTACCATATTCATAATGCAAGTAGTAACATATCAAATCACAACAAGAACTGAACAAGATCAAGTCAAAATGGATAATTTTATTATAGTTGTAATTTTTTGAACTTGTACCTACTTCAAATTATATAAATGGTGATACCTTTGTAATATTTAGTTAAATTCAATATAATTCTTAAATTTATGTTTAGTTTCTTAAGTTTGAATATCGTATATATAGAATACCATAAATTTCAATACTAAGAATTCAATAATTTATAATAAAACAAGTAAACAATCATTGTTAAGATAAAGATATAAACAAGCATAAAGTCATATCATAGCATTTGACAACCATCCTTAATAAGATAAAGACATGTTCATTGTGACATTGCCAGAAACAAACATAATATAGAAATAAAACAAAGTCATAAAAACTCAATATTCATCCTCAAAAGTCTCATTATTTAGAACGAAAGGATCACTCAAGCTATCAAGCATAATCATCAAGGGTCAAATCATCGCCATCTCTCCCAGCAACGGTTATCATCACTTGAAATAGTAGTTACTCTTCGGCCATAATCATCATCCACATCCTCATCATCATTAGGAAGGCCTTGCTCCTCTTCTCCAGCATCAGAATCAGAGTCATCCACAGCTCTTATCCTCGGTTCCCTCGAAGTCGAAACACCACCATGCCGTGCGTAGACATGACCCGTTCTACGAAGATTGCGACCCTCGGCCGCATCGGATGCACCAACAGAACTATCAACATCCTCCCATGTAAGATCATCTCCATGATGAACTACATCTTGCTCGGGCACTATCTACTCATTACCCCAATTGAAATCATCTAGGGCTAATGGATCAAAGTTTCTTCTAAGTTTGCGCCTCTTTTGGAACCTTGAAACAATTCGGTGATTGTATTGCACATACACCAAATCATTTAACCGTTGATGCTCCTACCTGTTTCTCTTCTTCGTATGAATCTGAATTTTTTTGTTTAAAAAAATATTAAGCAAAAGAATATATAAAATATTTATAGATATTAGTTATGTACTAATTAATATTAAATACAATATATTTAAGTACTAAATACTTACAAACTCAAAAGTGCTCCAATTGCGTTCACAACCGGAAGAAAAACAACAAAGGCTGAGGATTCGCTTTGCAAACTTTGCAAGCTCAATAGCACAACCGTCAAAAGCATTCCACCAATCAACTACATTAGATATAAAAAATTAAAAAATAAAATCAAATATAGTATAAATTATAAAACTTAAAGTAAACTTTATAATTAATTTAATATACTTACTAGGATTTTTTGACTTCCGTCTAATTGACATGTCTTTAGAAAAGTCATCACGAGAAGATTCATAGACATTGGCTAGGTTGCTTATCTTGTCTGCCAAAACTTGGCCGGGAACCATTTTTGAAAGAATATCATTGAAGTTGCTACGTAACCTGTAAGCTAAATTAGATTCTTCTTTTTTGATGTCAAAATACTTTCCCGGATTGATAAACAATGTTGCCCCATATAACTTTTGGTCCATTTGGCATGCCCATTTTAGCTCGATAATGTCGATCACTTTCTTGTATAGCCTTTGTTTTTAAAGGCATCTTTGATCTTCTTCTTTGCAAATTCCATCGTAGCAAAAACTTCAGGCATAGCTGGCCTCTCATCCGAATCCACAATCCTCAAGAAAACAAGTAATGGTTGTGACGCTCTAATACAATCTTCAACAACACGCCAAAAACTAGCAGAAATAACTGTATCATACACTTTCTTCCCCGCTTCTGTAGTTGACAACCTAGAATGTGTCCAATCATCACTGATGAATAAATGCCTCAAAGCATCCTTGTGCTTGCATAAGCTTTGAAGGGTCAAAAAAATGTAGCAAATAGGGTGACTCTCGATCTCACAAGGTCCCTCCCATCTGTTTTGCTCCTCATCGCATCAAGAAGGCGACCATGTTTATAAATGAATGTTGTTATTTTTCTTGCCCTCCCGATTATACACTTAAACTGCTTCAAATTGCCTATGTCCTCTAGCATAAGGTCTAGGCAATGGGCTGCACATGGTGTCCAGAACAAAGTAGGCCTCCTCTCCTATAAAATATGACAGTTGCCTTATAATTGAAGGCATTGTCCGTCACTACTTGCATAACATACTCAGCCCCAATCTCTTTGATCTTCCCATCAAGTAACTCTGCCAACATGCTTGCATCCTGAGATTGACTAGAAGCATCAACTGATACCATAAAGTAAGTCCCTGCAGGACTATTAACAAGAAAATTTATCAAGTGTCTGCCTCTTCTGTTTGTCTATTCGTCTGACATAAGAGTGCAACCGTACTGCTTCCTAGAAGTTTTGTGTTCCTCCTTCAGTTACTCTGTTTTAGGCTTTGCCTTCCCTAAAAGAGGAACTCTCAACTCGTGATACGAAGGAGGCTTCAAACCCGACCCATATTGCCCGATAGCCTCTATCATCACCTCAAAACTTCTTAAATTTGCTGCATTAAAAGGGATGTCATGCTCATAAAACCAGTTCGCAATGTGCATGTGAACTTTCTCTTTCTCTTCCAGTAACCTTAGACGATTCTCCAAAGTTGTTTGGTTATGACCTTTGCGATGCCTTTCGTCCACAACTTCTTCAGGAGATTTCCTAAGATGAGTTTCAATTGTCTTTTTTTGTGGTTGTGGCTTAGTGAATTGAAATGCACTCTTCATCCTTTTAGTTGCAGTCCCAGAACTTGGAACAATTGCAGAGGAAGAATTGGAAGGATTTTGGAGGCATTGCTTGGAATATTAGATGACTGAATTTCTTCTACTTTGTCACTATCATCAAATTGAATTGGCTTGTTCATTTTGTTACTCATTATTGCTTGATGCATCTCGTTTGCAATTTCTGTTGTAGTTCGAGGACAATTGGCCACATCCTCATACCCACTGGTAAGATGTTGCTTGAATCTCTTGATTCCTCCATGAACCTTTTTCCCACAGAGTATGCATTGCACGAGATTTTTATCGCTTAATTCCAGCCAAAATTCATATTTCCACCCTGGATCCTTAGACTTGGCCTTTATTTTAGGATCCTTACTCCGCTCCCGAACTTTCCGCCATTTAACTATCTACAAAATACAATTACACAAACAAACAAGACACTGTAATTTGTAATAATAAAACAAGTAAACATAAATGGCATTGAAAAAAGAAAACATTGCATTAACCTGTACAATTTTTTTTATTAAGATGTTACATGCTGTAATTTTTTTTATTAAGATATTACATGCTTCAATCTTTTTTTTAGTTATTACTTATTACATTAACCCTTAAGCACATTAGGCAGCCTATTTATAATTTTACATTAAGATGTTACATGGGGTAATTTTTTTCTTTTCCTGCCTTCCTGCTCTTTCAGGGATAAGGGATAAGGGATAAAAAGGGCAGAATTATGTACTATATATATATATATATAATATAGCAGTATAGGCAGCAGCCGCAACACACACGACATAAACAATAAAGTTATAAATTATGTACCATATATAATATAGCAGTGAAGAAGAACCGAAGAAGTAGAGGCTAAGAAGAAGAACTAAAATAGCAGAGGTGAGAGTCGAGAAGAAGAGAAGAACTGAAGGGAAGAAGAGAAGAACTGAAGAGAAGTCGAGAAGAAGAGAAGAATACCTCAAGCCGTCGCCGAAGTGAGTCGCCTTCTCACCCTCTCTATGTTCGTGAATGTTTAGGGCTCGACTTGATTTGATCGATCGATCTAAAGCTGCAGTTTAGTTTTTTTTATAGCCTAATTGGACTTTGGGTCAAACCATACCCGGCATCACCAAGTCGCCCGCTCTGCTTCTAAGTCGTCCAAGGCGACGACATATCCATCTGAGCGCTCAACTTTCTATCCCTCTAGCAAGTCGCCCGAACGACTTGGCCTTAACCAGCGAGCGAACGCCTAAGCGTCGCCTAGGCGACAACTTAACAACAATGGAAATACAGGAGAGAGATCCGGATTAGCAAACAGTGTGGATTGAGATGGAATTACTTGCGCGTCATTCCAGCAAAATCCCTCAGAAATCGGCTTGCGCCATAATTACAGCCGTAACGGCAATTGTTAGTGGGACACCTAAGTGGACAAGTGGTTGTCAAACATGGCACCTGTCACACAAATTAAACACTGAGCGAATCTAACGAACTCATGGTCTCACTTACACAACACTACGCTTGGGGGCAAGGGGTTGGGTGTTGGACTGGCTTAGTGGGACGCTTGTCCTTCTACCATTGGTTTCAAGGCACTATTAATAGCTCTCCATGCAAAGAGGTAAGAAAAAAGGGCATTTCTAAACACTCGAACTCTATTTTCCTCCATTGTTAACATTTGCTCAAACCTTCACTTACTCTCACACCGGAGCTATCACCCGGCAGTATCTTGCCGTCAAGCCCAGGTGTTTTCTTCTTTGTGCAAGTTGTAAGTCCATTCCAATGTGATTCAAGCTGCAGGGACAAAACGAGTGTTAACACTAGCTCCACAGAGGTGTCAAATCTGTATAATGGATATCTATAAAGGTTAAGGAAACGAGAAAAAAAAAAGATCGAAAACTTTTATTTTAACAAACAATCCAACTACTGTTGTTTTATTTGAAACTAGGTCAATTAGTTCCAGTAAACAAACTACTTTATGAATAACCAACGTAAAATTAATGTGCCAAAACACCTTAGATAATTCAGCAGCTTTCGTGCTTGTGTGCGGTCTTGTCACAGTTTTCCTGCAAATCACCAATCTAAACCATCTAGGTGTGCCATAAGGACTTGAACCTTGTTAATCAGAAACTATTTTTACTTTTATTTTGATAAAAGAAGATATTTTATAGACAAATTCTACACAACAATAAAAGGCACTCAACTAAAAATGACAACTTTAAATAACATACTCTTGTACTTAATGAGATTAGTATTAGACATTTTAATAATATCAACAAACATTCTTAAAATCATTTTTCATGTATATAAATCAGCTTACCAAATGTTTCTGTGAAACTCTGGCCCTCAAATTGTAGCTTCAATTCATCTAAAATCATAGAAGAAAAGGGATTTAGAGAATGAAAACAAATATTTTAATGATTGTGAATATTGAATTGCAACCAGAGTATACTTAAATCAGAAACTCAGAAACTCCGAATCATTCCTATGAAAAAATCATAAATAACTAAGCAAATGATTTAGAAAAGTATGTGATGCATGTTATATGATTGTAAATAGAAATAGCATAAGCATTAATTTGTCCAAAAAATTCTACATGTTTCATCTTCCAATTTCCGTAATCACAACAATCGTTGGATCTTGCAAGAACAAAATTGTACACGAATTTATCTACTGTGATGCACTACAACAACCAACAATTTGAATATTCTTTCGGACCATCTTGCAAGAAAATTGCATGATCATGAAAATGTAAACCAAATGGATTTCAAGAGAACTATAAATTGGATGAAAAGTATTTTACTTATTGGTACTAAGAACAATGCAAGTTATCATCTTTCAAATACATCTCCTGAATGAAATTTCAGTAAGAACAATACATTTAATTAGTGTCACCCAGTATATACTATACAGGCTTGCTGAACAGAATCATTTTTAAAAAGAAAAATATAATAGAATATCTTACTATTGAAACCTTATATACTCCCTCCGTTCTAAAATTAGATATACATTTGTAAAATAACTTTTAGGAAAAGTTTTATTATTCCAAACACATCTCTAGCATTAAATAAAAATGTAATAATAGTGGCATGATAGTACTCAATGAATCAAAAAAAAAGTGGTATAGTAGAAACTTCATGTCACTTCATAGTCTAAATATAAAAAAAGATCTCTAATTTTGGAACGGAAGAAAAATAAAATTTTCTCCCTAATTTTGAAATTTTTGAAATAGAGGGAGTAATTATTATTGTAAGATATGTTGATAAGGAGACTTATTACAGAAGGTTACATTTAACTAATGTAGTTTCATGGGTTCCAGACAAGCCTCTCACTTCAAGAATCATTATTATTATTATTATTATTATTTAAATATGTTATTGGAAAATAATATACTAATATTCGTCATTACAACACCTAGAGATGGAATCTTTTGAGAGGCTACCTTCTTCTCATCATATGGTCTATAAATGATCAGTTGATACAAACGCTATATGCTTACTTCCAGACAGTGAGAAAAATAGTATTTGTTAGTACTTAGATTATGTGCATTTTAAATTGATTTGATGATGAAATGAAAAGCAATGTATATTTGTAAACCAGTAGCTTTGTAAAGTCCTTGTGAGAAATTAATATGTAAAAGGACTTAATTAGGGATCAAATTTGTTAGATTGATCCATTTCGTAGAATTATAAGTTGTAATATTTGAAATAAAGAAGAAGGTTGATCGCAGAGAAAAAGTAACTATCAAGTTCGTAGGACATAGAAGATGATCGTAGAACAAGTCTAAGTAACTTCAAGTTCGTAGAGTAACTAACATCGTAGAGCATGGAACTCAGAAGCGTAGAAACAAGACTGCACACAAATTACTTTACTATATGGGAAAGTAACTCTATGATCAGATAAAATCGTAGAGCACCTGAATTCTGACAATTAGTGTCAGATTATGATAAGGTCCTAGTCCTAGGATTGAATATATCAAGGTTGATCCCTCCAAAGATTTTCGATAAGGTCAATGAAGCTAGAGCTATTTGTAACAGCTATACCAGCAAGGACAAGGACATGTGTCTGCAACTGCACAATGCTCAGTACTGGGGATAACGACCTGAGGTGGTCCAACAGACAACAATGCAGAGTCAACGATAAGGAATCAACAGGTGTCCTAGACAAGATTAAAGCAACGGTAAAAATCTCAACGAGAAGATCCCAAGGAAGCTCTATAAAGGGCAGCAAACTTCAATCATCAACTAAGTATCAAATCAAGCCAAAACACTGCCTAAAAGTTCAAAAAGCTTCCTACTCTACGATTCTAACAAAGTTCAACTGCTGCTAAGTTATTCAATCAAGAAGCTCATTGCCACTTAGCAGCACCTCAAACCAACTTCATTCATTTATAATTATGATCTTAGTGTTTAGTGTAATCCAAGTTTGTGTGACTTGAGGGATTCTTAGTGAATCAGTTGTAAAACAATTCTTTGTGAACTGTAATCTTAGTGATTTACCCTCCTTAGTGGAATATCCCTACTCTCGGAGTAGAAGAGAGAACTAGGAGACTTTTGTGCTCTGAACCTCTTAAAAATCTGTTGTGTTCTTTATATTTCTGCATTCTATTTTTCTTGCTACTCTACGCTTTTCAGTTAGTGACTGTTATCACATTTCTGCTAAATTTAGAACTGATATTTCCTTTATATCTTTGAAGGGGCATCTTCAAAAATATCATTCCGCTGCGTATATCAAAATCAATTATCTGTTTAACTATTTGGTAATCAATTATTAAAAAGAAATTTTAAAAAGATATATTCAACCCCCCCTTTTAGATTCATTCTTGTGCTTCTGGGGACAACAAGTGGTATCAGAGCTTTCGGTTCTCTTTGAACTAGCTTAATCGCTTGAGTAGATGTATGACACAAAACAAAACCAGTTCTGAACTTGGTGGTAGAAACAAGCCACCATTGTGTAATAAAGACAAGTTTGCTAATTGGAAGGTTCGTATACAGGTGTATATGGATGCTATTGATGACGAGCTAATTGATGTTGTGTTAAATAGGCCATATATTCATACAAAGATAGCTCCTAGCTCTGATGATCCAAACAAAGTAGCCGTCAAACAAAGAGTAGAGTGGACTAAGAACGAGAAGAAGCTTAGCACTGGACAAAAGAGCTAAGAACATTCTGTTTGTGGCTCTTGAAGATGAATTGTTTAAGAATGTGGTAAACTTCAAAACTGCCAAAGAAGTATGGGAATCCCTTCTTGTTATGCATGAAGGCATTGAAGAAGTTCGAGAAAACAAGCAATCCTTGCTTACTCAGCAGTATGAGATGTTCTCTCACATCTCAAGAGAATATATTACTGCCACCTATGAAAGATTCAATACCCTGCTCAATTTCCTTAGAGCATTTGGTAAAGTTTATCCTAACAAGGATTTAAACATCAAATTCATGATAGCATTGCCTAGCAAATGGGATGCCAAGACTACTGCAATCAGAGAGTCAAAGAATTTGCATGAGAAAGCTCTATAGAAATTTGTTTACATATGAGCTTGAGTTGAACCAGAGAGCTAAAACTGCAACAACAGAGAACAAGAGAAGAGATAAAGGAGTTACCCTCAAAGCTGCAGAAGTCTCCTCAAAAGCTCCTATAGAAGAAGATTCTGAAGAAGAAGGCGATGATGAAGACTTAGTCTTGCTTGCCAGAAGACTGAGAAAATTCATGAGAAAAGGAAGAAGCTCAAACTTCAGAAGAAACAACAACAACAAAAGAGACTCCTCCAAAAGCCTAACAAATTTGATCTATAACTAAGCTGGAAAGTTGTACTATTCTAAGTGTATATTGGATAGTTTGTAGTATACATATTTGGGGTGTGGTGCCATAAGACAACATACAAATCTTTCTCAATCCATCTCTTCTTGGTCTTATTTTCCAAATCATAACCCTAATACACCCCCTCTGTTCTAAAATATAAGAATAAGTTTGATTTTTCAAAGTTAGTTTGAAATATTTTCTTAGTAATTTTGACTATGCAGACAAATTCTCAAGTACTCCCAAGTTCAGTTATTTGTCAGAGCCAACATGATAATAAATAAATTTATAGTAGCTTTCTTGTGGAATTAATTGTGGAACTGAATTTGTAAGAAAACTTAGATTATAATGTGATTGATGATTTAATAATGTTGTATCCTTTATTAGCTCCTTTTTCTATCGTGTTCTTTTACTTCCCATCCTTGGGCAACAAACCAGAATTCTTCTCTATGTTATTTTAATGATTAAATAAAAGCTATATTGAATAAACATCATTCACTAATAAAAAAAATTCAAAAACTCAATTTTTATAATTTATGATTAATTTTTGATAGGGAGTTGTAACTATAACATCTTATTGATCAAATAAAAACATTGTTATATTGAATAAACACCATTCAATAGAAATGCAAAAGCTCAATTTTTGTAATTTATGATTAATTTTGATAGGGAGTTGTAACTATAACATCTTATTGATTAAATAAGAATATCATTTTATTAAATTAAATAAAACAATAAAACACCATGCACTAATTCAAACACAAAATTCTCTCTCTCCCTCTATATATATATATGTAATTTATGACTGATTTTTTTTGTGCATTGGGAAAAAAATGAGAAGAAAGAAAGAGAAAGAATATAACTCATTATTGTTTATATAAGACTAAAATAAAGGATTTTAGTCCTTTACACATCCTAACTAGCCATAAAAGGCACCCTTCACTTGCTTTTGGACGAGTGAATCACTCTCTGTTAATTGGCAACTTTTTTCTACCACTAATGGCTAAGTGTAAAAACGTATAAACCACAGGTGGTAAATTGTATTTTACTCAATAATCTTCAATTTAAAGGGAAACTACAACATGCAGCTTGAAAATAGTTATGAAATATTTAGGAAATACACAAAATTTACTGCACACCTGTTAAACCAGATTTCAGCGGACTTGTGCGTCTCTTATGAGCCATTGCAAGTGCTAGGGCGTGCTCTACCTTTGGAGAAAGAAAATGAATAGAATTATATTTTTGTAGACAGAGATGATACTATGAATAGGCAAAATAAAGTAGTACTCCCTCCATCCCACAATAAACATCTTAGTTTGACTTTCACGGTCAAATTAACCATTTTTAAAATTAACAAATCTTAAAAATATTCAAGATATGTGTCGAGAGACTATGATCACTATAAACCATGAGAAATTTACTGTCAAAGTCAATTTTCATGATTTAAAAATGTTATATAAATATTTTTAATTATTAATTTTAAAAGTGGTTAATTTAACCATTAAAGTCAAATTAGGACGTTTATTATGGGTTGGAGGGAGTATATCATAAGAGAATAAGAAATCCACTAACTTGAAAAAAGGTTAACCACCATAAAAGAGAATCAAGAAATTGAGATTACTATTCCAATTCCTCTAGAGCAGTTATGAGTATACATACCCCTAAAGCTTCCATTTCTGAAGCCCACAACGAAGCAAGAAAAACTATTCTATCTCTAAAGATTTATATTGGATACAGCTCAAAATCAAAAACTTTTGTTGACGCAATACCCTTATTGTAACAACCCGGTCAAATCCAAGTCCAAATCAAACAGTACCAAGACCCAATTCACTGTCTCGATAGTATCTTTTTCGGTCATCTTAGCTCATCACAGACTCACCCAAAAAGTCATAACTGAAGGTACTACTAATAGTTGTTTGAATTCTTATATACATATCAAATTGTCCCACACGTTCCGATGTGAGACTAGGGTATTACTCTTATTAACTTTCATGATTTCTCAATATTGAAGTCCTAACCCCTAATCTTAGAAACCTGGATATGTCCTAGTTCATCTATTGAAATATGAACCGATATGTTTTCCGGGAATTTTTAATATTTAAAGCCCAACTAAGATAACAAGTATAAACTTTAAAGGATATAAAGGAAGAATATCAAAACTACAGTGAGAAACTTGAATAAAACTGTCCACCAACAATCCAACTGACCAAACTTTTTAATGAGAAAGACTTATTTTAGATACTAAGTTGCAAATATACCACAATCCTCATACACCAAGTTGCACGCAATTATGCCTTTGTTACTAAGCTAGTTCCATTTGAAGTTTGAACTTCGCTTTCTAGAGGAAAAGAACAAACAAAAAAGCCTGTTGACAGTTACAGGTTGTTCAATGCATCATTAAAGATAATATTTTGTATGTTCTCTTAAACTGTAGGAAAGTTTCACAAAGCAAGGACTAGTATACGTTTCTGAAAGAAGTGCCAGTTGCAGGGCCAGAAACAAGACTTCTCTTCAACAGGTAACCGTTCAATGCTGAGAGAATTATACAGATGTATGATCCACTATATAGGATGACATCAACCACTTCTGTTAAGTAATTTCTGAAGATTTTAAAAAAATCAAGGGGAAATACAAACCCTTTATGGTCCAGCTAACTCCATAGCCGACCAGATGCTTCTTCCTGAAATTGGCCCATGTTGTATACAACTACGAAGCGGCAGTAAATATGTGGAAGCATACTTGCAGTCACTTGAATAGGGAAGTTGTGACAAGACTGAACATTTATTTTAATGTCAAACATAAAAAAATAGAAATAGTTTTTTTATAATATAACTCCATCTAAAAACAAGTAGTTTCAGCATCCCTAACTGTCAGGCCCTGCTTGTAGCCTAACCAGAGAATAAGAGAGAAATATAGATAGACAGATAGAAATAGAGATAAACTAGAGAAATTAGGGAGGAAGAAGGAGAGGAATTCAGAGCTTCATCTCTGAATTCGTGAGAGAGAGAGAAGAGAGATAGATAGAAAGAGAGAAGAAGCAGTTGAAAGCTTCCTTCCTCAATTCATTACACAATTCATATCACAAAACTTGGGGAATACTCTTCCATTTACACATATATATAGATAATAAATGTTAATAATGAATCTCCTAACCTTCACTACTTTTCTTATCCTTCACTCATATTTAACTAACTACCTATGTGCTCACATGCTCACTCTATCTTCTAGAATACAACTATCATATATGCCAGTTTACCCTTGGCCTGACAATGCCTTTCCCTTAAAATTTTTCATGCGCTCATGAAAGTGTTCTTGGTTTGTTCCCTCTTCAGACTTTCTTGACAAACTATCTGTTGTTGTATTATCCTTCCCTTTCTTGTATGCAATGATGTAGTCATATCCCAAAAGTTTGCTCATCCATCTCTGCTGCAAACAAGTTACCACCTTCTGTTCCAAAAAGTATTTTAGGGAGTGGTGATCTGTTCTAATGATGAACTGTCTTTGTCCCAAATAGGAAGACCATCTTTTAATAACTTCAACCACAACCATTAATTCCTTTTCATAAGTGGAGTAACTCTGAGCCTTGAGTCCCAAAGCCTTGCTGAAATAGGCAAGAGGCCTCTCTTATTGCATTAGAATGGCTCCAATCCCTGTTCCTAATGCATCAGTTTCAATCTCAAAAGCCTTAGTGAAGTCTGGTAAGGCAAAGACTAGTGAAGTAGTGAGAGTCTTCTTTAGAGTTGTAAAGGCCTGTTGAGCCTCTTGATTCCATCCAAATTTCCCTTCTGAAGAAGTGTGGTCAGAGGTTTAGCAATAGTTCCATATATAGCCCTTAATAAATTTCCTATAGTACCCAGTGAGACCAAGGAAACCTCTCAGCTGTTTGATGGTTATAGGGGAAGGCCAATCTAACACATCCTAGACCTTAGTAGAGTCTACTGCTACTCCTGCACTTGAAATGACATCCCCCAAGTAGTCAATCTGAGACTTGGCAAATGCGCACTTACTCATTTTAGCAAACAACTGGTTCTCTTGCATTACTTGAAACACTTCTTTAAGATGCTTGTAATGCTCTTTCATATCTTTAGAATATACCAGGATGCCATCAAAGAATACTAGTACATGCTTTCTTAGGAGAGGCTGGAACACTTGGTTGATTAAGTTTTGGAATGTAGCAAGGGCATTTGTAAGCCCAAAGGGCATGATTGTGAATTCAAATAACCCTTTATGTGTTCTAAAAGTTGTCTTCTCAATGTTTTCCTCTTTCATTCTAACTTGGTGCTACCCATCCCTCAAGTCTTGTTTAGTATAAACCTTAGCTCCTTGTAATTCATCCAGTAGCTCATCAATGAGAGAATGGGATATTTGTTCTTGATGGTCAAAGAGTTGAGATTCCTGTAGTCCACATAAAACCTCTATCTACCAGCTTTCTTTTTAACTAGGAGTAATGGTGAGGCATAAGGACTTTGACTTGGTCTTATGATACCAGACTGTAGCATTTCTAAGACTAGTTTCTCCACTTCATTCATAGGAACATTTGTAGGGCCTAATAGAGAATGGGGAGGAATTAACTTTGAGAGGAATGCTGTGATCAAGAGTTCTTTTAGGTGGTATGCCCTGGGGTTCTTGGAAAATGTTTGCATATTCTTCAAGTAAGGTTTGTAGCTTGGAATCTAAGATGGGGTTTGAGTTTTGAAGTGAACGTCAACTGGGGTTGGAATTTTGTGGAAGTGTGTGTTTAGTTGATTAGGGACAGAGTGAACAACTACCAGCATGCTATGTTCTTGCTCAATGATATCTTGCAGTTGTACCTTCTATTCCCCATAGTTGAACTGGATAGTTAGGTTCTCATAATCAAAAGTGGTTGGACCAAGCTTCTTTAGCCACTGAACCCCTAGTACCATGTCACAACCTCCTAGAGGTAGCAGCCTAACTGTATCCTTGAAGTAGAAATCCCCCATTTTCCTTTTAAAGTATGTACATTGTTGATCACTGGCTAGCTGACTCCCATTAGCTACTGAGACTATCATGGGAGGTGTAGGTTCCAATGTGCACCTGAATCTTTGGGCTGTTTTGGGATCAAGGAAGTTGTGGGTACTGCCCCCATCAATAAGGATAGATACGGGCCTCTTTCCAATGTATCTAGTCATCTTCATGGTTTAGGGACTAGTTTGTCCTTCCAAGGTATTGAGAGAGACTTCTATATTTTCAGTAACTATTGGGTCCTCTTGGGTTTGGTTCTCAGGTTCGTCATCAAATACAGGAGGGCCAGTGTATTCCTCACACTCTTAGCCTCTTCACAGGTGATCATAAAGTTTTGGGGCGCCTTACATTGGTGACCCATGGTGTACTTCTCATCATAGTAGAAACAAAGGCCCTTAGCCTTCCTCTCATCTCTTTGGGCTGCTGTAATGGGTTTAGGTTTGTTAAGTCTTTTGGGATATATAGGTGAGCATAGGAGTTTTGGTTGTAGGAGGTGCAGGGAGGTCCTTTTTTGTGTTGGGCTGAATGTTTGTATAAGAAGTCTGGGCTTTAGGGTAGGTGTTGGCAGGTTTAGGAATAGGACTTTCATAGAACTTGGCTTGTTTGAAAGTTTAGGAAAGAGTTTCTGGGTCAAGCAACTTCATTATCTTCTTAGCTTCATCTTTAAGGCCTCCGATAAAATTCCCCACAAAAAAGTCCTCAGTCAAGTAAGGCAACTTCTCTAGCAGTCTCCCTTTATGCCTCTCAAACTCATCATAGTATGTATTCACAGTGCCCACTTGTTTCAACAATTTGAATTGCTCATAGATATTCTCCACACCAGCCTCTGTAAACCTTACAATGAAGTCATCTGCAAACTCCCTCCACGTAAGCCCATCCTTGCCATTTACATAAAACTTGTACCAGTATTTTGGAGAGCCATGTAGATGCATCCCAACTATAGCAATCCTCCTCTGAGAATGAATCCCATAGATTCCAAAATACTCCTCACAATCCTGGATCTAGCTCTTTGCATCATCACCTTTAGTAAAGGATGGAAACACCAACTTAAGATGCTTAAGTTCTCTCCCCTCTTCTTCATTTTCATCATTTTGGTTCTTTTTCCTCCATTGAGCATCATCTTCTTCATTTCTCCTAACTCTTTCTTGCTCAGCATGCCTAGGGTCTCTAAAGAAACCCCTATCCCTTCTTTGTCCCATATGAAGTTATGAACATGTCTCTTTCCTCTTTCCTTGCTCCCAAAAGGATTCTCAAATCCTTCTTCCTTATCTGACCCCATCGGCTTCAGTAGCTCATTCATACCACCCATAAAGTAATCTATCTTCTGATCAAAGAGTTGCAATTTCTCATTGGTGTACTCCCTGTACCTCAAAAAGTCCTGCTGCAACATTTGTGAATGTCTAACGATGATCACATAGGGTAGAGTTGAAATGAATCAAAAGACAAGTGTGATGCTGAGTTTGAAAATTTATCAAGCAGCAACAATACTATCTGATTATGAGTAAGGGAGTTTGAGTAGCTTTATAAGTGAGAAATGGATATCTTCAGTGAAACAAACTGAGTATCCGAGGCAAAGCAAGTTTTAAATTCAACTAGCTACAACTTAGTTGAATTTTTAAAGAGAAAATGAGCACACAAGCACAAGCACCAAGAGATCAAAATTTAGCATAAACACTACCAGTGTAGTAATAAGTGCCAACACTAAAAATATGACTGAAAACTGTTTGTTTATGGACTGAAAATTTAACTAAGGGCTGAATTTAGATGTTTCTGGTTTTTGATTGTTTAACTGATACTAGATATACTAAACAAGCTTATTCGAATCACTTAAACACAAATAAAAACAAATCAAACAAAATTTTATCATATAATCTGGAAATTTTTACCGACCGAGAGTAAACAACAATTTATGGATTGAAATATGCTTGGGTGTTGTTGTTTATGACAATTATAGTTTGGGCTATATGTATATGACTGAAACGAGTGGGTTTGATGAGTTTAATACCTGAAACCAGTGATTTAACTCTTGAATTTTCCGAGTTGCAGGTGTTGGCAGAAAACAGAGCCTCCGAAGTGGTTTTTCTGCTGCCTTGTGACTGAAATCTGGAGTTGTTGACGATGAATTGGGGCTGGGATTAGTCTTAGAAGTATAGAAGAGACTAGAACAAATAGAATTCAGATAGAAGATATAAAGAAGCAGAAATCAGAGGTTGAAGATAGAGAAGAAAATAGAGGATTAGAGGAAGAAGATGATGGTTCTGGAACAACCAACAGCCCTGATACCAATATTTTCAAGCCCTGCTTGTAGCCTAACCAAAGAATAAGAGAGAAATAGAGATAGACAGATAGAAATAAAGAGAAGCCGGAGAAATTAGGGAGGAAGCAGAGGAATTCAGAGATGAATCTCTGAATTCGTGAGAGAGAGAGATAGAAAGGGAGGAGAAGTAGTTGAAAGCTTCCTTCCTCAATTCATTACACAATTCATATCACAATAATTGGGGAATACTCTTCCCTTTACGCATATGTATCCTTTACACACATATATATCCCCTAACCACTACTTTTCTTTATCTTCACTCATATTTAACTAACTACCCATGTACTCACATGCTCACTCTATCTTCTAGAATACAACTATCATATATGCCCAGTTTACCCTTGGCCTGACACCAACCTCTGCTAACTATAGTCAAAGATTTACAGAAACAATCGTGATTACGGACCGAACATAACTTTTGTAAACAGTTACAGTAAGAGATACATGTATATGCACTTGCAGCTCATCACGTAATAATAGAAATTAAAATTAATTGATATAAGCTAATTTGTACAACACTTAAAACATAAGTATATGACAGAAACCTTGAGTGAAGTCAGTTCCCGAAGCCCTTTCTCCACTAATAGCATGTTCTCAACGTTTCCCGCATTGTTCAAATCCTGTGGAACGTTTCCTCTTTCCTCCAAATCATTGTTCACTGTTAAGTAAATAGAGTGGTGACGAAGACAGTGGGGGAAAAAGGGAGAGTAGGTGAGTAAACTGAGAAATACATAAAAAGCTTTCAAGGAACAAAATGAGTCCCACAACAATTTACCTAGAGAAATTTCATCTTTTGCTTTCTGTCCAGCAGCTAATACAACTTCAACAGGAAGAGGGGCAAATGATGACCAGTATTCATGTCTTGCTGTAGCTATTTCTGAAAGAACACCTGCAAAACATTGCAATGCCAATCATAAAATATCTCGTCATGCAGAACATAGTTTCTAAGACCATTAATAGGAAGCACATTTGAGCAAATTTTAATGTTATACTACTATGACCATATTTTGGAATGTAGCATTTGAAAGAAAATCTTCCCAATCTATTCTAAAGGCTAAAACTGTAATATATAAAAATGGGTGGATAAAAATCCAATTACTGGTTTGCTTTCAACTGTATGTTGTGCAAGAGGAATGGGTCAAAATGGTAAAAGAATGATTGCATCCGCAAGTGAATTTAATGAGCAGTGAATGCAAAAGGAAAAAGAGTGATATAATTAAGTAGAACTTGCCACAAAATGCTGTAGTACTTATATTTTGTTGTTCGCCTATTTGGAGATTCTAGGGGTAATTATTCTAGACCAGGTTGTTTAAAGGGTGTCTAAGAGTCTTGATGGGTAGATGCGCACCTATTTCTCTATTGAAGGAAGGATAGATTCAAACCTTATTTTGAGTACTATGCCTTTCTTTCTATGGGTTTAGCTGATTCTCTCGTGAGAATAGTGTGTCGATTCCTTAGGGTAGGTGCTACTGAGGACTTAGGTTAGGTAAGATTACTAGTCTTTTGAAATTTGTCTGTGGACCTAGAGAAGAGAGGGTTAGGTCTTGGTAACGTAGTTTCTAAGAATATCTCTGAGATGAGGAAGTGGTTGTAGTGTTTCCTTTTAGGCTCATTTTCTGAAGCACAAGGTGATCAGCAGCAAGTATGGCTTGGGCCTCGGCCTACACCAGAATGGCTGGGATGCTGATTCCATCCATTCAATGATCACTAATGCAATTCTTGGAAGGTTAGTCACAAGTATAGAATTCTTCCTTGCTCTTGTTAGGTATAGCACTGAGGTTGGAGGTCCCATTCGTTTTTGGGAGGATCTTGGAGGTTTCTTTTGTAACAGCTTTTCCTCGTCACTTCTTTCTGCAGTTCACAATGTTCCGACATCTAGTTTCCTTAGTCATGAAGGTCATTCCATTTCTTGGAATTTCTGGTTTCTAGAAATCTTAAAGAGGATGAGGATCCATCATCTTTAATTATTCTTCTTAATACTTACTTCATTTTCTTCCTCCCTATTACGTTTCTTCGATTTTGAAAGGTCCCGGTATATTCTTTTCTAAGTCCTTTATTCCACTTTTATAAAACAAAAGACCCCAACAAAATAAAAAATAATAATAAACAAAAGCATTGAGAAGGGGAAAAACACATTTCAGATAGACCGGAAAAAAGAAAATTTTAATTTACCATGGTCAACACATAAACTCCAGTACCGAGCAAGCCAGCACCTCTTAAGAACAACCTCTTCCTAATATAAAAAACTGTGACCCATGTAAGTATGGCATAAATAAGTTCAACAGAGAATATGATGTACGACCCGTATTAACATATACCATCTCTTCCTGAGTGAGCATCATTCTTTTTGTCATAGTTCGAAGTGATTTAACTTCGCACGTGGCATCATGAAGTTGCTCCAGAGTAGATATCGCTTCCTCCCTAGCAGACTAATTAGAAAATAACAGAATCATAATTAGGCTGCATCACACATCCTTTTTTTTCCTTTTTTCTAGTTATTTTGATAAAAGAAGAAATTTGATTAATAGAAAAGTAAGAATACAATAAATGCACTGCATTGCACATTGTCATAACTTACAAATCATAAGATATTGGAAAGTATAGCAGGAAAAGGAAAATCATACAAGACAGAAGTTTGGAATACCTCAACTTCCATCTGAAGGGATATAATCTCTTCACCTTTACCACCGTAAGTTTGTTGTACAGCTTTGATAGCAGCCTGCAAGAAGAATTTTCTTTAAATACAATACCTCACTTAGGCATTTCACCTGCTGGCCAAAAGCACATAAACCTAGATTAAGATCTGATGCGTAATTAGAGATGAGAATGTGCAGGTACTACTTGATTGACGCCACTAAGGAAATGTTCAGTGACAGTTACTCTACCCTCTTCATCCTACAAACATAGATCATTTAATTTGTTTTGGGATTTTTCGGAAGGTTTTCAATACATTCCACAAAACATATTTATGAATTATATATTCTTTTCAATAGAACTGTTTACCTTTTCTAGAAGTATCTATAAATGTATCGGAACGATAGGTATACATATGTATTTAACATGTCCCCAAAAATCCCCAAAACAAAATGAACTGCACTGCAAGACAGCCATAGTAGTTTCCTATGTAACAATTGTGCTACATAGCTTGATTATTGCACAAATACATTCCAGATGACCTTAGAACCCTCCCATGTATATTTATTTATTCTAAAATTACCTAGTTTAATTTGACAAAATTGACTGAAAATCTGGACTTAAAAGTGAAATATGGCACGAAAAAATAAAAAAGAAAGAAAATATTCAAAAAAGTGCAGCTATAAAATTTCCATTTTCTACAAAGATATAGACAAATATACCCCAAAAGCACCCATACAAAAATTGATCCTACCTCACACAAAAAGCAAGCCACAGTTTCACCATACTGAATAACATTTAAAGCCAATCTGTGAAAAAGCAATTCACTGTGAACATGTTTTACGCAGTTGGGTTGAATTGATACGTGTACAATCTTAACCAGAGAGCAGGTGTGTTAAAACATATTTTCTTCAGGCTCGGCCAGGAACTGAAAAAAATGGTGCTTATGGCATATGTTAAGAGGGGATAATTTTGGTAGCAGACTACTTTGCCATGGTAAGTATACTTTGAGTCTATAGGCGAGATGAATTTTATGATCTCGACTAGTCAAACCCTCTTTAGAAATTTACAACCTAATCCTATTTTGTTCATGAAAGGGACATTTTTCTAGTAAGAATATATTGTTAGTTCATGAATTCAAATTGATGTCTAAACTAGGTTGGAATATTTAGAATGATCAAGTTATTTATGACCGATTCAAAAAACAAATGCATAAAAACATATAAGAATGTAGAAGACGGTAGTCATGAATATGCTCTTTATACATACAGGAATGTACTCTCTCCGTCCCACAAAAAATGTATGGACAAAAAAAAACATTTCCCCCAAAAGATGTCGAAATACACAATTCAAATCCAAAATATTGTATGAAAACTATTTTACCCTTAAAAGTACTCAAGTAGGGTCCATTTCAAGTAGGGTCCATTACTTTTACGGAAAGTAAAGAATCATATTGTACTTATGTGGGGTCCATTATGGTTAAAATTAGAATTTTTTTATTCTCTTTCCTCTACTTTGATTTTTCTTAATTTGTGTTAAAGTTGTACTTAAGTCAACTTTATACTGGACGAAGGGAGTATTAGTGTTAGCATGCCTGTATTATGTGTCAATTTTCGAACGAGGATATGATGCTCATTGACATATATATGCATGTGTGTCAGTGTATGGTACTGACCTCCCTTTCTTGCAGAGCTGCCTCCTTCCTGAAGAGCATAAAATAAGCATATGAATGTAATTTATAAACTGTGGCACCATAATAGCTACTTATCAAAATTCTTATGCTTGCCTGCTAACAAGACGTGCTTCCATTGATACACCTTCTCCAAGACTTGCAACCTAAGATAATAAGCCACGTTATCCGTTAACAAACTTTAGGAAATTAGAGTAACCCCGATGCTAAAATTTTAAAATAGATTTTTACAACGGAAAAAAGTCCATATGAACATGTGGACCACATCAAGACAGCTAGTAACCAGAATGAAACAAAAACAAATTGATGCAATGAAGTTTTTAAAATGAACACTTTCTTTGCAAAATAGTTTGTTCAAGGATAAAAGCTACCTGTTTTTCGAGCTGTCTAGCCCTCACTTCTGATTCCTCAAACCTCTCTTCTACAAGTCGAAGCTGAAAGACACGTGATAACAGAGTGGCCAAAGACATGATAAATCCCTCAACTCATTCAGATGTTGAATTGTGAGATAACAGCAATATCAAAGTGATAATACCAGAAATGAATATCACTCAATTTTTGGTGAGCCAAATTAAAAAAAGATTACTATGCTCGATGCTAAATCAAACCTCTACAACAAAAGAATAAGGGAATTGATATCTCCACACGGAAAATTGATATTTCTGCAAGGCTCTCCTCACATGAATAATATATGGGACCTTTATTTGAGTGAGACCTCGTGGAAATATCAATTTTGCTTGTGGAAATGGTAATTCCCAAGAATAATAATGTTTGGGGTACCAAAATTGATGCGTCATTTTGGTTAATAATATCTTGGTGATTCATAATGTAAAAAATGTCAATTATTGAGCAACCAATGCAATAATGGCATATCAATTTGGTATTCCAAGCACTACTCCAAATAAAAAATGCAAATGCATGAATTTCATAGTGTATTAAAGAATTGAAAATAATTACTATGATGTCACCTTCTCGAGTAAACTTTCATTTTCTTCCTGTAGCATGTCGAGCTGCAATACAAGTTCACTCCTCATTAATGATATCTCCAATTGTGTCTCTGTATTTTTTCCTTAATGGCAAATACATCATCAACTGGAAAATTTTCATACCTCGTCTTGTAAAGCAGAAGTAGTACGCTGGTTGCTAGATTCCCGAAATTTCATACTACCCATATCTAGGGACAACCTGATAATCAATCAGACAAGAACGTTAAATATTAAATAAAAATAAATAGTATAAAGGTAATGAGCTTAAATAAATCTAAATAGCTTTTTTGGTCTGTGAATCTAGATAACCTTCCAACTCAAGCACGAAATCAATGTTGAGTCAACAATCAATCATCGAGATGGGCACCATCAAGCGAGATCGAGACCAGCCCCTTGTATAGGGTTCTAGATGGACAAAAGTTTAAGGAAACGAGTATGGTTTGGTTACAACATTACACATGTACAGAATAAAACAGAGAGACTATGGAGGGACCAGAATATGTACTAACAAAAACCGACACTATGTTTAGTTCATAGTATAATATAACCAAATGCTGCTCAACTGTATTTTGGACCAACAATCTTAATTAAATTGCATTCTATTCCTACGGGGGGAAAAAAAAAACTAAGCAGACAACAAGTTACTAAATTTCTGTTAATTGTTCAAGAAATTATCTATCTTGTTGGAGGAATATATGAAACCATCACTCAATACATGTGAATTATCCGATATTAAGTACTGTAATTAAATGGAAGCTAGTTAGTACGTGCAAAATAAATTGGAAATAGCAAATTAAATTTCAAAATTACAAGTATAAAGAGGCAAGGATAATACTGATGACAAAAAATAAATAAAAAATAAAAAAAATAAAGGAAGAAAAAAAAAGAATGAGCTCATAGAAAGTGAAGTTTAACAAATCTCAAAGTTTCAGCATACCTCTTATCTTTTATAGGTTCATGCTGAAGCTCTCCAGGAATCCCAGATTGGGTTGGCCTAAGTGACAAAGGTATACTTGGGGGAACCATAGCAACTGGCTTGACTCCTAAATTGAGACGGGCAGCTGCAGCAGAACGAGCAGACAAAGGTTGTTCCAAGGAGCCGACAGAATGAGATGTCCGGATACCTGAACCAGAACGTGCAGAAGGAGGTTGAGCTTGTTCTACAGAGTTGGGGCTTTGAGATGAACGCAGAGAAAATGAAGAACGAGTAGATTGAGATTGTTCCGTAGGATTAGACTGAGATGATTTCGCAGCTAAGTTTGAGCGAGCGGATGAAGGTTGTTGCTCAACATAATTGGTAGTTTGAGGTACTCGGCTGCTGGCAAAGGGCAAAGCTTGTTGTTCAACAGATTTAGGCGTTCGACTGCCAGTTGAAGGCGGTTGTTCAACATGGTTAATGGATTGTGGTGCTCGGCTGCCTACTGATGAACGATCCAATGGAAGTTGTTGGTCAAAATAACTGGCAGATTGAGGTGCTCGGCTGCCTATTAATGAACGAGCCTGTGGAGATTGTTGGTCAGCATAGTTGACAGGTTGAGATGTTCGGCTGCCTGCTGATGATCGTGTAGACAGAGGACGTTCTACCACTGAGGTACGGATTGACTAACAGAAAAAACACAGAAGTTTCAAGCCTTGCAAACAATGTTACCATTTAACCTATAACCAAGAATTAGATTCTGAATTTTACAGAAGGGATAAATCTAAGGACATGTAAGTCTTCAGTATCCATATCATCTTCAACCAAACTTAAAAACATCAATCCACATATATCCATAACTTCAGCTAGCTATAAATGTTTATATTGAGGATATAAAATCCCTCAAGTAAAGCCTTGCGATCCTATTATATACCTACTGGTTTACTCCACTCATTCTCAATTGGGTTTGACCTCAACATAGTAGCAATTTCGTTCACTTATTTGACCAACAGCCCCATGCCACCAAAAATAAAATGGTCTCCACGTGTTTGGCTTCACCAGAGGGCCCTTTGAGAATATAAAGTCTCAAAAGGACACAGAGAAAGTTCTGCAATCCTAAATATAAATATGATTGGCTACTCACTAATTAACAACTGGTTTTGAGTTGGATGGTCCAAAGTTACAAATAGAATATTCACAAAGCCCTATGATGAAATCATATAGGCAAGAAATTATTGGTGATTAGCATGCCTAGGTTTAGACTAAATAGCATTATAATCAACTCTCAACAAAAAGACAAATTCATAATATCATGTCCAAGTAATTACTATGGGTTAGCCTACCAATTATCAGTAAATCACCATAAAACGAATACCCAATTAAAAGAAACTCTCTCAAAACAACTTTCTTCATGCAATGTAATGGAAAATTAACAATAGGCATTACTGGTATAAGACTAATCTTATTTACCCTATTAATGTATCTGTAAATAAATCTTCTATATAAATAGGCATACATCTACATGAATGTCACAAGACTCAAAATAATGATACTCCCTATGTAAAAAAATAAAATAAAATAAAATAAAAAAATACTCACTCTCTTCCACCAAAATATGTTTTCTTCCTATTGATAAAAGTATAAAATTATAAAATGATCTAATATCATGTTGTAACTACTAAACTACCCACTTATTATTTTTAAGGGTAAACATAAAACAATAATATATCCTTAATATTTGTAAATGACACTTTTTTTGTGGATTGAAGAGCTAAGAGAGTAAAAAGTTATGTTACACGGACTATTCACTTTGTCCTATGTCCAACGCTTGGACAATACTTAATACTTCTTTTTAGTTTTAAAATTTTGCAAAGTTGAAGAGTACGGACTCTTCAAGTACCGTATCTAAACCAAACATTCTATCCGAGTCCGTATAGCGAAGCCATGATTAAACATTAAAACCCCAATGCAACAACTACTTAATTATCCCCCCCAACACCCAAAAAAAAACAAAAAAACAAAAAAGACCTTCAATTAGTTTTCTTTAATCTGCAATTAGTTACCATAGGGGAACGAGGTCTGGCTGCCCTGCCTCCAGCACCAAGCCCAATGCTGGAGACATTGGCTGGCGTGTAATCGTACAATAGATCATCCTCCTCATCGCTGTCGTCAGCGGCTGACTGATGAGCCATCACCTGAGCCAGCCGCTGAGCCGCGGCTTTGGTGTTGGGCTTCTTCAGATTGGCTCCGGTAGAGCCGGAACGTGCATGGCGGTGCATTGGTGACGTCATCGGCGGCGATATACTCTTTCGCCTCACTTACGCTGGTCTCATCCGATCGATTCCTGCATATATACATACAAATATATGTACATATAACCAAAAAAAATTGTACATTTCATTTTGCAAAATAAATAATTGCACATTTCTAATTCTTTAAACCCATCATTATACATATATATGATTGTATAATTTGATCCTATATATATATATATTATATGATGGAAATAGAAAAGATTATTTGGTAGGGATACAGAAAATATGGTATATTTATTGATTATTGTGATTAATTCACTTTCTAATTAGTTTTATATTGATGTATTTGAAAGGGGAAACAGGAATTTGAGATGAAAACTAACCTGTAATGGATCAAGAATTTATGCCTTTTTGGATGAGGTTTCAGTCCTACATTCTAATACTCTGTTTTGACACCCAAATTTACCAACTTAAGCAACGTATGCAACAAAAGGAGTAATGGTAAATCTAGGGATAATAATCAACTAGAAATGATTTATATGTCGAATTTACGACAAAGTTAAATTGCGAACGTGAAATTCTAAACGATGAGATAGAAATCTAGTGATAATAATTAATCATAAATAATTTATATGTCGAATTTATGACAAAGTTGAATTTATGACAAAGTTGAAATGTAATCGTGAAATTCTAAGTGATAAAGATAAATTAAATTAAAATGAGATAATTCTTAATTTTTACCTATTTCATATATATGCATATCTTGATATTTACTTTCGACATAAATTTATTGACAAAAACTCACAACCAACTATATCATTTTGTATCTATCTCTACCTACTATTCTTAGGTCACCAAAATATTATTTATTTAGTAAATCGATTTGTTGTTTGGTGCAGTTTTTTTAATAAGAAAATAGTTTATTACAAGAAAATTGTTCATTTAAAATTGCCTGATAATTATAAGCTTGAAAGAAAATAATAATAATAATAACTTCAATATATATTTTGTGTTGAAAATTACTTATAATTTGTTTTAAATAAATTATACCCAACACTGCTCTTTTAAGCTATCTTTTAAATAAGTTATAAGGTAAATTAAGCTGCAATAAAAATAATTTTGCGAAATAAAGATTGAAGGAGCTGATGTGGTGATGATATTTACAAGTTGGAAAATAATTTATATGTCGATAAATTTTATGACGAAGTTGGATTGTGACTAATGTAAAACTATAAACGATAAGATATAATAAATTGGTAATAAATTATTTACGGATGACCTGTAAAACTAGAGTTTTACACCTTTCAATAACAACATTGCACATAGAGAATTTAGGATAAAATCAAGAATTTTGAATTGTATTGAGACATTTTGTATTTATTATTTACCATGATAAAATTGTTTAACTAACCATATTATATTCCAAATCCCTTGATTTTTTTTTCTAATTTCTCTACATGGCATATTATTATTGGAGGGTGTAAAACTTTAATTTTACAGGCCATCCGCCTATATCCACATACATCGATATTTATTATCAATATAAATTTGCTATCATATATAACAAGATTTTTACAAGTTTCTTTACTTTGGTCTAGGAATTATACCCTCTAAATGTTACAGTATAAGTTAGGGTGGTCTAGGAATTATACCCTCTAAATGTTACGGTATAAGTTAGGGATGGCAACCGATTAGGTTGATCACACCCATCCCCAATTTTAACAAGTTCGGGTTCGAGTAATACATGTCTGATTTTAAATACTCGTCGGATACTCACGAGTAACTTGCTCTTTTAATTTAAAATACTAAAATATCAATGTGTTAGGTCCCGGCCAAAGCTCCTGAAATAAAGATAAATTGCTCTTTTCGGGTGAGAACATATCATAAGTTTGGGGTAATTTTTCTATATCCTTTTTATTCATTGAAAGAGTTTAAATACATATATTTGCTAACCGCTCTTCCTAAACTTACGACCACAACTATCGTGCATAAACAAAAATTAAATCATGGAAGCAAAAATAACAAACTTGCAGAAGAATGGGACTCCAACTGACAATAAGACTCTAACAACAAATGGACTTTTTCTTTGAACGTTGCAGCCCAGGACTCAATCCAAGTATTTCTAATTTGGCTGAGAAACACGTTGAGATCTTTTTGGTTTATCAATACCCCTCACTTTTACTGGAACCTTGTCCTCAAGGTTTAAATCAGGGAACTTATCTTGCAACTTTGTTGTATTCTC